>JADLSH010000046.1:0-450579 GCA_016169945.1 Trachythela sp. YZ-2020
GTTTTGAGTCATTTGTTGATCATCCGTTGTAGGTTTTAAATCCAACATTAAATACCCCATGAGGACGGCTCGTAAGCGCCTTCAGCAACTTCTCATAAACTCTCACTTTGCCAGGATGAATTTGCATCTTGCAAGCATAGAGATTTTGTTGCTTATCTCTTGGTGACTTAAACAACACGATATAATGAGCATTTGAGACTAATATTTCTCATTTCTTTGCCTTGATGAAATATATTTTTGGACAATGTAGATGACGGACAAAAATTTCTGCCATGATGACTCTTTTTGTAGAAAAAGATCAGCTATACGTTTTATCCTTTTGATGATTATTGCCATAAGGATCATCTAGCTACGATCAAATTGCGTTGAGAAACATCTAGGCATTTATAACCTGCTTCTGTCAATATCTTCAGGTATTCCTTCATTGAATTCTATTCCAGGCATTGTTCTCATCATATCAAAATAGGATGGCTGCCATTGACCATAACACCAGATGATACGCTGAGGAGGTGGACTTATGGTTTTCTGGGCATTCTCCAATGGACTTTTCACCCATGCCAGTCTTACCACTTTGTGTACATCCTGCTACGATACAAAGTGAAAGGATGTTGCAGAACTGTAGACCGCTTTGACAGTAACCTCAACTTTTCTTTTGTCTGCCTTCGTACCATGCATCTGCTTTTTGTGACGTGAACGGTTACCTGGTGTGTGAAAAGATCTTTCCACAGACTTTGCATGGATAAGACATGTTTACAGGCTCACAGTCAAACGTAAAATGAATTCGGACTATGAGTACCGTCACATTTATACAGTACCTCCGTATAGACATCCTACGATCTCTGTACGATATTCTAAAATGATATCCTAAGATACTGTATGATACCTAAAATGGTATCCTAAGATAACTGTACGATATCTAAGATACTGTATGATATCCTAAGATACTGTACGATATCCTAAGATACTGTATGATACCTAAAATGGTATCCTAAGATGCTGTACGATATCCTAAGATACTGTATGATATCCTGAAAATGGTATCCTAAGATATTGTACGATATCCTAAAATGATATCCTAAGATATTGTATGATATCTTAAGATACTGGTACGATATCCTAAGATACTGTATGATATCTAAAATGAAGTATCCTAAAGATACTGTATGATATCCTAAAATGATATCTTAAAGATTACTGTATGATATCCTAAAATGACATTATCTTAAGATATTGTATTATGATATCGATCCTAAAATGATATCTCTAAGATACTGTATGATATCCTAAGATACTGTATGATATCCTAAAATGATATCTTAAGATACTGTATGATATCCTAAAATGATATCTTAAGATACTGTATGATATCTTAAGATATTGTATGATATCCTAAGATACTGTATGATATCACTAAGAATTATATCCTAAGATATTGTATGATATATATCCTAAGATACTGATGATATCTTAAGATGCTGTATGATACCCTAAAATGGTATCCTAAGATACTGTACGATATCTAAGATACTGTATGATATCCTAAATTGATATCCTAAGATATTGTACGATATCCTAAAATGATATCCTAAGATATTGTATGATATCTTAAGATACTGTACGATATCCTAAGATACTGTATGATAATACTAAAATGATATCCTAAGATACTGTATGATATCCCTAAAATGATATCTTAAGATACTGTATGATATCCTAAAATGATATCTTAAAGATATTGTATGATATCGATCCTAAAATAAATATCTAAGATACTGTAATAATGATATTATCCTAAGATACTGTATGATATCCTAAAATGATATCTTAAGATACTGTATGATATCCTAAAATGATATCCTAAGATATTGTATGATATCTTAAGATACTGTACGATATCCTAAGATACTGTATGATATCCTAAAATGATATCCTAAGATACTGTATGATATCCTAAAATGATATCCTAAGATACTGTATGATATCCTAAAATGATATCTTAAGATATTGTATGATATCCTAAAATATATCTTAAGATATTGCATGATAATGATCCTAAAATGATATCCTAAGATACTGTATGATATCCTAAGATACTGTATGATATCCTAAAATGATATCTTAAGATACTGTATGATATCCTAAAATGATATCTTAAGATACTGTATGATATCTTAAGATATTGTATGATATCCTAAGATACTGTATGATATCCTAAAATTATATCCTAAGATATTGTATGATATCCTAAGATACTGATGATATCTTAAGATACTGTATGATACCCTAAAATGGTATCCTAAGATACTGTACGATATCCTAAGATACTGTATGATATCCTAAAATGGTATCCTAAGATATTGTACGATATCCTAAAAATGATATCCTAAGATATTGTATGATATCTTAAGATACTGTACGATATCCTAAGATACTGTATGATATCCTAAAATGATATCCTAAGATACTGTATGATATCCTAAAATGATATCTTAAGATACTGTATGATATCCTAAAATGATATCTTAAGATATTGTATGATATCGATCCTAAAATGATATCCTAAGATACTGTATGATATCCTAAGATACTGTATGATATCCTAAAATGATATCTTAAGATACTGTATGATATCCTAAAATGATATCTTAAGATACTGTATGATATCTTAAGATATTGTATGATATCCTAAGATACTGTATGATATCCTAAAATTATATCCTAAGATATTGTATGATATCCTAAGATACTGATGATATCTTAAGATACTGTACGATATCCTTATATATGTATGTCTTCCAATAAGTCTTCATTACGTTGTTGACCGTCGGGCAGATATGACTAACCTTCCCAAGCATAGATCGTTTATAGAGCTCCTATGTACTTCTTATCCAGCTCAACAACAAGCTCTGTTGAGATCTACATCTCATGAACAGATTCGGTTTCTATGCAATTGTGTGAAAAATTTTATGAACCTCGCACTTCCTAAACACACAATGGATAAACTTAGACCTTTTGAACACGATATTATTGATCTGACTAACAAAAATAAAAGTGTTAAAACAAAAAGGAAGATACTTGTTCAGCGTGGAAACGGTTTCCTAGGATTGGTACTGGCTCCAATATTAGAAGGACTTGCAGAATTGGTATAAAATGATCAACATTAAATTCATATCCATCATTCCAACCATGGATAACACCAAAAGATCATCTCCTGAACAGTGGCGACTTCAAGACATTCTTCATTATCTTGACAATGAAAATAGTTATGGCGCCGAAGAAATCCTTCACTCTATTCTCACATCTACGGACATTTTGACGTGGAATACAAAAGGAGAGATCGTCTACAGAGGACAGGATATACGTGGAACTGATATTGTAAACATTCTAAAATATTGCACGAGGCCTTTTCATCCATATATTCCAGAACCTTATGGATTGAGTATATTTCTCAAAGGTCTTGCGGCATTGGAAATTTATAAAAGTCTTATCACCAACGGGCGGGTCCTCGCAATGCTAGCACGGATGGAGTCACGGCAAGATGAAGATGTTGAGGATTCGTCTGAAGATATAAAATGTAACAATTGTGAAAATTGTTTACAGATATGTCAATTGGGTACATGCCCTATCTGTACATGGACGGATTTTTATTCCAGTTTTACCGGATGTCACTGTATGATTTGTGATTGTACACTTAACAAAGATGATTTCACACATACGATTGCGTGTTGTTCACATTGTTATTGTGATGAAATATTAGACGTCCGTACAAATAGAAGTCACTTTTATGATTCAAATAAAATACACAAGTGAAGCATTCTCCCATCAGTTGAACATTGGAAGCCGACCAAGACACATAAAAATATGAAGGGTGTACTTATCCCTGACGTAAAGCTACTAACTGAACATTACACAAGAAATCAACGTGGTGGTAGTATTGAAGGATTTCATGGAGCAAGAATGCAGAGGGGATATGGGATCGGGGGTATTTTCAGAAGCCTTGCTAGATTTGCAATACCTTTATTCAAACAAGGCGCCAAAACAGTTGGTAAAAGAGCGTTACAAGCAGCAACGGAAGTTGGTCAAGATGTACTCGATGGGAAAAATGTATCAAAATCAATAAAGTCTCGTGGACGGGAAGTTGTCAAAGACTTTGCTGAACAGGGAGCAAAGACGTTACTACGACAATCAGGCCGAGGAAATAAGAGACGAAAAAATTCACGCAGTAATATACCATCCACCAAAAGGAAAAGACTGTGTTTCAATATAGACGATGAGGATAGAAGACCAACAAGGTGCATAAGGAATGATGAAAGTAGCGACGAAAATGACTCGGACAGTGAATATTCCCAAGATGACATTTAAGACACTTTGTAAAAGAAATTTTAAGCAATAAATATGTTTTAAAACGAATTCTGTGTGTGTAAATTGTACAATATTTTCCCGTCCTATAATATATTCTAAATTTATTCAAATTTTTAAGCTAGAAAATCTTAATTGCCCGTAATTACCTAACAAGCGCTAAATGTTTATATACAATGTTTGTATATGCTTGTAAATCTCGCTTAAAAATCACTGCTTTTCCCATTCTGTTACATCTAAAACGCTTGAAACTTTGTAAGGTTTAAATCCCTTTAACATTCCCTTGGCAAACATATATTTGTATTGCTCTATAAGACTTTAGACCTTTCTTAGACTATAAGACCTTTCTCGTTTTAGAAAGCTATATTTCTGCTTGTTATTATTTCGCATAAGGCAATAATATTTTACTAGGTTAAGCGTCGCTATATTAGTTGTCTAAGGCGTTTCGTATAAGGTGATATTAGATACGAGAATATATTACTTACTCGTTGTCGAAACGGACTGTGTTTGGAACACGACGCTTAGTAAAATATATAAGGACGCTATAGCTATTGTGATAAAAAGCGTAAGGATTAACTCTTTTTGTGACGAAAATGCTGAGCTCAGCTTAATGACTGTTTTGCCCAAACTTGCCTTGCATATCATCATGACGTCAATACATAATTAATGAATGTGTGATGAGTTGCGTTCGCGGCCCCTGCGCCCCTATATGCTAGTGTTTGCGGCCCCCTTGCATACTAATTAGTGTTGTATGCGCCCCCCCTGCGGCCCCCTATATGCTAGTGTTTGCGGCCCCCTTGCATACTAATTAGTGTTGTTTGCGGCCCCCTTGCATACTAATTAGTGTGGCCCCCTGCGGCCCCCTAAAAATAAGGGTCGAAAACCACATACACTACTACTTCCCTAGCTCAGAATTATGGAAATATGTCGACGACACCACCACCTCAGAAACGATATGCAAGAACCAAAATAGTAACATTCAGACGGCAGTAAACACCCTAGTGAACTGTGCGACCACAGACAAGTTTCAGCTTAATGAAGAAAAATGTAAAGAACTACGTATTTGCTTCTGCACTAAAAACATTCCTACTTTTGATCTTCTGATTATTAACGACCAACCAATTGACATTGTAACTGACGCCAAGATTCTAGGCCTTAACGTGTCCTCTACTCTGAAGTGGAATGTTCACATCGAATCAGTTGTCAAGAAAGCTCGGAAACGGCTGTACAGTTTATCTCAACTTAAACGCTCCGGTCTAAGAACTGCCGAGCTAATTCATTTTTATCGTACTTGCATTCGTCCTATCGCAGAGTACGCATGTCCCGTTTTTCACGACAGCATCCCGGCTTATCTTGTTGATGAGCTTGAAAGTATTCAAAAGCGTGCCTTGCGGATAATTTTTCCTTTCCGTCCATACAATGAAGCATTAATTAAACGAGTCAGGCTTAGTCAAACTATTCGACCAACGCCAAACAATAGTGGACAACTTGTTTAAGGAAATCACCGAAAACGAACAGAACAAACTTCACTGTCTGCTTCCTGCACGTAAACCACGAAACCGGAACCTTAGAAACCAGCGCAAATTTAGACCAACCTTTAAAACAAATCGATTTCGAAATAGTTTTATAACTTTTAATGCCCTTAAGGCTTAATTCCTAAATCTAAATTTTTAAACTTTTGAATTTAATACTTAGAATTTGTAAATTTTAGTGTAAATAATTTTGTAATTCAACCTTTTGGTTGCAAATAAATTATTAATAAACCATCTATCTATCTATCTATCTATCTATCTATCTATCTATCTATCTATCTATCTATCTATCTATCTATCTATCTATCTATCTATCTATCTATCTATCTATCTATCTATCTATCTATCTATCTATCTATCTATCTATCTATCTATCTATCTATCGTTCTATCTATCTATATATATATATATATACTCCTGTATATGCTCCTTCCTCCCTCCTGTATATGACTATATATGCTCCTTCACCTGTGTTGTTGAGCACTCTGTGAGGTTAATTGGTGGCTAATAAGCTATAATGCAAAGCTCACTTCCTTGTGGTCGTTTGAGCACTCTGGCCCCAAGACACTTCACGCATGTCTGGATGCGCATGTGTCTGAGTATTGTACCACATGCGCTTGGTGAGGGCAAGAGTATGGTGTATAAACACGAAGTCACTCGCATCTAGACTGCGTTACAAGCTGCACTGACGAGCCGTTGAACGGCGAAACATGCATGTCTGCAGATTTGACTATATATGCTCCTTCACCTGTGTTGTTGAGCACTCTGTGAGGTTAATTGGTGGCTAATAAGCTATAATGCAAAAGCTCACTTCCCTTGTGGTCGTTTGAGCACTCTGGCCCCAAGACACTTCACGCATGTCTGGATGCGCATGTGTCTGAGTATTGTACCACATGCGCTTGGTGAGGGCAAGAGTATGGTGTATAAACACGAAGTCACTCGCATCTAGACTGCGTTACAAGCTGCACTGACGAGCCGTTGAACGGCGAAACATGCATGTCTGCAGATTTGACTATATATATATATATATATATATATATATACGGTATACTATATATATATATAGATAGAGCAACTATATATATATATATATATATAGTTTTTCGCTTACCTCGCACATTGCGTGAAACAGGCTGTAGCGGATACCTTGAGGTAAGCGAAAAACTGTCAAATGTGTATACACTAAATCTATATTTGTTAGCATACTCTGACTTGCTAATTGGGACACACAAAGGTCGATTTGCCTTCGAATTTTCAGCTTTGCATGAGAACGAGTAGTCGGCTGGAATAGTTATATTCATGGCATTTGCTAGGAATTTTTTCGACCATTTTTCTTACTATTAGCAGTAATAGTGGCTAAAAGTACCAAATGAATTGAATTGAAATAGCTATAATAATTAGTCAATTTTGCAGATTGTGCAGTATTAAATTGTAGTCTACAAAAAAGATTGTGAAACAGCAAAATACAAAAAAAACAAAATAAAAAATGAAATTTTTCACGTTTATTATATGTTGTCACCCCTTTTGTAAACGTTCGAGGACTCCACTATACTGGTTAAATGTCTTTATAATATATATCTCAAATTTCATCCTCATCAATTAGCATTGATTTGGAATACGAAATTGGGTATTCCACCCGTTTGGAACTTGCCCGCTTTTTATGGAGGAAAAATACAGAAACGCCAATAACTAGAAAAATAAGCAAGACAATTGCAACAACAAGACCAGCAACAGCACCACTTGATAAGCCATCAGGTTGTCTGAAAATAAAGAAACTTAACTTTCAATAAGAAATATTTTGTGTCAAGTTAAATTTGATCTTTTAATACGACTCGTACTACCCATGACTTAGCTAGTGAAATTCAAATTTTTATTCGAATCAAGCGTGCTATACATGCAACAGTTGTCAATGACATGTGATATAATTCCGGTTATAATGAAATATAATAAATACGTTGATCTGAAAACTATATGACTGGATATAGTTCATCTGCTATGCATAAATGAAGCCAATAGCGGCCATATTGGTGTGACCACCACAAATATACGGTATATTGCTGACATGTTAGAAAAGGTTCTTACAGTTTCTGATAATTAGTGCGAAAGGACACGTTAGTCATCAATGGCCTTTCTTTCTTCTTAAATTTACTAGTGAACAACTAATGAGGTCACACCAACATGACCGCCTCAAACCTCATTATATAGTGCATGTTTAAGACGTTCTAAAACTCATTAGAAGGGATGTGATAACCTATATCTCTCAGGTTACATAGAAATAGACACTTGCTTGATACTAAAACTAATTTAAACACCTAACAATCCGATTTTTAAAGAATTTGACAGCTATAGATATTCTATATTATAGATATTCTGGCTTCAAAATTTCCTCATTGAATTCAAAAGGATACTCTATCAAGTTTAATAATAATAATAATAATAGGTTTGTTTATAGGTCTTAGCGTTCTCGCATGACTTTATGTCAGCTGCATGGTAGTGAGTTAAATAGAGTGGCCGCATAATCTTGAAAAGTATCACGTGCGGGCGGAATGACCAGACTAACGGTGCTACTGGAGCGCAGGGTGCGTGAGTATTGGACTCTTTGTAATTGCTGTGACCGTGTCCAGTTGTTACCGTATATAGAATGCTTTATGGGTAGTTTTTAGTAGATGCCAGTCTCCACGTCCACGCATGGGAAGCTAACATAATTTAAGGATAGACAACACTCATAACATAATTATCTTCCAGTCACAAACCTAACCGCGGAGAACTGTATGCGCTGTAGTCGTTTCCAAAGGCCGTCAGTCAGTGGATAGAAGACTATACCATTAAAGTCAAGACGAGACAAAATTAGGCTTTCCAGCAGATATTTTGTCAATTTATAAGGTGTGAAATTCCTGATCTTTATTAGACAAGCTAAAGTCCCGTAACAGGAGGATGCGAGATGGTTGGCACATATGATCATCCCATTTCAAGTTCTCGTTTAGATCGTTCCAGGTCACCTTATTAATTTCACTTTATTAATTTGGTTTAGTACCAACACTTTACAAATTTGCAAACACAAAACAAAATTATAAACTATTTTAATATATCAGAATTGGTAACAAAGGAGCCTAAATAGAAATCATGAGGCTTTTATAAATTTAGGCTCCCTTAATTAGATGGAGCATTATATTTCAAACATAGTTGATCTAATTTCACATATTATTTTAATTTTACAAAATGTATTGGAAACAATATTCTAATAATTTAGGAAAAGGTAAGCTTTCAATTTCTTTTTAACTAAGTGAAGAGAGTCTATCCTGACCAGCTCACAAGGAAGAGAATTGAAAAACTTTGGACCTTGTAGCGAACTGAAAATTGTCTGATATTTGTTCTACACAAAGGCACATGGTAATTCAAAGAACTTCTTGTGTGTTCAACTTCTTGTGTGTCTTGTGTATTGATTACGTTTGGAACACATATTTCCAAATCTCTCTGGTAATTGATCAAGTTGAAGCAAACAAATATCATACAATTTGAATAAGCCAAGTTTCTTAAATATAGGGCTAGTGTGTGCGTCAAATTTACTTTTATTTAAGATTCTAATAACACGTTTCTGAAGTACTGTAATACGGTGAAGATTTGTCGAATAAGTTGTTCCCCAACAAATGGTACAATATTGAATGTAAGGATAAATCATTGAGTAATACAGTGTACGCAGAGACAGTAGTAGTAAAAGAAGCTAGCTTTATAAATTACTCCAATTGCTGAGCTCACTAAGAGTTTTATTCGTCTGCGTTTCACCAGAAGACAGATCTTTTGCGGGACAGTGGCGGTACAAGGATGTATCGTCCGCGTACTGGAGTCCATTTGGTTGTATAGATGGTCTGATGCCGCTTAAGTCGTGGGTGGGTTTCGGTATTCTGTTCATTACTAGCCAGACTTGGCGCGGCTTATTAGATGAGAGTGCTCTTTCGAAGAGAGATTTCCGAGCAGAGCGTATGGCATATTTAAACTTATTTTTACCAAACGAAAAGCGATCCATGAAGACATATCAGAGTTGGGTTTGTGTGTCTCACCCCGCAGTATGTTTCTCTCAGTCTGCGATCTTGAATAATGGTGTTCTCATCCATGGTGCCGGGGGTCGCGTTACTCTTGTTCTTCGTAAAGGGGCGTGTCTTTCTAGACACTCAGTAAATAGATGGTTTAACGTGTCCACTTGGTCATTAGGACATCAGAATAAGTGACGACAGATAGCGGCAAAGAAGAAAAATCTTCAATAAATTATTGTTCATCCACATACTTAATGTCTCTTATACATTGGTATCGTGTTTGAAATCGAGGCACTCGTACATTTACACACGCATGCATTTCGTTGAGAACAACGAAAACACGCGAGTCTTTCAAAGCATAATTATTTATTGTTTTTCAAATTCCAAGTTTTAAATAATTTATATAATATTTGATCTATTGTGTCTGTTTATGGCCAACTAAGTGTGGATTATTGCATGTAAGATCGAAGAAAATGTTGGGTATTTACTGCTTATGACTTGTTACAGCTTTTAACAGCTAAGCATTCATCATCGGTTCATTCACTTTATCGACGTCCGCTGTTTTCGCAAAGCGACCGTTGAAATTCTGTTTTTTATCGCAGTTTCTTGTACGAGTTTCGATCCTGCCCGTTTCACGCATAGAGAAAGAATCTTCTTCATCCTTTGAATTATCTTTATTGTCAGAAGTATACTGGTCAACAGAGCTGGAAATACTACAAATACGTTCGCGATACGACCCTCGTGTACGGCGGTCAAAAACGGCCAATTATGCCGATTGCAATTAAAGCAAATTTACACTATACAATTACTTTATGGTTTCCGTGTTTGGATGGCCTGATCCAAACACTTGGGAATGTTGCGAGAGTTAAGAAAAGCGCGCGAAATTTTGCGCGCTTTTCTTAACTCGAGAACAACGGTAAATGGGGGCTTCGGTGGCGCGGTCGTCAGGGCAAGCGCCTTTCACCTCTGAGTTCGTGGGTTCGATTCTCGTAACGGACTGATGTGAAAAGAGTCGGTCAACGCTCTGCCGAAAGTCGTGGGTTTTCTCCGGGCACTCCGGTTTCCTCCCACAGGGAAAGTTGACAGGGTGGGTTAGGATAAACACGGTTAAGAAAGTAATATCACAATCGTTGTAAAGATAAAATAGTCTAGGCTAAGTATGTAATTATAAGTAAGCGTAACACTTGATGTAAAGCGCATTTGATCATATTCACATGTAAATTTGCGCTATAGAAATGTTAATCGTTAAACTCCGAAAATATAGAACAACGGTAACTCCGAAAATAAACATTTTAATAGATCGAGCTTTCGACTATGTTTTAGTCATCATCAGGAATGATGCAAGGTTACATTACATAGATATATATAGTGAAGATAAGAAGATTAAAAGTAATTTGATATATAGTTATATACAAGATTAGTTAAATATTATCATTCTTTCGATGCTTTTGTTCCATGATTAAGTTCAGGTTTAAGGCGTCGAATGGCGAGAGATTCTTTAAAAAGCAATAAGGACCAGTGATCAGCTCTATCGATAACCATTGAGTTGTTAAATATAAATTCTGGTAGTATTAAGGATGTAGTTGGGTTAGTCTCGTCGTCAGGATAAAGTTCTAAAATGGATTTGATATGTTGGAACTGTTCGCATGATTGTATGTGGTTAAAAACTTCAGATTTATCGTCCAGTGAGTGTTCTTTGATTCTGGTGTAGAAGCAACGATCCGTTTTACCGATATATCTACTTCTACATCCAGGGCAGATAAATTCGTATACTACAGAGCTATGGTATTTCACAGAGCTACAGAGTTTTCAATTAATGATAAATTTGCATTTTCGTCTCAGGAGAGGTAACGTTATTCTGCGTATAAATGAGCGGGTTAGTCGGGAACCATATTTACCAAGATAGGGTAAAGGTAAAAACGCCGTCCCTAAAATTTGGCTACCTTTACCTATCTTGGTAAATATGGTTCCTGACTAACCTCATTTATACGCAGAATAACTCTCCTGAGACGAAAATGCAAATTTATCATTAATTGGAAAACTACTAACAGCAACTCCTTCCTTTCCAACAAAGACAAGACACCGACAAAATACCATAGCTCTGTAGTATACGAATTTACCTGCCCTGGATGTAGAAGTAGATATATCGGTAAAACGGATCGTTGCTTCTACACCAGAATCAAAGAACACTCACTGGACGATAAATCTGAAGTTTTAACCACACACAATCATGCGAACTGTTCCAACATATCAAATCCTGACGACGAGACTAACCAACTACATCCTTAATACTACCAGAATTTATATTTAACAACTCAAAGGTTATCGATAGAGCTGATCACTGGTCCTTATTGCTTTTTAAAGAATCACTCGCCATTCGACGCCTTAAACCTGAACTTAATCATGGAACAAAAGCATCGAAAGAACTGATAATATTTAACTAATCTTGTATATAACTATATATCAAATTACTTTTAATCTTCTTATCTTCACTATATATATCTATGTAATGTAACCTTGCATCATTCCTGATGATGACTAAAACATAGTCGAAAGCTCGATCTATTAAAATGTTTATTTTCGGAGTTACCGTTGTTCTATATTTTATAAAGTAATTGTTTTATAAAATAACAACAACACGATAATCTTGCAAGTTATATTTAAATAAGCGCAAGCATAAAAGCTAAATTCCCCCAACAGTGCAATGCTAAATTCTCCCAAGTTCGCGAGAAAGCGTCAGGTCAATCAACCGTGAAATACTACAAAGTAGATTTACAACGAAGTTTTGGTCTTTAAAAGTTTAACAAAATTACAAATGTTCACGATGGTCGCTGATTGTACCAAGTACTGCTCGTACCAAGTACTGTCAGCCGGACTCCACTTTCGCTTGGGATATTGAAAGAATGCTTCGCAGGAGGGATGCAATTTGGTAATGAATAGCTGCAGAGCTGAGAAGCCGTCGTTTTCTGCATCGGTCTTGTACATCTTTCCCAAATTTTCAAAGCTTTCGTTGTCGTGAATACCGCCAGGATGATTTTTTGAGGCTTCACTGTGAGCCATGGTGACAAATGCTTCCCCGTTTGCATCTTCGGTAAAAACAAAGCTATCCTTCGTAAGCTTTCGTTGTCCTTCTCGTCCTCTGCGGCACCAAAACAAAGACACACGAAACCATACGTTTCTAAGGAGACCATGTGGAGTGGACACATTCAATACGGCGCTATTTTTTAGCTTTGTGAGGTCTTCAGCTTCCAAGACGGGCTTGTGTACAACATTCGCTTTTCCCTGTTTCTTCAAGGATACTATCTTGGCGTTCAGCACGGAGTTTGACATTTTAAATGCTGGGTTGGACGGCATGCTCAAACCTCTGTTGTACGGTGGACAGTTCAGGTATCGCTCTAGTCCGTGTTTTAAACCAATTAAAGTTGATTTACTGTAGTCTTCACCTTGCTGGGTTTTTACTTCGGCGTAAAATTGACAAAGACATTTATCAAGAGTTTTGTCGTCCATTTCGTGCAATTCTTGTTGAATGTTTCCCTGTTTCGACCATTCTATAAATACATGTAAACAAATAAGAATATAGGAATGACAGCGAAATAGTGTAGGCTACTGAATTTCAACATTTGCGGTCTAAATGCGAATGTTTATATAGTTTATAAATCTAAACAATCACTGTACCTTTAAAAACATTGACAGCGTATGTTGTTTTATACTTCGTATTTTTTGACTGTACATCGCTTAACAGCTCGTCAATATTCTCCTGGGTTACTTCAGCAAACCTTTTACGCGTTTCACTCTTTTCTGCGGTTGCACAAATGCCCTCCAAATCAATTTTGGCAAAAAATTCGTCTTCAGAGTCCGACATGTTTAAAATGCCCGCAAAGGCACTTTAAATTTCCGTGTTTGGATGGCCTGATCCAAACACGGGTTTCGACCAATCAGAGCACGCGTTATATACATGTTATTTTATAATATTGTTTTCTCCGATGTCACTCCAGATACCGATGTCACTTCCAGATATGGATTTTAGAATTACTTTTATGCTTTTTTTTATGCTCCGCATTTGTTTGAAAAGAGTTTTTCGGAAAAGAAACGATATATTTGTTTATATTTTGAAGTCCCGCGAGTTACACGTGATATCTAAAGTTCCCGCCACATGTAGGAAGAACGTACCGCCAGAAATAAAACCCTAGGGAGCCACCTTAAGAGTCTCGCGGTTTCTAAACTCGCTAATCCTGGTATATATCCTGGTATAGAGACATATTCCATCAATAGGGGATTAGGGGTTATCTTTTAGCCAGGTTTCGCAGTATAAATTGATCAGTTACGGATTGTTCGATAATACAAAACACAAAAGAAAAACACAGATTCAACAACTCATTTACCTTCGGATTTATCGTCAACTTCAATGGTACCATCTAAACAAAATATAATAGGTCAATTGAGAAAATAAAATAATTCCAAAAATTTATATTCCGATGTCGCCCTACTGCATGCCTTTATTTATTTGGTGCTGAAGTAAACTAAATATTAATTAATATACTTTGGAACTATTTGTGGGATATCTTCCATTTGTTTTGGGAAATGTTTCCATTTCAGGTCTATAATTATATGGACTATGGCTTTAGGTCAGACATTACCTATACTTAATGACAGTTACAAAGCATACCTACCATTTGTTGATTGAGTTGTTGGGACAATTTCAACGCCTTAAAATAAATTTAGGAATACAATTACAATATTATGCTCTACAATACTATATATTTTTGATAATTTAATAATCTAGAACAGTAATAAAAGGGTTACATATACTATAAAAGGAAATTTGCAAAAACACTTCTTCCAATTTTACAGGGATCGAATATAACATCAAAATAGGGCATGAGTAGTAGTGTAGGTACCGTTCGACCCCCTTTTTAGAGAGTGTGCGAGAGTGTGCGAGAGTGTATGTGTCACGGAACTCTGTGACGTCACCATACTTCACAATAGAGTAGCGACTGCGAAATAACCTTAGATGTAATGAAAGACACGAACATGAAACAAATTATTTCAAAGCGTTAGTGTAAAGATTCAATCCTTTAGATTTTAAGTCCTATACAACGTAAATATGTGGAAAAAATTATATGATGTTTGATATCTGAAATGATTCGTTTATGTTCCTTTGTAAATGTGATGGTTCTTAAAAGAACCGTTTTTAAATTCTTTGCACTTACTCTAGAAGTGACGTGTCGAAATTCTTTATCGCGTCTTCGATGAACGCATCCATCGTTGTGGGATCCTTCTCATATTCGTACTCCAAAATCGGGTTATGTTCTTGCAGGCATTTCATTTCACACTCCAACCAAACACATGGATAGTTCTAATTATGTATTGACGTCATAATGATTGATGGAAAACGTTTGAAAAGATTGTCCGGCTTAACTCAAATTATTAAAGTCCCAACACGTCATAACGCCATCTTGGATTGGTGTCTCACAAATGCCAAGAAAATCGTTTTTGATGTAAGCCAGCTTCCCCCTATTGGCTCAAGCGACCATAATGCCATTTTAATAAAACCCTATAAAGATCGTTTGGAGAATTCGTGTAATAAACGAGTATGTAAAAGAGATTTAAGAGATAGCAGTATAAGACATTTTGGTCAGACTATTACATCTGCCGATTGGACGGAGATATTCGAAATTCCTGATTCTAACTTGAAGTACCGGAGATTCAATGAGGTAGTTTCTACAATGATGGATTTTTTTTCCCAATTAAATCAACTAGTGTTAGGGAATCTGATAAACCATGGATGACGTCATCGCTTAAGTCCTCCATTAGTAAGCGGCAAAAATCACTTCATAAGTACGGAAGAAATTCTCAAGTATACAGATTTTGGCGCAATAAAGTGCAACGGGATGTTAAAGTGGCACGTAAAAAGTATTATGCAAATTCCGTACAGAAGTTGAAAAGTGCAAACCCTTCCAGATGGTGGAAAGAGGTTAAATCCATAGGGGGCCTCTCTTCTCGGGAATCTTGGGTACATCAACTACTTTCTGATGCAAACCCCACCTGTGAGGACCTTGCTGAGTCATATAATGGATATCTTGTTGGACTTACTTCGCATTTTAAACCTTTGCTAGAATGCACCGATGACCGAGAGACAGAAGTTCCCAACCATCTACTCGTAAATATAGGGCAAGTTTACTCAGTGTTGCGACGTCTTAAAACGAAGAAGTCTCCTGGTCCAGACGGTATCCCAAATAGGATTCTGAAAACCTTCGCTTTTGAATTTGCCCCTGTCATAATGGACATTTACAATTCGTCAGTGCTTCAGGGAGTCTTCCCCGATCAGCTGAAACGCTCTATCGTCGTTCCTATTCCAAAAGTGTCATCACCCCAGACTATTGAGGATGATTTAAGACCTATATCACTCACAGCTCAGGTATCTAAAGTGATGGAAGGATTTATGCTACAGTCGCTCATGTCGGAAGTGGGTCATAAATTGGACCCAAAGCAATTTGCTCTTCCGGGAAAGTCAACCACTCAGGCACTAGTTTACCTCCTCTACGTGATCCATGCTGCTTTAGATCAAGGTCACTGTTCTGTAAGAATCTTTTTTGCTGATTTCAAAAAAGGTTTTGATCTCGTCGACCACAACGTGATTATTGATGAACTTTTAAAATTACAAGTGAGTCCTGCCATTATAAGATGGATAAAGTCGTTCCTTACCTCCCGCGAACAGTGTGTAAAAATTGGACCATCCACTTCCTCGTGGAAACCCGTTAACGGTGGCCTACCTCAAGGAACCAAACTTGGGCCCCTTCTCTTTGCTATCTTAGTCAACTCCCTCCTACAGGACTGGAATGATCGGATAAAGTTTGTAGACGATGCTACTGCACTGGAAATTGTTCCACGTTGTTCTCCCATTTGCTACCTATCCTCGTAAATGATATATCTCAGTATGCCTCAAGTAGAGGAATGAAGCTTAACAGTAAGAAATGTAAGGAGATGACAATATCCTTCCTCCAATACCAACTTCCACTTGATAATGCGATCTACATAGATGGTTCGCCAGTGCAATCAGTATCCTCCTTTAAACTGCTTGGCGTGCTGCTGCGAGACGATCTATCTTGGTATGATCATGTTGATTATGTGATTAAAAAAGCAAATTCCAGACTCTATGCATTGCGGAAGTTAAAAAAGGCTGGGTTAAGCGATAAGGATCTTGTCACTATATATTCCTCCTTCATCCGGTCCCGAATTGAGTACGCTTCACCAGCGTGGTCAACGCTGACCCAAGGCCAGTCTGACCTTATCGAGTCGATACAGAGAAGAGCATTGCGTATCTTGCTTCCCGAAATGTCGTATCAAGACGCATTGAATTATTCTGGTCTAACGTAGACATAATTCCTGCGAACAATTTATCCGGAAATTGAAACTTGATAATGGTCCTATAAATCCTCTTAAGGATGTTGTTGCAACTCGTATACGTCCAGCTACTCATAATTATAATCTTAGGTCCGAATCAAGCTGGTCACTCCAGACGAACACAGAACGGTTTCAAAATTTCATAACTGTTAAATATAATTATTAATGTATAGTAGTACTCGTGTATACCCAATTAATTTGTGGGCAGATTTAAACTGACTTTTCAGAATGAACATTGAACGGTTTCAACTCAATTTTATTTGTAAATTTTATTTTTAATGTAATTACTTATAATCATGTAATTCAGTTTCTACTGCAATGTGATTAATTAAACAGATTATTATTATTATTATTATGATATGCAAGGCGCGTTTGGGCAAGACAGTCATTATGTTGAGTTTTGAGAGTGTGCGAGAGTGTGCAACATCATTAACATTCATTAATTATGTATTGACGTCATAATGATATACAAGGCGCGTTTGGGCAAAACAGTCAGAGCTCAGCATTTTCATCACAAAAAGAGTTAATCCTGACGCTTTTTATCACAATAGCTAGACGTTTCTATACATTTTGCTAAGCGTTGTGTTCCAAACACAGTCCGTTTCGACAACGAGTAAATATATTCTCGTATCTAATATCACCTTACACGAAACGGCTTAGACAACTAATATAGCGACGCTTAACCTAGTAAAATATTATTACCTTATGCGAAATAATAACAAGCAGAGATATAGCTTTCTAAAACGAGAAGATCTTAAGGTTTAATCGGCATAGCTAAGGTCTTATAGAGCAATACAAATATATGTTTGCCTAGCGATTGTTAAAGGGACTTAAACCTTACCAAGTTTCAAGCGTTTAGATGTAGCAGAGGAGCAGTGATTTTTAAGCGAGATTTACGAGCATATACAAACATTGTATGTAAACACAATTCTATGCGGTTTGTAAGTCATTTGCAAATCGTTAACAGCGATTTGAATAAATTTAGAATATATCATTATAGGACGGGAAAATATTGTACAATGTACACACACAGAATTCGTACAGCGTCAGTAAGGTCTGCTCCTAAGAGCATATCGTTTAGGTGTCTTTTGTGTCTGTAAAGAGTTCTCATATTCTTGTCTGTCTTCGGGTGATAATCTTACTATATCCTCAGCTTTCATTGGAATATATTTTGGTCTCTCGTGAAGCAGTCTTTGTTCGTAACCTTCTCGTTGCTCTGGAGTCATCATTGCTAAATCTTTAGGTCTCCAATCAGCCGAGTCTACCCAATTGTGGAAAAAGTTGTGTTTGAGTTTGGGTCGTTCTCCTTGTGTTGTTGGTGGTGTGAGAAAGCCAGGTTTAGGAGTAGCAGGCACAGGTTGTGTCATCTCGATAGATCTAAGAGTGGTTGGTTGTGTTATCTCCATAGGTTCAGGAGAGGTTGGTGGTTCAACGATATCTGGGGGTATAACAATTGGAGGATGATGGACTGGAATATCCATCTTGTTTTTAAAAGTTAGAAATCGATTTAGTTGGTCAGAATACAGCTTGCTTTTTTCAACCGCGGTAAGCTGTGGTGCTTTAATGATCTCTTTCATTCGCTGCACGGTGTTATACATTGCATTTACAAGGGGTAGTTCACGATAAGACTGTTTCCGTACATATTCGACTAAGGCCTCGCCTGGCAATACATTTGTTTTGAGTCGTTGTTGATCATCCGTTGTAGGTTTTAAATCCAACATTAAATACCCATGAGGACGGCTCGTAGCGTCTTCATAACTCCTCATAAACTCTCCCACTTTGCCAGGATGAATTTGTCTTGCAAGCATAGAGATTTGTTGCCTATCTCTTGGTGACTTAAACAACACGATATAATGAGCGTTGAGACTAATATTTCTCATTTCTTTGCCTTGATGAAATATATTTTGGACAATGTAGATGGCGGACAAATTTATGTGATGACTCCCTTTTGTGAAAAGATCAGCTATACGTTTGTCCTTGCCAGATTGTGCCACGAGATCATCTAGTACGATCAAATTGCGTTGAGAAACATCTAGGTAATCTGCTTTGTCAATATCTTCAGGTATTCCTTCATTGAATTCTATTCCAGGCATTGTTCTCATCATATCAAAATAGGATGGATGCCATTGACCATAACACCAGATGATACGCTGAGGAGGTGGACTTATGTTTTTCTGGGCATTCTCCAATAGACTTTTCACCCATACAGTTTTGCCACTTTGTGTACATCCTGCTACGATACAAGTAAAGGGATGTTGCAGAACTGTAGATCCATCAACTAATATGCGAGCATCCTCTGTTGGTTTTTGACCATGGACCGCCCTTCGATGTCGATGTAGATTGAACGACTTAGAGAAATATTTTCCACAGATATTACACAGATGAGACATGTTTACTCTACGAAGGACTGATAGATAATGAATTCCTACTTAAACTTTTATGACTTATAAACATATCTCCGAACCGAGCCGAATATATATCTCCGGGCGTAGTATATATATATATATATATATACCTCCGAGCCGAGCGAGCTTAGCTCCATATCGAGCGAGCTTAGCTCCAAATCGAGCGAGCTTAGCTCCATATCGAGCGAGCTTAGCTCCAAATCGAGCGAGCTTAGCTCCATATCGAGCGAGCTTAGCTCCATATCGAGCGAGCTTAGCTCCAAATCGAGCGAGCTTAGCTCCATATCGAGCGAGCGTAACTCCAAATCGAGCGAGCTTAGCTCCATATCGAGCTCTAAGATGTAAGTATAGACCCGAACCATATCTTTATATATGCACGTTTTTCAATAAGGTCTTCATTACGTTGTTGACCTTCGAGCAGATATGACTAACCTTCCCAAGCACAGATCGTTTATAGAGCTCCTATGTACTTCTTATCCAACTCAACAACAAGCTCTGTTGAGATCTACATCTCATGAACAGATTCGGTTTTTATGTAATTGTGTGAAAAGTTTTATGAACCTCGCACTTCCTAAACACACAATGGACAAACTTAGACCTTTTGAACACGATATTATTCATCTGACTAACAAAAATAAAAGTGTTAAAACAAAAAGGAAGATACTTGTTCAGCATGGAAATGGTTTTCTAGGATTGGTACTGGCTCCAATCTTAGAAGGACTTGCAAAATTGGTATAAAATGATCAACATTAAATTCATATCCATCATTCCAACCATGGATAGCACCAAAAGACCATCTCCTGAACAGTGGCGACTTCAAGACATTCTTCAATATCTTGACAATGAAAATAGTTATGGCGCTGAAGAAATCCTTCACTCCATTCTCACATCTACGGACATTTTGACGTGGAATACAAAAGGAGAAATCGTCTACAGAGGACAGGATATACGTGGAACTGATATTGTAAACATTCTAAAATATTGCACGAGGCCTTTTCATCCATATATTCCAGAGCCTTATGGATTGAGTATATTTCTCAAAGGTCTTGCGGCATTGGAAATTGATAAAAGTATTATCACCAACGGGTGGGTCCTCGCAATGCTAGCACGGATGGAGTCACGGCAAGATGAAGATACTGAGGATTTGTCTGAAGATACAAAATGTAACAATTGTGAAAATTGTTTACAGATATGTCAATTGGGTACATGCCCTATCTGTACATGGACAGATTTTTATTCGAGTTTTACCGGATGTCACTGTATGATTTGTGATTGTACACTTTACAAAGATGATTTCACACATACGATTGCGTGTTGTTCACATTGTTATTGTGATGAAATATTAGACGTCCGTACAAATAGAAGTCACTTTTATGATTCAAATAAAATACACAAGTAAAGTATTCTCCCATCAGTTGAACATTGGAAGCCGACCAAGACACATAAAAATATGAAAGGTGTACTTATCCCCGACGTAAAGCTACTAACTGAACATTACACAAGAAATCAACGTGGTGGTAGTATTGAAGGATTTCATGGAGCAAGAATGCAGAGGGGATATGGGATCGGGGGGATTTTCAGAAGCCTTGCTAGATTTGCAATACCTTTATTCAAACAAGGCGCACAAGTAGTAGGAAAGAGAGCGTTACAAGCAGCAACGGAAGTTGGTCAAGATGTACTCAATGGGAAAAATGTATCAAAATCAATAAAGTCTCGTGGACGGGAAGTTGTCAAAGACTTTGCTGAACAGGGAGCAAAAACGCTACTACGACAATCAGGCCGAGGAAATAAGAGACGAAAAAATTCACGCAGTAATATACCATCCACCAAAAGGAAAAGACTGTGTTTCAATATAGACGATGAGGATAGAAGACCAACAAGGTGAATAAGGGATGATGAAAGTAGCGATGAAAATGACTCGGACAGTGAATATTCCCAAGATGACATTTAAGACACTCTGTAAAAGAAATTTTAAGCAATAAATATGTTTTAAAATGAATTCTGTGTGTGTACATTGTACAATATTCTCCCGTCCTATAATGATATATTCTAAATTTATTCAAATCGCTGTTAACGATTTGCAAATGACTTACAAACCGCATAGAATTGTGTTTACATACAATGTTTGTATATGCTCGTAAATCTCGCTTAAAAATCACTGCCCCTCTGCTACATCTAAACGCTTGAAACTTGGTAAGGTTTAAATACCTTTAACAATCGCTTGGCAAACATATATTTGTATTGCTCTATAAGACCTTAGCTATGCCGATTAAACCTTAAGATCTTCTCGTTTTAGAAAGCTATATCTCTGCTTGTTATTATTTCGAATAAGGTAATAATACTTTACTAGGTTAAGCGTCGCTATATTAGTTATCTAAGCCGTTTCGTATAAGGTGATATTAGATACGAGAATATATTTACTTGTTGTCGAAACGGACTGTGTTTGGAACACAAAGCTTGGCAAATATATAGAAACGTCTAGCTATTGTGATAAAAAGCGTCAGGATTAACTCTTTTTGTGACGAAAATGCTGAGTTCAGCTTAATGACAGTTTTGCCCAAACGCGCCTTGCATATCATCATGACGTCAATATATAATTAATGAATGTTAATGATGTTGCACACTCTCGCACACTCTCGCACACTCTCAAACTCAACATAATGACTGTCTTGCCCAAACGCGCCTTGTATATCATTATGACGTCAATACATATGCTATTGTGACGTCAATACATAATTAATTATGTTTATGTTAATGATGTTGCACACTCTCGCACACTCTCGCACACTCTCTAAAAAGGGGGTCGAACGGTACCTACACTACTACTGGCATGCCAAATCATAGAAATCCTTTCTTACCGAACCAAACCCTAACTTAATCATAATTTCTTTGATATGTTAAAGTTCGAACCAAACCCTAACTTAATCATAACACTATAATTCTTTGATATGTTAAAGTTCGAAATTTTAGTGAAGGCTAGTTGCGCTCGTTTGCACGCACGGTAGTAATATAATAATAAATAATCTATTCTGTCAGATTACGAACTGAACATAATGTTATTTACGTTTGCAACCAATCGTAAGCTATCTTCTCTTCTCCCAAATGTGCAATAATCATTCTCGTTGTAAATTTACTTCTCTAGTCTATAGCCTACAGAGACAAGAACTTTCTTGGTAATTTTCGGACCTAATCATATCAAGAAAATTTGTACATATGCATCAAGAAAAAAACCTTGATATTGGCGTTTTGAGGCCTTTTTTGGTGACAAAATTATTCTCTAGCTAGGCGGTGTCAAGCTTGGTTCAAAATTACCAATAAACATATGTTCTGGACATAATAGGGCCATTTATAAGGGAGAAAATAAGTCGCGACTTACACAAGACGCGTCTTATATATATAAGACGCGAACACACTCGTATAAATGGTCAAATTCTAATAAGTCGCGACTTATTGTGGAACAACCTGAACATCTGTTCTTATTTAAGTCGCGACTTACTAGAATTTGACCATTTATATGGGTGTGTTCGCGTCTTATTAAGTCGTCATTCGTACCTGCTAGACATCCATAGAGTTCGACCCTCATGCATACCATAGTTCCAATGAAATCTTTTGGATAGATTCTTATTCCTTTTGTTAATAAGCCATTCTTGCTACGGTAATGGTCTGTGAGAGCATGCACCATTGTCCTTGAGCTGCTTGTTTCGTTTACAGCAATCATTTCCTACAACAATTAATATTTAATTTCATATGAAAATAGATCACAAAAGGGGTAGACATAATTAAAGTAAAAAGCTTTATAAAACGAACATTTGGTATTTTATTATTATTGCAGAATAATAAAATTATTTGTTTAATGACAAACATGCATGGTGTTATCCTTTTTCAAAAAAGAAAATGTTTTTTATATACTTAGCAGTAAACCGTACGTAAACCTATCACCTATAGTATAACCCAATTCTAACCCTGAAGGCTGACTTTCATTACCTAAATTCCGTTGATTACATTGTGCTACGATAACAGTCTGACAATGTGAGACGGGGCAGTAAATGACTAAATGTTTTTGAAAGACACCATTTTTCTTGAAACAGCGCCAGTGTGCTATTTGTGCAGTTCATAGAAAATTACTACCTAATATACCAAGATTTTTTCTCGGCATTTCGTTTGATAGGACTAATAGTAGAAGGTGTTCTCAAACGAAAATTTATATACATTTTTAGACCTAGCCAGGAGCAGTTGCGGCCTTGCGATTCCGGTGTAGCGCTCTAACCAACTGAGCTACAGAGCCCAGTTGCTGAGCATTAACCGCAATTTCGGTATATATGATGGGAGTGATGCCCGTATTAGGTATGGGTAAATATCAAGATTTTTCTCGGCAACTCGTTCAATAGGACTAATAGTAATACGGTAATACCTTCTAATTTTTACTAGCAAAAACAAACAAGTTCTTATACCTTTGCTTTTCCTTGGAAAGCATAATCAACCCAAGACACATCAGTTCTATACTTCAAAGTAAATGTAGAGATCTCACCGTCGTTTTGGTAGCTCAGTGGATTTGGCTGTGTGGCGATCTTGATAATTCGGTAATTCCTCGCAAGGTCGATCTTTCATGGCAAAAGCGACAAATATAATTGAACGGGAAACAATTAACAGTGTACAGTAGTTAAAAAAATGAACAGCAATTTGAATAGGAAATTACGCGGTTCGATTATTATAGTATATTAATGAAAAATCGCTCGCGTGGTTGGGGAATTACTTGGGACATTTTGTACAAATTTTCCTTATTCTTCAGTGCCATTTCTTTGCGCTGTTGTACATTTTTCTAAATTGCATGCACTGGAAATCATGCGACTACTGTATACCAAACAGAATCAGAAAATAATTAACATGAGCGAAAAGTAAATATACTTGTTTACTTCAACATTACAAGTTGTGATCAATTTTTCTACACCTACCTCTAAATACTGACTGGTAAGTGGAGATTTTCCTGTGCACCAAGCTTTACCAGTGTTTAAAATAGCTTGTTCAGGATTTGAGTCTTTATCCGAGGAGGTATATTGAAACTTGGAATTGCCCATTGATGCTGCTAATAAAGGTTGGTCGCAACCTGTACTTGGAACTAAAGCATAAGCATTTTATATAAATATGTTGTTCAAAACCTTGGAAGTAATTATGTATGCAGGTTCGGCAAAATTTACACAGCATTTGCGGTACTTCAATGTTAATATAATTTTTCAATTCCCTTGTGAATTTGGTGCAGTATTGGATTAACCCAAGCATACTTGTATGGAGGTTCATTTGAGATTGATGCACAGCGGTTGACTGCCAACCGTTCTCGCAGCGTCAATCTTGGACCAACTTACTTGTTTTACATCCAAGTAACGAAATCCTCATACATATATTCTTGTGCCACGTGATTGGGATAATTCGAAAATGCAAAGCTTCGATCGGATTGATTATGGTGTGCGTCATGCCATGATGAGAACCGTGATTGCCTTGGAAAATCTAAAATGGGTAGATTTAAAATATTTTTTCACAACCATGGTTCGATATGACAAAAACCGAAGTAATGATTATATGACCACTGCATCATCATCTTTAATCAGGGCCACCAAGAAAATTGGCGGGGTCTATATAAAGCAAAATTAGTTACTGGGCCCTTCTCGTCGTTAGACGTCTTTAGGGTCGGATGCCCCATTAAAAACCGATTGTCGACTGTTACTGAACTTCTTGGTTAATCATCTGAGTTATTTCCAATTTCTAATATTTGAGAATAATTTTCACTTGAGTAGCTCTTAAATTACGTCATCAATTACACTAGATATACATGTACGTTCGTTGTTAAAATTAGCTTTTCGTGGCGTTTATTTGACGACAGAACCAGTCCAAAATTCGCATTTTTCGTAAAAACCTACGCCAACCTGAAAGAGTTGACTGTATTCGTATGCTTGCAAGAAAAGCGTCGAACTTCCTTGCAAATTATTTTTAATATCTAACCATCATTTGAATAACGTAGGGTTCTTATATGAAACCATACAATATGGCATTAAAATATGGTAACCTTAATATATACATATACCCTTGTTATTCCATGTTGTTTATAATTAGTCCAAGTATTGTCATCAGCACTGAACTGTATGCTATACGTCTTAACAAAACTGTCTATCTTGTTTCCAGCTGTAGTTATTTTTGAAATGAGAGTCTCTTTATCAAAATTAAATTGAAGCCATTGGTTTTTGTCGTTTATCTAAACGAGAAAAATATATCATACGATTTACCGGATGGGTGGTCCGTACTGGAAAAATATTTCCCCGAGGTCTCAAATGCGGCCGGAAACCTCCTATAAGATCAACGGACGCTTCTGATACATCATTGGTTACCTTAGTACACCAAGAACGCCCTTCCATTACAACTTGTCTCGGTTCACTCGTTGGATACTTGGCCGATGACGCTGTCACCAAATCTTCTTTCATTTTATTAGGATAGGCGGACAATAGCTGACTTTGGCATACTTGAGAACAGAATAAAGACTAGATCAATATAAAAACTCAGAGATCCCAAGGATAGTGCAAAGTTCATACTATAGGGCTGGTAATTTACCAAACCTTTTCCAAAGGTTCCATTTAACAGACAGAAAAGCAATATAAAACGCCTAACTGTGGCTACAATTAACAATGTTTCAATGTTTGAAAAGTAATAAGCCCTTGAATTATAAGCTTCCCCCGGATTGTTTACACTATACATCCATCTATCTATTTATATCTGAGTCACTTATGTGAATTTTCCCCCTGTTATCACAATAGTTGCAAATAAATTGTTGCAAAGTGAAACTTGGCACTAAAAATTAAAGAAAATCAAGAAAGTGTTTTCGATGGTGTCAAATTTACAATACACATAAGGCATGGGGATCAAAATTCTCTAGAAGATAAGCATTAAGATTGAAAAACGAGTCGTACTATATTACACGTATAATGTATAAGATAAAATGAGTATAACAGTGTGTAAGCGACAATTTATAATGCAACAAATACATAAAGAATTAAACCAACTATGCCCTATATGTTTCACTATTTCCTGTCATATATCTCTTCTTATCATTTATCAAATTAAATTAAAGCTAAAAAATTCGATTCACTGCTCTTTCCAACAAACTCTCGCTCATTCCACTCTTGATAATCTGCCATATTTTTTAGATCAGTGGGAGGTTATGAAATATGGCCATGCTCCCGCTATCATTGCTGGACGTTAGACTTCGCACATGGCCGAGCGGAATTAGTATCCTCGGCAGGGTTTAAGCCCTACGCACTCCGCGGGTGGGCCGAGGAAGTTATCAAATAGTATGACAATTGAGTATGATATATTATAATACGACTTTTTTCTCACCGTAAGGACAACCATGAAGTCGTATCTTCATAAAAATGAGCTCTCCAAACCAAGTGACTGGAGTAATAGATAGTCCATCTAATGTGATAGGGTGTTTGAATGCTTTAGTATTAAGGTCTACACCGTGTTGGTTTCCTTGTATCGTCTGCAACATATAGAGATGTTAAAGATTGTTATTAACGAATCGACCCATTAGAAGGGTACTCGGTTGAGGTCATACTAATTACGGCCTGGGAGCCGCCCGAGGACGAAATTTAACAGCCCGCCGTCGAAATATTACTTATATACTTGTTACTTACAGTATGATCACCATCAGTATAGTATAGTCGCCAGTGTCCATTTATTTTGTAATCAATACGAAACGATTTGACGTAAAATAACTTGTGGAAATTAAGCAATCTATCATAGGAATCTCTTCCTTGAAAAGAAATTCCGGTAACACGAACTAACCTACCAAGATCAATCTATAACGATAACAGAACGATATAAAACCCAATTGTCATTTCATTAATATTTGTTCTAATTGAATTTGTTATACGCGTAATTGAAATAAAATATGTGACACGTTAAAAATTAAGAACATCACCTACCATGATTTTTGCTGTTCCAGATGTATCATTAGTACACCAAACAGTATCGTAGTCTTTTTCATCAGTTAGAATAGCTTTATCTGCACCCATACAGGTAGCGTTATAAGCATCAGTGACTGTTACCATTGAGGAATCTAGAGGTATCACTGAGGAACATTCTGAAAAAAGAAAAACAAAAGGTCAACGATGACAGATCAACTTTTATCTGTCATAAATATTTTTTACCAAAAACAATATGGGCGTTGAACAAAGTCCTAATATAGTCCTGCAATATTAACTTTGAGATATGAATGCTGCTCACATGTGCTTGGACAGAATGCAGGTCGTATATGTTTGTTCAGGTGTACTGTGGAGATATATAATGCAGGTTTGGAGAGTAATATAGCGATCTCTCTAATAAAGCCTTACCTAATTTCCGTTTGCACATGTACCGTAAATTGATATCACATGGCGCAATTTCCCAATGGCCAGTTTTTGTATGCATTTTCATGCAGTTTTCATTTCCTTTGTAATTTTTATTTATATCGGTGTTCCAATTAATATAGATCAGGGGACTTTTGTCGCTCCACGTGTAACGTCGTTTGAATTCTCGGTCATTAAGACCTTAAACAAAAAGAAATAACGTTAATTTACTAACATTGTTAAAGGTCAATCTACATATCGTGAGTGGTAGAGGCAAATATAATATATACAAACAGGAACGCTATGCGGAGGTGATGCAATAAAAGGGTAAGAAGAGAAGATTCTTCTCTAAAATCACGTGCATTAATATCTAATGTATAAAGAATCATGGATCCTATATGTAAACTATGTTCCGTTTCGTGAAACAGTACGGACACGTGGATTCCATTCCTGTATTTAGTATGTATAATTAAACACTGGAAATTGTATGACATGAAGTATTCCAGATGTGAATTATATATTCTATTTCTTTTATATAATGGTTCAATTTCTAAAGTTGTGACTGACTCAGGATTTGTACAGGGCTATGGCGTCAGCATCCGATGCCAAAAGCTTGGTAAATTGAAATTTTGCGTCCATTTTGTGAGTATTTATTCGGAATAATTGCGTGCATGTGTGCGTATCATGTAAACAATGTCTATACTTGCTGGTTAGCAGTTGTAAATCAAGGATTGCCGACAGTAACTACTAACTGTCTTATCAAAATCAATTCTAACAGAAAAAACTTATATTTCCTTAAAGTGCAAACACCAAGACAAGATCAGACATGAAGCCCTCCTCTATTTTAGTGCTGGGCGATACCAGGAGTATTTGAAAATTGGTATCGGCCGATACCTATCTCGATACCAAAAATCGTAAAAAGATTCCTTTTCGATACCGAAAGTGAGTACTATTAACACTGGTATCGGTCGCTTCCAATACTTTTCACATTCTGAAACTAAACAGTCTCCAACAAGCATATTTCCCAGTTATCATATTTAATGCTAAAACTTCAACGTTACTAACTCTATAACAACGTTACTAACTCTTTAACAAGATAAAGCTGTTTTTTATTGTTTTGGGGCTAGTTGTTTGCAGCAAAGATATTTTTAGTGTTGTAAACTGAAACAGGTACAAGTATCGAACGATTTCCAGCGATACCAGGTCAGTAATCGATACCGATACCGCTGAGCGTGGTATCGAGTACCGAGTACTCGGTATCGCCCAGCATTGCTATATTTCAATTGTTTAGAAATTTTACAAAACTAACTCAGGGTCAAAATCACACAGCCAAACACATCCCAACCTCGAACCCAGGGTCTTTCGAGGGAGGGGGGAAAGGCCCTGGCGTCGGCCGGTCACGTGACATAAAAACACCCAGATATGGTGGGTGTTTTAAAATTTTTCATAAATTTCTTAATTTGCATAATTTTACTTAAATTTTGCATAATATTGTTTTTAATTCGTTCCAGATTTTCTTGAAGTCGAAGTCTTGTAAGCTCTCATAATCTTTTCCAAATAAAACTGACCCTTGTGAACGCCTGCATAATTTCTCGCAAGACTTCCTTATATCTTTACAGAACAGCTTTTTAATTGAATTGACAACAGTCGGACAGTGTTCTGCAAGAATACCTGCCAGTAGAGTAGCATATCCAGTGTTAGACGCTCGTGTTATGAGTTGTTGTTGCCTTTCGCTTAAAAGAGATTGAGCCGCTTCCAGCGTATTATTAAACGAACACCCAGCTTCTGAAAATTGTTTAGGCAAAATATTAACAGCTTGCCTATTTCCACTTTGACTTTGTGTGTTTGAGGATGCTTCAGTTTCGACGGTCACGTCAGCCTCGGTTGTTGTTGTTGTAAACAATTGTTTTGCCGAACTTAATTGTGACTGATTTATTTGATGAGTACGCTACGAAGGCTGTTGTGTTGGCGACTGTAACATGCATCTTTTAACAGAGAATTCATCGGGAGGTTTTTCCTGCAAAGATTGAGCTTTAACAATGAAATCTTCCATCTTATTTATGAACGCGACGCACTGCCTACATAGCACTTTCGAGTTGCCATCGTCTTCAGAAACTTCTACACCGCACAGTTTCTTTATCTTCACACAAAGATTTATTGATGTACCAGCTTTGCTAAATATGCGTACCATATGACGCGTGTCTTGACAACCACCACAGAGTCTACAAACTGGGTTACTAGTTGTAATTTTCGAGTCGGTGTGACCATAGTTAATAGAGAGGGCTGGTTTGAAGCTTCACGAAAGTACAATGAAACTCATTATCTATGTTGGTTTAGGTTTATGCAAAAATGTAGTTCTTCGTCGTCACGTCTGTATTGTATTTTCACCTAAACAACCAATAACCATGTAAAAACTGGGCAATTGTTTAAGTTACGGATGGGTAAATAAACCAAAACATTGCTATTGGTTGTTTGTGTGAAAATACAATACACACGTGATAATGAAGGACTACAATTTTGCATAAACATGGACAATAACATAGATAATGAGTTATATTGTACTTAAATGAAGCTTCCAAACCAGCCCTCTCTATTAACTGTGGTGTGACTTTGTCACCCCTTTGTCCGCCATCATGAATATGCATATTAAATAAAATTCAAATTTGGATAAATTAATCTCAAAGTAGCATACATTTTCAAAATTCACAAGCCAATCATAAGACAGAATACACCAGCCGACGCCGACCGTTCGGTAAATTAGTGGCCTACTGACCGAGTCTGTTATCTGGGTTTCAGACAAAAGTTTGGCTGAGGAAACGATATTTAATCCCCCCCCCTCCTCCTCCAAAGGCTATTACCATTTAAATGTAGTACTTGACGTAAATACTAAGTATTTCCGTTCATCTCAAATGTGCCATGACAATTTTAATCATATTACTGTAATAGTTTGGAAGGAAAACAAAGGAAAACTGAAAGAAAATTTAAATATAAAGGAATTATATAAAGGAATTTTAAGGATTTTTGCAAGGATAAACAATGGAAATTTGTTTCAAGCTGTGGAAGCACTGTAGTCATGGCACACGATCAGTAAGAAAATTTATTTTACAGTTTTTAGCGTACAAATTACATTATAATATAACATTTATAGTACGCGCGTGCTGATTGGTCGAGAAGCGTGTTTCTATTTAACAATTAGTCGCCGAAGGCGAGGTGATTACAAGCCTATAGTCACTGAGCCGAAGGCGAAGTGACTATAGGCTTGTAATCACCGAGCCTGAGGCGACTAATTGTTTTAGTAGAAATTTCAAAGCGAAAAACAAACACAGAAAGTTATGAGGTCAGTTGAAAGGCTATAGGACAAAATTCAGCGCTTTTCTCAGAGGCCGGTTATTAAAAACATGCCGGCAAAAGACGAGTGTCAAAAACATATCGAAGCGAAACAAAAACAAACAATTTCGTGAGAAAAATACTTTGGAAGGGCTCAAATACAAAGTAGAATGGTTTTAAAAATATATCACAGCTAGGTTTTTGCTGAATATAACGATATAAATGAGGATAAAACGAATAATTTTCAAAATAAACACTTGTGGTTGAGCCGTACGGAAAAAGTTTTATACATGTTCATTTCAACAGCGAGAAAACGCTGCCTTTCATGGAAGAAAAATAGTGTATTTGTTATCGCTTACCTTTAAAAATGTCAAAAATATATCCTCCTTTAATTTAGCGGCAGTTTTTTTCATTTAAAACTTTGAATCAGGCTCAAAAAAACGATTTTAGTAGAAATTGTGAGGTGTCTATTGCTTTTCCTGCATTCTGATTGGTCCAAATTGAGCCTCTAAAAAGTGATAGTCACTGCCCAGTGACTATCACTTTTTTTTCAAAATGGCTTCTTCGCAAGCTGCCGAATTTAAAACAAAAATCGTCTGATTCAAAGTTTTAAATGAAAAAAACTGCCGCTAAATTCAAGGAGGATATATTTTTGACATTTTTAAAGGTAAGCCATAACAAATACACTATTTTTCTTCCATGAAAGGCAGCGTTTTCTCGCTGTTGAAATGAACATGTATAAAACTTTTTCCGTACGGCTCAACCACAAGTGTTTATTTTGAAAATTATTCGTTTTATCCTCATTTATATCGTTATATTCAGCAAAAACCTAGCTGTGATATATTTTTAAAACCATTCTACTTTGTATTTGAGCCCTTCCAAAGTATTTTTCTCACGAAATTGTTTGTTAACGTTTTTGTTTCGCTTCGATATGTTTTTGACACTCGTCTTTTGCCGGTGTCACAGTGATATGTGTATCCCCGTGTTTTGTGTATCCCCATACTCATATCACTAGGGATATGGGTATCCCCAGCAAATATGGCGGCCGTGTTTTGAGTATCCCTACCTGACCTCCCTACATTCCCAGATCCCTAGCGATATAGGTTTCCCCATGGTTTTCCATTTCAATTTTCACGGGAAAAGTTTAGTGAAAAATTTCCACCGGCGACGAGAATAGGAAATGAGGGCAGAATTTGGCGGGAAACAAAACTTGCGGGAAAATTTGCGGGAAAACGTGAAATTAAAGCAGTTAAAGTCACCATGGATCCAATAAAATATGGAAATCACTTGAATATGTAAAAAATCGCGTGTATCCTTCGTGTTTTACCAAGCAAGAAAAAACAGTCTTGCGAAGATTCGCTAAAAAGTTTGAATACGAGGCAAAATCAAACTCGTTATTTTACCTGGATAAAACAAGAGGAGGTACAGTGAATAGACGACTAGTCATACGTGAAGATGAGAAGTCGAAAGTTTTCGACGAATGTCACTCCGCAGCTTATGCAGGCCACAGTGGAAGAGATAACACCATCAATAAAATATGGCAACGCTATTACAGGCCAGATTATTACAACGACACGGGTGGGCAGATATAATTATCACAACAACAACATTTTTTATCATATTATATTTTATTAATTACTAAGGTCAAGTAAAATAAACTTGGTTAGGGTCCTTTTTTCAAATTTTTAGGGTAGGGGGGAGGTGTTTTTTATTTTATTTTTTAGTCGCACCTAAATGGCCAAATAGATATGTTTCCATCTGTTCCAAGTCAGTCAGTTGTACATCCTTGCAAGAAGCTTCTTGTACCAATCTATTGCAAGTGTCGCCTTCCATATGTCAGCCAAGAGGATGATATGGTTGAGTGTGTCAGTTGCCACAGGTGGTACCACAGAAAGTGTCTAGATGTCCCAGAGAAGGTTTTCAAGAGAAAAGATATGAGTTGGAAATGCAGCCCAAAATGCACTGTAAAGTACTGAAAGAAAACATTTTACAGATCATGAACTATTGATATTATACATTATATTGTATTACATTTGTCATTATATTACAATATCATATGTTGTTGAAAAATATTTTGTACGAGCATTTGGTTTATGTACCATTTGTAATTTGTGAAATATAAATTGTACAGTCTTGTCATTTCTATAATTATTCACACTATTTAAGATAGGTTTTGTAGATGGAAATGATCGAGTGGAAACTTCGATCATTTTCATTTCAATTTTGACACTCTGGTTCATACTAAGGGGCCATGCACAAAATATGTGACACTCTGTTGCCGATTTTTGACTTCCCACTCCCCCGACAAACTGTGACTGTTGGCATTTCCCCTTATCAGAAATTATGTGACTCTGAGCTACATCCTCCCCACACACAAAAGGGCAAGTGCAACTTTTATTTTTCTCACAAGCGGCACGATTTACATGGTTTATTTCAGTGGTTTCCCTGCCATTTTAATAATTCGCAACAGGCTATAATCAATTCATGTTTTTTAGGATATGAAAATAATTCATGCCAGTTCCAATATATTGTTTTTCGTGGTACGGATTCCACAATTATAAATTCTCATCTCTCTGTCATGTGACAGTGCTTTGTTATACTCCCTAACCCCTTGTAACATGTGACTAAATGCCCCCTCAAAACAAACACCCCCTCCCCCAAACAATATTATTTTTGGTGGATATTTTCTCCTCCTGACGGATGCGAAAGAGTGAACTCGTACAAGAAAAATTGTCGACAAGATTGCTTAATAGTTGAACTAGTTTGTTCATAACTTCATATATATTTACATGTACACTAAATTATAGAGCACACATTTACTAACCTGATAACGTTGGTGATACAGTACTGCGTATAAATTATAATAACCTCATTTAAAATTTTTTTTAAAAGTCATAAAATGGACTAAATGTAACAATGTCTTTCAATCTTACTGTAAATCTTTTACAAATATTTGTTGTAGAACGAAAAAAGTATCCACCTACCGGAGTTTGCCTTGGTTTTCTGTTAAAATCATGAGATCAGTGGTTAAAATCCTCATTCGCTTCGTTCGCTCCACGTGCACAGGTTCGCTCGAGCTCAGTGTTTTGAGTATCCCCACCGGGGATACATATATCCCTAGTGATATGAGTATGGGGATACACAAAACACGGGGATACACATATCACTGTGACACCGGCATGTTTTTAATAACCGGCCGCTGAGAAAAGCGCTGAATTTTGTCCTATAGCCTATTCAACTGACCTCATAACTTTCTGTGTTTGGTTTTCTGTTTGAAATTTCTACTAAAACAATTAGTCGCCTCAGGCTCGGTGATTACAAGCCTATAGTCACTTCGCCTTCGGCTCAGTGACTATAGGCTTGTAATCACCTCGCCTTCGGCGACTAATTGTTAAATAGAAACACGGAAATTTTCCCGCCAAAATTTAAAATCATAAAAAAACCAAATTTAATGCGAATTATAAAACTTTGAATACTATTTAAAAACAATTTTAATGCTTTTACACATTTTTGACTGTTAATTTTCAAACAGAGTTGTTTTCTTGCAGCGAAATTGACGAGGAAAGGTCAGCATGCGTATGTAATGAGAATTTGTAAATTAATCGAGTTTACTCCCACGCGTGTTTCTATAAGTGTATAGCATTAGAAACACGGAAAATGTTTTCTATTTCTTAACTACAAAACCGACAATGTAGTTTATAGAATATTAATGGTTTTAACAATAGAATACTGAAATATATCTTGTAGGTATGTAAAATTGAAAAATTTAAACGTCCATTCAATATATAAAACGTTTCGCAAAGTTCATATAAAAACAAACTGCATATTTTTACCTATAAATTCCTTTTTGAAATGAAATCTTGCGGTTGAATTGAAAGTATACAATTCTCTCGTAAAAATGGTTCCGCTTTCCTTTTTATTTATAGCTTTTTGTAACATAAAATATAGGATACTTAAACTGGAATTAAACGAGACTGACTATTTATATAAAGCAACAGTTTTTAAAACAACAATGATATTAATATACCATGAACAAATACATCAACAATTATCACAAACTCGCCTTATATTTTACTTTTTTCGCTCATATATCCCTTCTTATCCTTTTATATAAAGCAAAAGCGATAAAATTCGCCTTACAGCTCCTCTTTATAAAGTACCTAAAAGCGATTTTTAGATATTCAGAATTTCTCATGTTTATAAAATCTTCGCTCATTCCTATCCTGACAATAACAGCCCACGCGATGTCCACGAAAAGTTCACGAAATTCGCGAAAACGTTCACCCATGACACCCATGAAACATAGCTACACGCCAGGAACTTTGGTTTCGCATAGCTTTCCTTTTTTCCGTCTGTAATAAATAGCCGAGCGGAATTAGTACCCTCGCCCCGGGCTATCGTCCGGAACGGCGCTTCGCGCCGTTGGCTCGGGGATAGAATTTCCAATGTTTAATTATACATACTAAATAATCCACGTGTCCATACTGTTTCGCGAGACGGAACATAATTTATAAATAGAATCCAAAAAACCGATTCTTTATACATTCTCTTATTTCCAAAAACAAAGAAGGGAAGATTCTTCTCTAAAAGCATTTGCATTGATGTCTAATCATGTAATACAACAAGCACGCTGCTGTCGTTAGGTTGGGGTTCTTTATATATTATGTTATTTTAACCTGTTTCGACTTGATCGCGATGGTAAGAGAGGAGGTGGTGTCTCTGCCTATGTCAACCAAAGTTTCAAATGTGAGCCAATGAAAGAACTGACCTACATAGCGGAATCTGGTTTACATCAGTTATGGCTAAAGATACAAGTTATGAACTTTTCATATGCACAGCTTACCGTCCACCTGACACTAGCTTGTCTTGTTTTGAAACTGATTTCAGCGAAACATTAACGTCAGCTTTGTCCTTTAACAAACCGATCTACATTCTGGGAGATCTCAACTGCAATGTACTAGATGCGAATGATCCGGGACAATGTGCTCTTTCAGATTTTTGTACTTCTTTTAACCTCACTCAGGTGGTCGATAAACCTACCAGAGTGACTGAACATTCTCGTACATTAATTGATGTCATTCTTACCAGTTCAGAAAATAACATCAAGCAAACGAAAGTCATCCCCAATTCGATAAGTGATCATGATATAGTTATGTCAATTCTAGCCTTAAAGAAATGTCGTCCGAAGCCTGTTTACGTGTGGCCCAAAGATCTTATGTCGAACAGGAAATTAGGAAAAACACCAAGGACACTGCCAATATCTGGAAAGTAATTCGCACTTGTATTCCAAAGAAATCTACTGGGGAAAAATGCTTCAGCAGTGATGATAAATCTGTGGCGAATAACTTCAACCAGTTCTTTACATCAGTTGGTTGAAATACTGTCACGAAAATCAAATCACTAACTAAAGAAAACAATTACACTCCATCTCAGTAACCATCTGTCCCACGAAGTTATACCGAGTCAGAACAGTTCACCTTTGAACCTGTAGAATGCTCCCTAGTAGAATATATTGTGAAATCAATGCCAGATAACAAAGCTCCAGGAATCGACAAAATACCAATCCGTGTCATCAAGGACTGTTTACCCGTTATTTCGCCATGGATCACCTCCATCATAAACAACTCGCTGGCAAACAATATATTCCCGAGTACTTGGAAAATCGCGGAAGTAATTCCCATTCCGAAAGAAGGCGATCATGAGCTGGCGAACAATAACCGACCAATTTCCCTATTACCTGTTCTTTCGAAAGTATGTGAGCGTGTAGCACTCCACCAACTAACGTCTTACCTAACCACCAATCACCGTCTCTCTGTGCATCAAAGCGGCAACAAAACCTGGCATTCAACGGAAACCTCCCTTATTCATTCCACCGACTCTATTCTTAACGCAATTGACCAGAAGAATGTAATACCTGGCATTCAACGGAAACCTCCCTTATTCATTCCACCGACTCTATTCTTAAAGCAATTGACCAGAAGAATGTAACAGCAGTTATTCTTTTGGACATGAGCAAAGCTTTTGACAGCATTAACCATAATATACTGCTTGCTAAATTGGAGGACGTTGGTGTCTCGCCTACATGCCTGGCTTGGTTTGAAAGTTACCTCAGCGAGAGATACCAAGCAGTACGTATCAACTCTACTCTATCTGAGAAATTGCTAGTGGTTAGTGGTGTCCCACAGGGAAGTATTCTGGGCCCGTTACTTTTCAGTATTTATGTGAACGATTTGCCGTCAGCCGCCAAAAATTGTTCATCAGAATCGTACGTCGATGACACTAAACTGGTTCTGTCCTTCCAAATCAATGACTCGAACACTGCGCTGACTGATCTAAACGAGGATTTGATTAGAATGCGAAACTGGTGCTTTGATAACCTGCTCCTGCTGAATCCAGACAAAACTAAATTGATGGTCTACGGAAGCCGCCAAATGCTCGCGAAGTTACCTGATTTTAGACTCTCGCTACTTGGTAAGGAACTTACACCTGCTCCATCAGTGAAAGATCTCGGAGTTAAGTTTGACCAAATCCTCTCCTTCAACAATCATATCCTTTCTACTGTTTCATCCTATAAGTCAAGTCTCTGCTAAGCATGTTTTCAGTAAAAACCTTTTAATAACAGGCCCGTAGCTGGCCCTCTTTTTTTTGGGGGGGGCACGTTTCGATTTCTGTCCGCGTTCGTCAAAATATTTTACCTTTTCCGACAGAAATTATTTCTTTTCTTGTCGACGGGGAGGGTGAAATTTTTTTCTCGGAAATCACATACCATTGCGTTTGTAATGTATTACTTAATACTTTAAACTTTATATATATAACAAATTCACTTTTTCAAATTAAATCTATAACAAATTTACTTTTTCAAATGAAAATTTACGTTTCTGTTATTTGTGCTAGGGGGGGGCACAGGGGGGCACAATTTTCCGCTAGGGCGACCCCCCAGCTACGGGCCTGTTTAATAACTGTCATCAACGCCTTGGTATTTAGCAAGCTGTACTACTGTTCCTCGCTTTGGTCAAATACTTCCTGCAGTAACCTATCCCGACTTCAAGGAGTCCAGAACTTCGCAGCACGAGTAGTGAGCAACAGAAGGAAATTCGACCACATCACCCCGATACTGAAGAAACTGCGCTGGTTTCCCGTGAAGTTACATCTGTACAGTCGCGATGCTCTATTAGCTCTCAAATGCATGAACGATTGCGTACCTGCCTATACTGTTCAAAACGAGAGGTGAAGTGAGTGGTCGCGATACAAGAAATGTTAAACAGCTGGACGTTCCGTTATACAGATCAACTGCAGGACAAAGAACATTCCATTACAGAACTGTCACTCTCTGGAACAACATTAACCCTGACTTAAAACTTTGCAAATCTATTCCAAGCTTTAAAATTACACTAAAACGGGAACTGCTTCAGCAATTTCTAGATAGTTAAGGGCGTGTTTTATTTTGTTAATCAGTAAGCGTTGTTGTCACTGTCGTTGTTATTGTCCTTGATGTTGTTGTTGTTGTTGTTTTTGCTGTCGTTGTTGATGATGTTGATGCCTATGTTGCTGTTGTTGATGTTGTTGTCAATAATTAATGTCGTGTTTGTGTATAAAGTAATTGCGTGATCTTATTATATAAACTTAGGATCTAATGTATAATTATAGTAATTCATTGATATGTATATGTATTTTTGTCACTGAAAAGCCCCTTTAGGGAAGTGTCAATAAAGTCTAAGTAAAAAGTCAAGGTCAAAGTCAAAGTCAACATTACAAAATGCTGTTAAATTACATTGAACTTTCTGGAAACTGGTACCGTCCGGAAACTGGTATTGTCTTAATACACCTACTATCCGAAAACTGGAATCTGGTAATATCTGGAAATCGGACCTATCCGGAAACTAGAAATGTCCGGAAGCTAGACTATCCCGAGAACTGGACCGTCCGCATACTGAACCTGTTCCGAAACTCGAAATGTCAGGAAACTGGACTGTCCGAACACTAGACTGTGGGGTAAATAGACCTGACCAAAAATTCGAATTGTCAGGAAATTGGATCTCTGCTTACGGCTTTTGGTACTGACGGAAAACTGGGCATGTTATATATCATTATTAAATTGCTTACAGCGGTAGCCGCACTATTTACTACAACTTGATTAGACTACCACCAACCTGTCCAAACGAACGTGATGTTTCTGCCGCGATAAAAATACATCAAAAAGTCTTCTTCTCTCGTGTCGTGGATACTCACTAAATTTGCACCCAGACGTGCACAGTTAAACTTTGCCTGTATCCACGTTTCTCCATCGTCAATGTGCTTGTAACAGTATTTATCATGCTCTAGCCAACCATTTCGACAATGTGCATCCACTAAACGAAATATGTTGTAAATAAGATTTCACAAGCATAATAACATTATTGTACACCGCACCCTTTTTCAAGGTTATGGTGTACAATATGATGTCAATTAGATACATTTGTTTATATTTGAAGTGATGAATAGTTATGAATGGATGATATCAGAAAAGACGGGAATATACACGTAACGGCAATCCTTTGTGCGCTAGCCAGTATTATACGTCATTAATAAAGCAGCAATATTGAATGTTTATTCATATACATAACGTAAAGCTTATACATAGATTGCAAAGCTTTAATGTTCAATTAAGCGTGGCAATTTTATCGGCATCGATAAGTCTATCTAGCGTATACAACTGTACACCTTTTCTAAAAGTCGCTTCTTTGTGACATATTTTTAACATAAATCGGTAATTTGGGCAAAGATTGTAATTTGAAGTATCAAACTAAGCTAAACGTTTGAACAGAAAGTTCACCTGTAGTTTCATGATATACTCATGTAGAATTATCTTTCTCACAACTGACACAATAAATCATAGATAACATATAGCTAACTACTATTTCTTCGTACAGTATAAGATATAATATAAACGTTCAGAGAAAGATTAACTTAATTCACTGTGAGACACAGTGAAATACCAGTCAAACAACGTTTATTCTATTGTATTTCGTATGTTTTCTAAATCACAACATAGTAATTATTTTTTGTTGATATCACGCCTGAGAATTTTTACCTTTATACTGCTTTATCTTGAATTCAGTATATATACTTACATGGGATTGTGACTTTTGGTTCTCCTAAAATATATCAGTTAATGATCACATTCTAATCGCGGTATTTACTGACATCATGGTTAAAGTTTATGTCACGGGCATGCATATACTACGTCTACGGTGGCCCACAGGTGTCACGGCAAAACAAACGTTCACGGCACAACTGTCGAATAGTGAAGGCAGACTAATGTCGAAAGCTTTTGGCTTCGATCTGCAGCTGTTGATTTAATAAGCCCTGTACAGACAAGCACGTTTCCTTGACAAGTTTCTTGAAGAGTTGTATGTTCGTGTACGGCAAACAAAAGCTGGTATGACTACAAGGCTCCTTGATCTTGTGAAGGAAAACGTGCCGGTCAATTTTTGTCATACACACGAGCAAATAAAACTTGTCAAGGAAAACTTGCTCGTCTGTGCTAGGCTTTAAATTGTTAGACAAAATGGCATGCAGAATTTCATGAAGACGGCCGCTTACTGAGGCGCTTAGAAAACGAGTATCTTGAAGTCGAATAGCATGAAGCGAGGGGTGTTGGGTAATTGGGGGTGTATCACTCCAAAAAATCTCGTACACCTCCGAAACAAAATCCCTAAAAATCTCTAAAAATCCCTATAAAATCCCTAAAAAATCTCTAATAACCCTAAAAATTCCTGAAAATCCTAGAAAATCTATGAAATCCCTAAAAATTCCTACAAATCTCTAAAAATCCCACGGGATTTTCAAAATCCCAAAAATCTCGTACGCTTTTTTTGGAGTGATACACCTCTCGGCATGAAGAGGAGGAACAAAGCCTTATTCGCTACTATTTCTATAAATAATTTGATAATAAGGAAATTGTTTTATTTCTATTAAAATATCATGGTATTCATGCACATGAGCCAACGTATATCAATTGGGATGAAAGTCCTGTTCCTTCGTTCGTTAACCTAATCGTTGTTTTAGTTTTTGTTTTTGCCGTGGCACCGGTGGGCCACCGTAATATACAACAAATATATAACATATCCCAAACAATTCAGAGTCAAGATAGAGAGTAACGAAAGTTGCATTTAATTGATTGCATTTGATTCATTGATATTCAGTAGTTTTTTCAGGATAATCGGTCCTGAAGGTGCGCATGCATGCGTAACTACACTTGCTCATTTATATTATACCAATTTCCTGTAAAATTTACGAACACTAAAATAGAACTATAAATATATATAATGAATTAATATTTAATCAATTATAAATAACACACCTTTATAAATTTCACAAACAAATGGATTAGTCTTGCTACAGTCCACGTCATCCCAAATACCGAGATCAAAGCCAGTGACATTTGCTTGAGCACAAGAGCGTTGACTAAGTTGACGGTTTGGTTGACCCGGTCCCCAATATGTGTACGCGGTTGTTCTATGATCGACAAACTTGAACACGGAATATGGTTCGTGAGCGAACCCAATCCATACATTACCAATATATCTTTCCAATAAGTAGATGAGAATGGCTAAAAACATAATACGATGTGATATGATGAAACAGGCTTTAAATATCAAATTTTAGGTTTTTTCAAATATGAAATTAGAGTTTCACATGTTCGTTTACACATGAAAATTGAACTGCTCGTGGATGGTCTTGAATATGTATACAGTTTTTTAATTCCGCTCGACATTGCATGCACACGCGTGTTTCCTTTCATGTGATCAAAAATTTACAAACATTATATACGGATGCAAAAGATCGAAAGTATTCAGAGAAATACATAAAATTACTCGCTGATCGATTGGTCAAAAACAACATTTAATGTTTTATTACAAGGAGACAAAATGTACTTAAAAGCACTAGATAATGGCTTAATTGTCCTATAGACCAAGGTATTGAATTTTTGTCTATATAGATAATTTACCAGCAGTTGTCAGTGTTTCATGTGGTTTGCATCTTCTCTTACGAGATCTGTCCGTATGTGATGTGACCTGATTTATCTGCCGGTTGAAGCGCAAAATAACATTGATCTGATACTTTCAGAACATTACCTGAAGACCTGTTTACTGAAAATAATCAGTTTGTTTGGGAGCTCTCATAACTCCTAAACCATGTAAAATACAACATGGATTTACATGGCAACGAGGCCAACAATAGAGAAGTACAGGCGGCAACTATTAAGCAACAGTATCTCAATTTGCTGCTCTTGATTTCAATTTGGTTGGCCGCAACTGCTGCAATATTGCTATACTTATATAACATATACTGTCAAACTTAGTACATTCAACCGTCTAGCTTGTGATTACATGTTGGTAAACCTATTGTCTGTTTTATAGGTTATCCAGTATGCTCAATGTAAATGTTACAACATACCAATATAGTTTTAACTCAATATATGGTGGCTGCTGCATAATGAGTAAGGCCCCGTTTACACTATACCGGATTACATCGGAGCGTAGCGATTTTCATACCGGATTCGGCTGCTGTTTACACTACGCCACAGTAATCCGGTACGCGACGCGGAGCAAAAATCACTCCGCTTTGGAGGTGATATGAAAAGTAATCCGCTATGTGCCGGAGCAGTGTAAACAGGCGAATCCGGTACACAACTAATTTTGACGCGAAATTTGTAATATATTACAAGACGAATTAAAAATGGTCGCCTTCAAACAATTGATTATACTTACTTTTACGGCAGCAAGCGTCCTTCAAATAATGGCTAGTTTATTTTGTCTGTCGACTAGCTATTATTCATCAAGGCGACGACTCCGGCAAACACTGGTAACTTCAACTTTTCGTGCAAAACGAAAGGGCAAAAGAGAACGTAAACAACGAAGATTTTGGGTAAGTCCATGTAAAATTTGGCTCTTTGTCTAGCAAAGCCAGCTCGTGATTTTATTTAGCGGGAAACTGGCTCTGTTTCCATGGCAACATCAAAAAATGTTGAGCTGGCAACAAAGCGAAGCGGTGCAATGCGGCGTAGTGTAAACACCCTTGTTTTTTACTTCGGAGTGAAAATTAATCCGGTATGAAAAGTAATCCGGTATAGTGTAAACGGGGTATAAATGAACAACTTGTCTGCAGAGATGAATTAGTGGTCACTTTAATCTCGACTTACAGAGAATGCATTTGTTTCATGAACGAAAACCACTATCTGTCGTAAATTTGAAAGATAATTTGAACGTGATATGAGACGATTAACACCGAACACAAACAGTATACTTGAATGGTAACACTGTCGCATTGTACACCGAAATGAACATACTCGTTGTACATACTTGTAATATTCATGCTTTTAACATTCATGCCAATTGTCTTTCCTTTATGGCATTTATGCCTGGCTTCGGCAGAATTTTCCTTGCGGTAGTAACTTCTAGTAATAATACCTTGTTTAATATGCGTATCGACGGCCATCAAATCCGCAGTTTGACTTTGGCAGGTTTTTCTCGCGTCATCAAAAGTTTTATAACTGTTGACAAACTTGTAACAAGAATCTTTCATAGCCTTATAGCCTTTCGGGCATCTGCTGGGCTCTAGAATATAATAAATATATTAAGAAATATGTATTGCGGTGGCAACACCACAAATATCACTTTCTCTGATTATTTTCATCATCATATTTGGCAAGTAAATGCACCAAATTTACCTTTGTGTTTGCCTGTTGGCATTTTCTTCGGTGGTTTGCTTGAAGCAGCTGAAATAAGCGAAAACAATCAAGTGAGAAATAGTACTAAAAACTTGTAGTTTGTAATTGCCTTATTCATGGTAGTTTGGAATTGACATATTCAAACAGTTAACGATTTAGTTTAGAAATCTTGATAGACGTTTAGAACTCAAGAACAAGCATTAATTGAATCGTTACAGTCTTTCAGTTTTCTAATCTATTTTTACCAAATGATTGGTATAATCCCGATTAAAGTTAATAATAACTCTAATATTTCATAGTTTAGTGGGGTCCACATCCGTATTTTCACAGCTTTTCAGGCGGCTTTCTTTGAAAGTTGAAAAAAATTTCAATGCCCACGGAATGTTGAATGTCCATCAACGTCCAGCGGGTGGCCGTTCAAGCTATGTTCGAGTGGTTCGACTGTATTATTTTTGCTCAAAGATAAAAACTGAATCAAAAGACAAAACTGAGGAATATCTAGCACTAAACAATCCTTGCTATAAACCGTCTATACGAATTGGAAATACGCATCTTTAATTTCCTCGCAGATTGTATACTACTTTACGTGGACCGTCTTTGGTCTCAAAAACTCGAGATAAAAAAGTCAAATCAAATCGTTCGGAAAATAACGCAGCCAAATACTCTATGTATGCCTGTTATTTTGTCACATACAATCGCTGGGAAAAATCAGCCTGTTCTGAACATATTTTTGTTTTGAGAATGCAATTTTTTTTACTCACTTTGAAACTGTAGTTAAACTTCTAATAAACTTACTTAATTAACAGCAACCTGTACAGTTTCACTAGCTACTCTGGGCAAACTAATTGAATGCAGCACCCGAATTATTACGTTGGGTACCAGAGTCTTAAGAAAGCGAAAATGTGTTTCGTTCTAACCTGTTTTGCAAATATAACCATTCAACCTCGTGCAATTAACTGCATCCCATTCACCAGCTACCCAATGACTGTGAGTCATTTCAACACATTTGTAATAACCTGATTTTGGTGCACGTCGTACGTTCCAATTAAAGTATTTGGACGATTTGCCATCTACCCAAACGTACTCCCCTGATGGATGTCTATTATTCAACCCAATCCAAAGCGGGTGCTTTGCTCCATTGAGATGACTTATGATAAATGCATTTTCAAACCTAATCGACGCAGAGAAACAAGAATAATATAAGTGTTTCATTTTTAAAACGAAAACAAATTGCATTCTTCACTTTCTTCCAAATATCCCAGATCTATAATAAGATTAGTCTTTTATAGATTTTATCAGAACAATCTTATCATGCAGTCGTGACGAGGGGTATAAAAGAATACTAAGTGATTCCGAGTGTAATCTTAATACATATATGACTACTATAACGAGATACTTTTGGGTAATACATATATATTTATATCGCCACTTGATGATCCCTTATTGCGTGAAACAGGCTGTAGTGGATACATTGAGGTAAGCGAGAACTATATGTCTATATTTGCTCTATCTTTATGATATCGAGCACTCTTTGGCATTTCGTGAACCAAAACACGCTCATATTTATATATAATTATATGCTTTTAAACATGCAACTTTTGGAAGGAAATGTTTAGCTCTCGCGGTATACAGAGGTACTGTAGCAGTACGTGAACGATTCTCTTTACTACAATTTTTAAACCAATTTTGACAAGGACATACAACGGCGTGCGCCGATAAAATTATGTTAATGAAAAAGATAAGTATATATAAAATAATTATTATTTAAGACAAGTATATAATAGATCGTTTTTTTGTTCGCAGCAACAGAATTAACTGCATAGCATGTACTCACACGTCGAGAATGCTGGCTAAGTCCCCGAGTTCACTTGAATATCGGCCTTGACGACAAGCGTCTCTTGCGGTCATCCACGACTTGTACTCACTGGGATCAGTATGAAACTGATAACAATAACTACCATGTGCAATCCAACCTGAGACGCAGTTACCATCTAAAGACATGAGTTCAAATTCGGTTTAGGCTAACGTGTTTTCTTTGATTTCAGCTCTATCGATATGACGGTATTAATGATTTTTCGTTTTTCAGACAGTTTTGCCATGAACAATTAATGGCAGCTAAAACAAATAATGCCTATAGGGCTGTTTAACTTGCAAAGGAAAACACTATAAAGGGATTTTCATGATCTTGAGATTCGGAAATACTTTTCCAGCTTTAATTACGCCAACATGCCATCCACTATACCATACACTCGACTAATCACTTTTTGTTGCACATTGGATAAAGACATCACAATTTAACTTATCTATTTCACTTGAAGTGCTAAAGTAAAATACCACTTTTGAGCCCCCTTTCTTTTTTGTAAGAATACTTGAAAATATATCATTTTCCATAATTTCATTCTCCAAGCATTATTATCTGACTATTTCAGGCATGAATATGGTATAAAGATGCGATCATGGGATTGGGGTTACTTATGACGTCATCAATCCCTGGATGTTTTCACCCTTGGTAACATGCTCGTCTAGAGAGTCCCCTAGTTATGAATTTAGTTCTACAGCACTGGAGTATGATCTTTACTCACCAGTTGGTGGCCGTGATGGGTTTGGTGTGGCTGGAGGTTTGTATGATTCTATAGAATTAGAAACAATTTAGAATGCTATGTTATTTGAACAGCAAGAAAAGACTGAACTGTGTCCTAGGCTGGTCATAATATGTCTTTAACTCTGGATTGGAAGATATTTTGGTCAGCGAATTTCCGCATGAGGACAAGGACCTTTATATAGCAGTTTCATGGACATGATACTCCAGGTAAATTTATTAAGTCGGTGGGTTAACCTTCCGCTACTAAGTTGTAGATACATTATAACCAGTCCCTTATGTGGCCCTACCGTTATACGTTTTGCAAATATATGAACTTTTCAATTGGCAAGGCAAATCTTTCCATCTTATTCCATAATAGCTGGTATAAGAAGCCACACAATCTTCTTGTCTTTGATCATCATTTGGTTCACTCGGGGCCCAGTTAGCGTAGTCAAATCCAGAACTATCGGACCAATGATAGGAACTTTCAGAGCGAATATCATTCAAACCAATCCAGTATGCAGTGTATTTACTGTGACTACGCCTAACAAAAGAACAAGTTTAATAACATTAAGTAGAAATACATGTGACAATATCCCCTAACATACAAGCTGCAAACCTGCATGTTTACGCCATTAAAAAAAGTGATGGTCTCTAGTATATAATGTCAATTCCATACTCTCTTTCAAAAGTAATTGTGATCCTTCTTAAAGTAAACCACAGCGAGATTCTACCATATCCTTCAAGGAAGATACTTCTACATGTACCTGTAGAAACTAACTCCATTATTGTTGTCTGGGGCTTGGATAGATTTTCATTCACAGTTCTATATAAATGCGCGTGTTGACATTAGGAAATTAATTGATAACTATCAATCAAAGTTTGCTCACGCCCCATGAGACAACGTTCATAAAATTTGTCTCTGCATGCCTTACAGGTGTCAGACAACTAACAGAGTCTTTACGTTACCTCTTTGACTACAAGTTAATATCAAGACCACTCGTCATTATATTATTATATTATGTATATACTATTAATATAAAACACTACTAAGTTATTAGAAATCTACCCTATGCTATTAATAATTAAGCCATGCATAATGCACATATTGTCTACTGCAAGTCCAAATTTCGCATCAAGCTAAGAAATGTTTTAAAGTCGTACGTTTCTCTCAGAGGCTCCGGTAGCCAGTTCCTGTAACGCCGTGATCTTAGTCCATATGTTGTTGTTTGGACTTTTCGAAGTTATAAAATGTCTGTTGCTCGCAGATTCAGATTGTAATGGGAATTACGATTGGATATAGTTCTTTCATTACGTTTGGAAATCTTGGGCTATATTTTGCAGAGCCGTTCATTTGAAAATGGTGAAAGTCCCACATCTTTTGCTACAATTATGCCATGTTTCAGAACAGTATATTTCTAAAACAACTCCAATCAATTTACTAACCTGCAGATCAAATTTTCTGCATAATTGCTCAAATCAATATAACTTTATTTATAACTTTTAACCATAAAAAACTATGTATTTTTAGGTGGTAAACACATCAACGGAAGATTTCTACGATAAAAATAGAACAATTATACGCTCACATCACGAGGGACACAATAAATTTCTCTTCATCATTACTGTGTATACTGGCGAGATGACCGTTGAATATTTGACACCTTTTCTCAGCATCATGCCATGTCCAGACATCTGAAGTTGTTTCGTTTCCAACAATGTAACACATTCCCTGGTATAATGTCCAACCTTTCTTACATAATGGAGAACCTAAGAATACGAGCAAATTTTTCCATTAGCTCGTGAGATCTATTTGAGAGAATTACAAAATAAATAATTGCCGGAGCATTACAGTCTGCATCACTCCGGCGTGCATGGTTATTCAAAAGGTAGTATATGATATATAGTCACCCACCGTATATGACCTATTCTGCAATCTGATTGACTGAATTACTCGATATATATCAGCTTATATACATGCAGTGAGTAGCGAAAACAATATGGCCAGCACAAAATCTACAGGAGTTTTGCTAACCAGAAAAGAGCGAAATTTCTCGCTTTGAAAGCGACAAAACAGCCAGAGAAGACTCATTGACAAGGTAGGAAATACATTTAAAATATAGAAATTTTCTACAGAATTAATAGCGAAAGAGCAGCGAAAAAGTTGTTCATGAGAATATAAATTTTTCGAAAAGCCTCACGAAAAAACAAATAAATTTGCAGTCAGTAAGCACCGACTTTGCTACACAAAAATTATATAAAATATCTCAAAAAATTTATATCAAGCAATACTGTACTAAAACTGATTATTTCACTTTAAGTTTATAAGTTATGAAAAAAACATAACAAAAACATTTAAAGTCGCGACAACGTTTGTGTCTAAACAAACTGTAAAAATATTACAACAGAGAGTATATTATTACTGCAGTTAATGTCTATAAGACTATATTATAAAACAATTATACCATTCGCTCCTGTCGTATATATATGACTTATAGCCGACTTTACGCACGCACTCGTCGGCTATCAGCTCATATACGACTCGAGCTCATGGTATAATTGTTACGTAGTAGTAGTATAAGTTAGTATATAATATAGTCAAGTATAGTATAATTGTTTGTTTCCTCGTTTCTTCACTACGGTAAAGTTACCATAATATGGCTTCTACCATCTGATAAAACACATACAACTGAAACTAAACTTAAGCTTGTTTCAATTTGGCAACATTTCACCCAAATTTGAACCTTTTTAATGGCGAGCTTCCAGATAATTGATTACTACGGGGTCGTTCTCTGTTTCAGTCAAAATAGAATGAGCAAGGAAATAAAAATATTAAGAATCTAATTAAGGAACCGCACTAATTATAGCATGTGCGTTGCATTCCCAAAAGCATCTCTCGATTATAACACTATAGGCCTGTTCCATATGAAGTAACTATGTAAACTGATTTGAATCACCTTCAATGACTGCATTTACGGAAACGGTGGAATGAAATAATAACATCATATTTACTTAGAGTACAATTCTTCCTTATTCGTGGATAAAATTCCTCCGAAAATTTTGACAATCATGCTTTGTTTCTTCCATTTAATTAAGTTGTTACACTTGGAATCTTAACCCTTCTGTGCCCAATACAATAACACTTAGCATAACAATAGCGCCATTTAGTCATGATCCAGTGACAACGATTGGAATGTTCCACGTGTTCTTTTCATCGTTATGATGGTCCTTTCCATCCTTTCCAGTTCTCCTTTCCATCCAGTCACTGGTTGTTTTCACATATTGGTTACGTTATACACTCATGCATTTAAAACGCATGCATGCTTCAGATTGTAGAACAAAAATTAAATACTAAAAGATGAAGGACTAACTTCTGTATCTCGTTAGTGTGATTTGAGTTATATATAAAATTCCTACCTGAGTAGGATAGAGTTTTGGAGGCTTTACAACAGACTGAAAATCTAAAAATGTAAATAATAACTTATTTCTTCAGCTATTTAAGAAACTTTATATCTATGTAATAAACATCATCACATGCACTGTCAATAACTTATACATATAAACATTTAATCCAAAAATGGAATTTGGAGACACCATGTATAACTATACTGAGCAGGAATACCTATGGTTCTCATCCATGCCTAGCCTGAATACTGTACATCTGAACAGTAGCAGTCTGAAATTCAGGCTAATCCATGCTTTTAAAACTGAGATTTTCCTAATTCCTTGACAACAAGTAGATAAAAGCCAAAAGGATATTTTTTCATATACTTAATTATAAGGTTGTTTACAATTCTTTCCAACTGATGTGTATTAAATATATAAGAATTCGTTCCAACTGAATGTTATTAAAAATTGCGGTTATACCCAAAATTGATTTCAAGGAATTTGCTTTACGGTTCATTTAACTTCTTCTTTTTTCGATGAAGAACAATTCTAGATTCAGTAAAATGAAAAGCATCATACAAACACACGAAAAACTTACATTTCGGCTTTTTACAAAGGAAACGTTTCCAAGCATAACAATCTGCATCATTCCAGCGCCCTGTATCAGGATCCATTGCTACGCAAGCTTCAAGACCATTATAACTGTCAGGTTGCCCAACAGCCCAGTTAGTATATCGAACTGGTTGACCATCTGACCATACATGACCTATTGAGAAACAAAGGGCAATTTCCATTAACACGTCAATTAAATTGTTAAATGGATCCGTTTCGATATGGATCCGTAAATGCGGAAACAGAAAAAAATATAAAACACGGAAAAAGGGATAAAACGCGGAAAAAGGGATAAAACACGGAAAGAGGGATAAAACGAGGAAAAATAGATAAAACTTGCAAGAAGGGATAAAACGCGGTAAAAAGACAAAACGCTGAAAATCGGCAAAACACGGGAAAAACATAAATTATATGTCTTGAAAAGCAACGTAATTCTTGCTCTAATGTTCTAAACTGTATTTATAAATCATAATTTCAGTTATATATAACCAAGTTCAGTAATTAAAGTCATGCATCAGAAAAATATTATAACTATAAAGTAACATTGCTAGAGCACTAGTTATTTTTACCTTCTGGAAAACAAATATCTAACGGCACTAGATACACTATTTGAAGGAGAAGACCTAAGGGCATGGACAACAATTTGCCCAAAATGTAACACTCCGCTCACACTCGAACGCCATTAGCTGCCGCATATAATTAAATTTGATGAACACTAGAGACCGCTCTTATATTTGTTAGTGTTAGTGCTAGTGCTAGTGCTAGTGCTAGTGCTAGTGCTAGTGCTAGTGTTAGTGTTAGTGTTAGTGTTAGTGTTAGTGTTAGTGTTAGTGTTAGTGTTAGATATTTATATTATGTGGAAAACCTAATAGAGTTAATGACTATAGTTGAATGACAATAGAAAATTTGTAAAACAAATTAACTAATAAAGTTAGCAAAACCCAGTTATAACAAAGCTTAGTTCCTACCCTGAAATACTCCCTTTGCTTTCCAGACTAATCCATACAATCTCTGTTGTGAGATTTCTTAAAAACTCATTTTCTTCTTTGCTTTGTATACTGGCAAGATCCTCTTCTGCGCTTGCAACTTCTGATGGCATCTAACTAACTAAATGTTAATGCATATATCTTAAAATATTACACCAAAAAACTAGACTCAGAGATCTCAAGGATATGCAAAGTTTAAAACTGCATTGTATTATTGTTGGCCTGCGTGGCTGCCCTGTTTGGAGTGGAAAAGAAGAACGGGGAGTGAAGGCCTTCCCGTAAAACCCGGCTTTCGTGACTAATAAACGCCGTTCAATTCTTAAACGTAGAATTTGATTGGTCGACACCAATAATTAGTTGACATGTTTACGAGTTAGATACGATTGAATCATAAGAGCGGATCGAGATACTCCACCCACTTGCATTTTTCTCAACAAAATATTGTGCTCAACCATGTGAAAAGCGTTACAGTAATCAATCAGAACTAAACCATTAATTTTGTTATCCAAATTTAATAGTATATCGTCCACAATCTTGGCCAGTGCTGTCTCTGTTCTATGGTATTTTCTGAAACCGGACTGACGAGAGTACAAGAGATTATCATCACTAAGGTAAGCATAAAAGGTATCAAGGACATGCCTTCCGAGAATTTTGGAAATTATACTGGGACAACATGTATTGAACGATAGTTGTTAAGTATCAGATTTATCGGAGTAACTCTGGCAATTTTCCAGCGGTCAGGAAATACAGCACATTGAATCGAAATGTTTATCATCTTGGTAATAGTTGGTGCAATAACAGGTGCAGTTATCTTAAGTATTCTAGAACTGATTTTATCAATACCAGGTGCTTTAATTACTCATTAGCTGTCAGCGACAAACTCTGCAGTTAACAGTAGAATAGAAAAGGTAATGTCCGGGTCCTTTTTAGATATAATATAATTCTTAAGCGTGGAAATGTCGAATTGTACTCTCGGCAGACAGGGCTTAAATCGATTTGCAATTGAGGTGAAATGTTCGTTAAACTTTGCAGAACTTTAAAGCACTCTCATTCATGTAATTTGTAAATGATTTATTATTGTCGCCGGTTAAAGATTTTATTGTTTTCCAAATGCGTTTGGGATTAGTTTTGCAATCTTCGAAAAAGCTTCTTTTTTGCCGTCTTGATCGACTGGCAAATTTAAACCTAACCCAATCGGCTTCACTATTTGAACACCTTGCTTTTTTCAGCAAAGCATCCCTGATTTTCAGCTTTTTAATAATACTTTTTGTCATCCGAGGCTAGGATCTTGGTTATCACTCATAGCACGCTTTTGACGCCAGGGACAATGCATGTCGCAAGCACGTGAGGCGGGAAATTTCTGTTTATCAAAATTTTTCATTTTACGATAATTATTATAGGTCTTTTATGCTTCTGATTATGCTTAGCTTATTATATAATCGTAAACTAAACACAGGTAAGTGATCAGAAAGACCATTGTTTTGAATTAAAATATTTTGGGATAATTCACCAACATATGCTGTGAACAGTTTCCACTGAGTGTGTTTATTAAACGAAGATCTGGCTTAAACTAATTATATACGAAGACACCAGAATACACTCTAAAAACACTTTAATTTTCACTCTAAAGCTTGAGTAGTTCTGGTCAACAAAATTCATTTTTAAAGATAGAGAGTATAGCTTGTTGTGAAACATTTCATGTCACCTGGTTTTATATATTTCAGTAAAATATTACAATCATAAAATACATAAACTTACCTAGAATATCCGAAGTATAAATAGCAATGAGCCAAGTTGTCATTACTTTTCCATTCATAATATTTAGTACTGTAACAGTCGACGAATTTAACTACAACATAATATATACGCACATTACAGTGATAAGTGCTGCGCCTGGGAGGGTATTATATATCTCAATGTCCGCTTTTGTTTCATTATGGGATTTGTACTTGATGAAAACGGTCTTCAAAGCGGAAAGTTTTGAAAATGAAATATCTGCGTTGTAATGCTCGAAAACTCTTTATCATTATATTCGTTCCCAGGTTGCTGCTGTAATAATGGTAATTCATGTAGCTAGAAAAATAGATGGGAGAGGATTTTGCATTGAATGCATTTTAGTTTGGTGTGTTACAATCGTGAAATTTTATATTTGATGCGAAGCTAGTTGTTGAAATGTCCGCATTTAAATGAAAAATATTACAACCTACCAGCGTTAGGTTTTGGTGTTTGCTTCGGAACTGAAAAAGATAAATATACAAATTCTTACCAACTTTTCCACCACTTTTCCGAATTTTGTATACAGTACGCATAAGTCAATCAATTTGCATGCTATATCCACCTTACTTCATAAAATTGAAGACCTAACTTACCAACGAGGTAACTACAAATGAAGGCATATTTATTGGTGCAATTCTGATCCCTCCAGTACATCCACCCACGTTTACCTCGCCTCAGACTCATGTACACACAACTCTTATCTGTTCGTCTCTCATCAGGCTGTCCAACATACCAGTTGGTCCAGGAAACTGAAGAACCATCTGACCATTCATAAACACCTTTTGTTTTTAAGTCATTCAATCCAATCCAGACATTTGAATACCATGCTCGTTCCATGAGACTTGTTGCAAACGATTGCTCCGACCTAATAAAAAGGGAAACGGATTTCTTTTCTGACATGGCTGTACATATCTGTCATTCTTTTAATCTTTCAATTGTATTGTGCAAATTCATTAACATAAGTATATAACACTTTTTAAGTGTCTAAATATACAAAGTTTCAACGAACATTTTAAACCTTGTATTTCAAAAACGAGAGTGTCTGCTTGTCATTGCAATACACTATACTACACTTCAACAGTTCAACTTTCTCCAATGAACCTTTACTACAGGAAAGTTAAACATTCTTACCAATTGAAAATACTGCTTTCAAGTGACTGTCATCGTACCAAAAGTTTGAAAGACATGATGTTCTATTAATCTCACATTCAGTGAAAAACGTTCAAGGTTACGAGCATGTTGAAACCGGTCGAAAATAATCATTTTTGTATTTTTGCCTGACTTTATTATACAAGAGGAGATATTCTATATGGTGAAACCTAAATTTTGATAAAATAAATACTCTTCGAGATATAAATCTCGGTTAAAACAATTTTTGCGCGAAATACGGCCATATGTTGACAGCAGTACAGGTCGTAAACGATTTGCATGAATATGCGGAGTGCGGGAATCCCGGAGCCCCGGAGTGTTTAAAATGCGGAATGTTGAAAATACGGAGTGTTGAAAATGCGGAGTGTTCTCATTTTCTATGAAAATCTCTTTTTAACTAATATTAATCAGTTTCCTTTTACGTAAAGTACCAATGGCCCATTGAAAGTTCTAAGTTCTAAGGTGTTTCGGTTATACACTTCCAGTTACACTACATTTTTTATGCAAACCGCGTACTCAGTCTGGAAAAAACTTTCAGGGTGCATTTCTCAGTTTTAGTTTAGTTATCACAAGTTAAGAATTGAAATCATATATATTAGGCAAAAAATCTAAGCGTAATTGCAATAATGTGCACGGTGGCCAAATTAGCATAACCTTTTGTATAAACCACCACATTCCCGAACCTGGCGCACACTAGAGCAATCTGCTCAGCAAATTGTAATCCCCGAGCCGGCGCGAAGCGCCGTGCGAGGGTACTAATTCCGCTCGGATATTTACACCCGGGTATGTGAAAACATAGCGGAATGCAAAGTTGTCCGCCATTTTTTTTGTCATGGACGGTTTTTTAAGTTATGTGCATGCGCGAGTTCAGACGAGAGAAGACTCAGAAGACTCCTTTTATTTTCAAAAATAGTTTTGCACTCATTTTATAATACCCAGGAGTCAGGACAAAATAAATACAAATCAAAAAGTATCCAAAACAAGATAAATTATTTAGAGGACAAATCAACAAACGGTATTAAAGTGTCTATTTTGCAAACTTGCTTTGCCGATTTATAGCATGCAGTATAGTTTATGAATTTGAAAATGCGTAGATCATTCTGTGTGGTCAATATAACATTGATTGATCTTAAAAGTATTTTAGTATTGATTGAAATACGTTATAGAAAAAAAAAACCCATTAAATCTCAAAAACAAAAGCAAGTGCCGAAGTATAAAAATACTGCTCGAAAAGAAATGAAAATTTCGAAACGTTTTGTGAACGTCTAAGGTTGAATGTTTCAGTAAATCAATGCTAAAAGAGTACATAATAGCATACCCACTTTATATAGTTGGGCAATTGATAATTTTATAGTTAAAATTAAAGTACAAATATCAATATTTTGTAAAAATTACAGTAAAAGAAAAGAAATATACAGTGTTGCGTGTTACCATGGTTACAGTGGTCGACTCAGTACTTCACGTTACAATAACTTTTGGGGAGTAAATTGTTTGGCGAGGGGATTCTGCATGCATGTATTTCTAGTTCGTGACTGAATACGAATGGAGAAAACTACATCGTAGTCTGTAAAACAAATATTTAACATGCTGCATATTAGAAATATTGATTATTATTGAGAATTACAGATAGCTTTATACAGGCTTCACTAACGCTCTGGTATTTCCATTTGCACCGGTCACTTACTAAGCATGTTTAAATTACCTATAACAAGGCTCTCGCGTTTTGCTTTGCACTCTCAAAGTTATTCCCAGACTGCACGGTTTGCATAAAAATGTAGTGTCCCGCGAAGTGTATAACTGAAACACCGTATTTTATAACTGATTATAGAACTTTCAATGTGCCATTGGTACTTTATGTAAAGAGGAACTGAGTAATATTAGTTGAAAAGAGATTTTTAAAGAAAACTGATGAGAACACCCCCCATTTTCAACAATCTGCATTTTAGTTGTGTTGGAAGAGGAGGGAACAGTTTACTAACAAACTTCTGAAATCTCTGGAACAAAACTTATTGTCATTTCAATGTCTGGAGTAGTTTGTTGAGAAAGGGCTTTGCATATCATGCGTAGATTGTCAGTTACTTTCATGAAAGGGCTGCTTAAAATTACAACTATTTGCATACAGACAGCAACCAAAACATTAATTTTTGGAACTATTTTATAAACACATGTGGCTACATGCAACCAAGATTTCACAATGGGCTTCGGTGGCGCAATCGCCAAAGCCCGCGCCTTTCACCTCTGATATCGTGGGTTCGAGTCCTGTCGGGGACGACGTATGATAGCTATGTGAAAAGAGTTAGTCAACGCTCTGCCGAAAGTCGTGGGTTCTCTCCGGGTACTCCGGTTTCCTCCCACAGGGAATGTTGACAGGGTGGGTTGGGTTTAACCCCTAACTGGCCCTTCCACCGTAGCTGTGCTCCGTGATAGCGAGCAAAAGCTGGCTGCCATATGCGCGCCTAGCAAGCCTTCGACTTGGTCACATTGAGCTGTGTCCTTCGCAATTCAGCTTAGCTCTCAGCTGCAAGTAAGGATAATAAGCACACCCGGCCCTTACTTACACCCCCCCCCCCCCCATATGGCCAAGAAAAGTCAACAACAAAGCAAAAGTATTTTGCAAACAATACCCGATACTGTTCCAAAATAACGAAGAAGTTGTTAGTAAACTGGGTTTGTTTTCGCAACAAACCATATCAAAGTGAAGCCATGCCTCTGGAACAAGTTGACAAAATTAGGATTTTGAACTGCCTGTACGTGGCAATCAAGCAGTCAGAAATACATAGAAACAATAAATCTAGATTCCTTATTTACAGAGCTTCATTTGAAGGGGTAAATTGTTTACTGCACCCTTACCGATCACTTTATTAACTTCAAAACGGGCGACAAAGTAGTTTTCGGAGCCAGCTTTTTGCCAAATTTGCTTTATTCCTGTGTCAACTCGAAAGCAAATTTATCGCAAATTAACGAATAGATTTCGCTTAAATTTACGTCGAGGAGTCCTCATAAAATAGATTTTCTAACCCGTCTTTGATGCGAACAAAAAACAGTAAAATTAAAAAATATATAGTTAAAAGGCCGCAATTTCATATTTTGTAAATAGCGCACCCAACATGTTTCGTAACCCAAAAGGCCTAAATTAGTAGTATACAGAAGAGAGGTTCTAGAGCGGGTTATCTTCCTTATCATTATTTTCCTTATCTTTATCTTCCTTATTTCTATCTTCCTTATTTTTCTCTTCCTTATCTTTCTCTTCCTTATCTTCATGCATTTCCTTATATTCTGTTCTTAATTGTGTTTCTTTTGTCTTGTTGTGTCTGTAAGTTGTATATTTATGTACAAAATTGTCGATGGGGGCATTTGTACAAGACGTTTTGGTGTGCTTTGCACCATTAAGCAAACCACAAAGCCAACCGTGTGTGAAAAACAAAGCAATTTTGTGGTGACATTTAATATAAGCAGTTGTTTGTTTTGCTTATTAGGTATTTGAGTAATGGAATTTTATGACCCGATTACGTTAAGGAACTGCAGTCATTTGTTCCTTTATATTAAGGAACGGTTGAATGAGAACAAATTGTTCGCTTTATATTAAGGAACTGCTGTTATTTGTTCCGATATATTAAGGAACGCTTAAATAGGAACATTGGTTCCCTTTATATTAAGGAACGGTTGAATGAGAACAAATTGTTCGCTTTATATTAAGGTACTGCTGTTATTACTTCCTTTAAATTAAGGAATCCTTAAATAGGAACAATTGGTTCCCTATATATTAAGGAACGGTTGAATGAGAACAAATTGTTCGCTTATATTAAGGAACTGCATTCAGTTAAGTTCCTTTATATTTAGGAACGCTTGAATAGGATCAATTGGTTCCCTATACAATAAGCGACGGTTGAATGAGAACAGTTAGGTAAGTTTTCGCATTAGGATCGGTTTGTTCCGCACTGGTATCGGCTAGAATCGGAGAACGAATTGTTCTCATTAATTAAAAGGGAAAACCCCTTGTCCCATTTTTAATGTTGCAAAATAGAAACCATGGTTCCGGTTCAAAGAGCACAAATTTCAGTTTAATGAATCAACAATGCGTGTATGTTTATATCATATAATGCATATTTGTATAACTTTAATCGCTAAATACAGCTATGTTTTGACAAGTTAACGACATGATACTATGAAATGACTGAGTATATTCCTATATTAATGCATTCTCGGGCAAATACATATATTGTAAAATGTTTAGTGCATATTATTGACATGGGGCCGGTTGTATAAAACTCTTAACTACTTTTTAACTACCCATTTTGCAGTTAAATTGTAGTTAACTCCAAAATCCCCGATTGTGATTGGTTAACTTTCGCACTAACTATAGTTAACTTTAACTACTTTTTATACAACCGCCCTGATGTTTTGTACTATGAGTTAAAGTTACATTTGTATAAACAGTATTTTTGCGCCGGTTTTCAGCGAAATTGCTGCCAAAGGCACCGCTTACGACTTGGAGCAGCATGTAGGTTCTCTTACCTTTAATCTCAAAGTATGTTTTAAGACAATCTGAGGTTAGTGTTAAGTATGCGCAATTAATGCTATTAAAGAAACAGGCATTTTTTTCTACTTTAAAAGTATTTCTTTGACATATTTTATATATACTTAGAAATTCTTTTTTTTTTATAATAGTAAAAAGTTCATTCACATAGTGTAGAATTTAAATTATATCACTGCAGTTCTATTCTAAATTAATTTAAGCGTTGTTGCTCGCATTCGTAATGTTCTCGGTATTCTGCATCCTTGAAACTTGTAAAGTGGGCAGTTTTAAATTGCAGTCCAGCGCATACCAAACTTGTTCATTCCTTTTCGCAGATAATTGTCTTCCTCTTGCGTTAACCTAACTGGCCCCTTGCTGTTTGTCGTTTCCATAAATTGGCGCCTCGCTCGTAAGAGTTGACGCAGTGTCAACGTCTGCCTCTATGTCTTTGACGTCAATAACACTCGAATCTTGTTGTCTCAGTTTCTGTACGCACATATCCATCGCTCTTCCATTGTTGCCGCGTTCCTTTAAAGCGACATCACGAGATCGCAGCTTCTGATAGTGAACTCTGGCCACGTTTGAGCTGTGTTTCTGGTCTTCGGATACAAATCTTGTCGGGTGAATGTACTTGCCTATTGCTTGAAACACGAGCACGCTGAGTAGGTCGGTGAACTTCTGAAACGGTGTGCCGTTTCGACTTAGGAGCAAATATTCACATTGTGGATTGAGTAATGGTCTCACGTAGTCATCTACGATTCCCTCGAAACCGTACATTTGCGCCGTCTTAAAAATTCTCTGATCAACAATTCCATCGTTGGTTTTGCGTTTTCAAACATAGTTACTGACAAATGTTGGTAGGTCATCGGTCGGCACCTTTAACCTTAACAAAATTGAAAACGGCGACAAATCTAGTAGCAAAAGTCAGGTCGCTTGGAGTGAGAAAAGATTTTTTCTTGCATGCATTCTTCGAGAATTCCATTGTAGCGTTCTAAATGAAAGGGAATTACCGTCTGAAGTTCAGCAAGCGTAGCCCAACTTCTTCTGGATTCGAGTGTGTCGATGTCTAAGTCTTTCGTCCAGTGCGAACGCATTTCCTTTGCCAAACATTGCCTCGCTCGCTTTAAGTTTTGAAGTACAGGCCCGGAAGGTGAGTAAAATCGATAAAATCTAAGAGATCTGCTATACCGTTTACGTAGCCAAGACGGCCAGATTGAACCATTTGCCAATTGCTTTCGAGATGATCGAGAAAGTTAGAAACCTAAAAGAACAGAAAATAATCGACAAGTTCGACTGTCGACAAGAAGGATTGTTCATCTTCGCCCGATTGCTCAGAACAATACTTTATGAATTTAATGCTCGAGTAACCAAGATTTCAGCTTGCTTCGCTTGTTTATTCAATTGCTTTGTAACCAAACAGAAAATGATCGTCCTAGTTGGGAATTTGTAGCACAACACGGCAGCGTTCAGCGTTGGTTTGCTTCCCGTCGAGGAGAGCTCTTTCACATCAAATTTTGTTTGATTGTCGTTGCAAATTGATATAGGCTTTGCATCAAAATACATATATCATGGATGCTTTATTTTAACGTGCTTTCGACAGCCTCGTTGACTCGTGAAACCGTTATGTTGGCAGTAAGGAGCTGGACAATGAAAGAGCCCTTCTTTATCGCTTTGTAGGTGAAGCCTTCGAGGTTTATCAAATGCGCAGACGACACTTTTCCAGTCAACACGTTGGCAGGACACAGACATGCCTGCGAACAACGAGAAGCAAACAATTTGCACATGCATGTGTTTGCAATTTACATCAAGTATTTGATGTGGAAAGTACTAGTGCGGCTTCATGTGGCTTCCAATTCAAACTGCTTTAATAACTAGCGTGGCTTCAGTGTGGCTTCAGTGTGGCTTCGCGTGGCTTCCCTTACTAAATCCCTATGGAAAAACTGTGGCTTCAAAGGCAGTTGGTAAAATAAAATCACAGTTGGAAAACACATTGACATTGTTTTACAACAGAAGAGTTGGTAAAATGAAATTAGTCAGTTTGTTTCGCAAGGCCAAGCCACACTTTCCACATCAATTACTTGATGTAAGTGGCTTGAAATGTCAAATGTGATTTTATTTTACCAACTTGCTTTGAAGCCACACTTTTTCTATAGGGATTTGTATTGTATTGTATTGTATTGTGTGTATTTAATGAATTTACCTTGCAGCCATGAAGGCTGAATTACGTAATTATTACAATTAATACTAAGCTAAAACCAATTATTTACATACATGATATCATAATTATGCTAATTACTTATAAGACAACACTACTTAGATAAAAATTAGTAAAAATATTTTAAATCTTAACTATTCTAAAATTCAAGAAAGGATGCTAACTATTATTAACCTTTTTACACATTGCATATATAAAAGAGTTTTCCACCCTATTTGTATGAGTCATAGGAATATTAAACGTTCTTTCATGTCTTAAATTGTAACTAAGTTCATTCCTATCTGGTAATAAATTATGAATTTTATTGTTTGAGTCAGACACAGCAGATTGAAATAACTTATCACAAAGATGTTCGTGGTGGTCTTTCAAAGATGGAATACCAAGTAAATTTAGTGTATCAGAATAATTTTCTTCAGGCATGATAATGGCCATAGCTCTTTTCTCCAACCGTTTCAAATCATTTTGCAAGTATTGAGGCAGTGCATAATAAAATACCGGGATGGCATAGTCCATGACAGATCTAACACATGATGTGTAAAAGGTGGCCAAGTCTTTACATGGAACATTTGCACGTTTAAGTTGTTTAAGAAAATAAAGTCTCTTGTTGACCTTTTTGACCACTTCTGTCTATGTAAGGTTTCCATGATAGTTTATTGTTAATAGTAAGACCCAAGAGTTTAATATTCGTAACAACTTCTAACTCTTTTCCATTAATTACAATTGGATCAAAGGGCCTGACTCAGCGTTAAAAGAGATCCGTAGCTCCTTACATTTATCTGGATTGTTGCATTCTGTTTTCATTAGACCACATAATCACATCATCTGTAATATTTTGGGCATTACTAATAGAGTCTTTCGGAACAATTTCTGATACTGTTGAATCATCAATATACTTCCAGAAGTCTACTTGAGTTACTTTTAGATCGTTTATCAGTAAAATAAATAACCAAGGTCCTAACTTAGTTCCTTGGAGGACACCAGATGGAATTGGGCCCCATTCTGAATAACAGGTATCAGCTAATTTAACACGTTGGTATCTATTTGTCAGGAAATCTGATATCCAGTTGATGACGCTATAAGGTATTTCTAATTCTGATAACTTTTGAATCAAGATTGAATGATCGATGAAATCGAACGCTTTGCGATAATCGAAAAGGATCGATCTTGTGACAGCACCATTACCGTCAGTAGCAGTGGACCAGCGATGGATCATGCTGATTAATGCAATGGTAGTAGAACTTTAGGAATAGCGCCGTACTGGTTCGGGTCGATGACTTTCAAAACCGCTGGTTTCACATAATCAGCGACAATAAATTCCTCAGCAACTTTAGATATACTAGCAGTAAGTGTAATAGGTCTTAAATCTTTCTTCGGATTTTTACAATTTTTATCTTGGCAAAGGTGTGATATCAGCCATTTTCCAGGTGGTAGGTACACGTTGCTCTCGATACGAAGTGTTGAGAATAAGTGAGATTGGAAGGGCCAGAACATACGAGTATTCCTTTAATACCCAATTAGGTAATTTATCGACCACTTGCCCTGTTCGTTGGAAGTTTTGATAAAACTTTTTGCACCCTTATTTCGGATACATTTGGAAAGATTGACATTTCTTCCAACGGAAAATTTGGCAACGGAGATTGAATTGAATTGAATTGAATTTTATTACAAAATCTGAATGGCAGCTAAGAGCTGAATTGTACAGAGTTGATATTTAAATTACATGATAAAAACTAATACATATAGTAATATATACGGTATATTAAAACTAAAATTTATATTACAATTAAAATGAATCATTATATGATACGATACTAGAAGGAATAAAACTTTTACTAAATCTTGTAGTCTTACAATTAATTAAGTTAATATGCTGATCGTTACGTAGATTGTAAGTACGTAAGTCCTCCCGGGTTGAGAAGTTTCTTAAAATAGGATTTACATAAATTATTTCGTCTTTGAGAGAGCAAGGATATTTCATAAACTTCCAAGGCTTTGCGGTATGACAGGTCAGGACATATTATTCGTAGGGCTCGCTTCTGAATTCTTTCGATTTCTTCCTTTAAGTAGTCAGGGGAGTTTAAGTTCCAAACCTGGCATGCATATTCAAGCACAGGTCGTATACATGTGGTATAAACTTGAATTAGAGAACTCCCTCCAAGACCGCTGCGTTTAAGCACTCGGAGAAAAAAGTCTCTTTGATGCCTTGTATACTATGTGTTCAACATGTAAGTTCCAACTAAGATCAGAAGAAAAGTACAGACCAAGAACCTTTGCTGATAAAACTGGGGACATACAGTGATCTTTAATAAACAATGGTCGAAGATTAGGACGTCCTTAGCGAACGAGATAATTAGCTCTTTGCATTTAGAACGATTAAGCATCATATCATTTTCCGTGCACCATTGATCGATATTATTAATAACGGATTGCAGGTTACTTTGACAACCTTTACCGATTGTTTCTGAGAGACTAGTGTCGTCAACATATTTCCATCTATCTTTGTGGTTAATAGCCAAATCGTTGACCATGATGAGAAAAAGTAATGGGCCAAGGATTGTACCTTGCGGACGCCTCCATTTACCAAGGACCAATCAGAGAACGAAGAACCCAATTTCACCCTCTGTCTTCTTTGCATCAGGAAATCAATAACCCAGTTTATTAAGGATTTATCAATATTTAGTAATTGCATCTTTTATCAGGATTTTGTGGTTGATTCTGTCGAATGCTTTACTAAAGTCAAGCAGAAAAACACGAACAGTCTCGCCATTGCCGTCTGTGTTAGAATACCAACAGTGGAACATGCTAATTAATGCGTCTATCGTAGAAGAGCCTTTTAACGATCCAAATTGCTTTGGGTCCAACTGAGACTTAATGGTATCCATAATCCATTGAAATGGAAATGATTCAAGAACTTTTGAGAGCGTGGCGGTCAGAGATATAGGTCGCAGGTCTGAAGATATATCCGTGACCGGGGATGTCTTAGGACGGGAACGACATTTGCATCTTTCCACTGCGTTGGAACTTGTGCTTGTTTAATGGAGGCATTAAAAATCATTGTCACAGGTTCTGAAATCTCCATTGAAAAATTATTGAGAATCCAATTTGGCAGAGAGTCTGGACCAGGAGCTTTATTCGATTTAACTGCTTTTAAACGCGATTCGACATCAACAACGGAGATAGGGTACAAAACGGTAGGTTCTTCCACAGATAATTTATCAGTAATTGAAAGCGGCGGTAACGATTTAGTGGCGGCTAAAAACCCGTTATTAACAGCGAGTGCTAAGTCTCGTCCCTGCAAGATAGTTCCATTCACCTCTGCAGAATGGAAGGCAGGCTTTAAAGAAAAGCCAGCTAGGTTTTTAATAGCACTCCACCATTTCCTTGGCTTTGAATTTTTTAAATGATTCACTTGAGACTCGAAGTATTTAGACTTTGCCTGTTTCACGACGTGAATTACTTTATTTCGCAATTTGTTGTATTCAATTGTATTTCCCAAGGCAAAGGCCTTTTGTCTTTGGGAGATGAGAAGTTTGATTTCAGGAGTAATCCACGCTTTGTCTCTACAGTGAAGTTTAACAGCTTTTTGGGGAAAAATTGTGTCCAAACCCATGAGAATAATGTCATAAAACAGGTCACACATTTTTTGACAATCGGGTAGCTGCGAAAGTACATTCCAGTTAAGATCCAAAAGAAATCGACCAAATGCCTGCATATTTGATTGCTTCCGCTTTCTGACCCAGACTTTGGTAATGGTATTTGGGCGCTGATCGTTACTAACCGGGTGTAACAGGACTGACATGTGATCCGATTGTCCAATAGCAGGGAGTATTTCCGGGTCATTGTAGCCTGTATTCCTCGAGAGGTTCTAAAAATGCTGTATTAATTTCATTTGCTCGTTCTTTCTGTGTAAGGTTAGAAAACGCTTCAACATTGGTTAAACTTATCGGTTCCCGTTTGGTGTTAAAATTAGAAATACGTTTAACTTCACTCCACCATTTCTTCGGGTTTTTTTCTTTCAACTTATGAATATTTAATTTATAGTATTTCGCTCTGCAAGATTTTCGCTCCCTATTGACCAAGTTCCTATACTGTTTAAATATCTTCGATTTAGTTCCTTCAGTAACAAAAGCCTGCTGTCTTTTCTTGATGAGCGATTTCAGTTTGTTATTTATCCATGGTGCATCTGTCGTGGAAACTTTAATTTCTTTGCTTGGCATCAAAAGCTCAAAGCCGGTAAAAACTACATCGTAAAAGGTATTCCACATTTCTTCGCAGTTGTTCTGATCGGAAATAATTGAATACCAGTCTATTGAACTTAGGTATCTACCAAATTCGGCTCTGCGATATTGACGATGGTCTCGTTTCATTATAACAGTCTTCTTATTGGGTTTATGTAAGGGAAGCCACGCGAAGCCACGCGAAGCCACGCGAAGCCACGCGAAGCCACGCGAAGCCACGCGAAGCCACGCGAAGCCACGCGAAGCCACGCGAAGCCACGCGAAGCCACGCGAAGCCACGCGAAGCCACGCGAAGCCACGCGAAGCCACGCGAAGCCACGCGAAGCCACGCGAAGCCACGCGAAGCCACGCGAAGCCACGCGAAGCCACGCGAAGCCACGCGAAGCCACGCGGAAGCCACGCGAAGCCACGCGAAGCCACGCGAAGCCACGCGAAGCCACGCGAAGCCACGCGAAGCCACGCGAAGCCACGCGAAGCCACGCGAAGCCACGCGAAGCCACGCGAAGCCACGCGAAGCCACGCGAAGCCACGCGAAGCCACGCGAAGCCACGCGAAGCCACGCGAAGCCACGCGGCTCGCGAAGCCACGCGAAGCCACGCGAAGCCACGCGAAGCCACGCGAAGCCACGCGAAGCCACGCGAAGCCACGCGAAGCCACGCGAAGCCACGCGAAGCCACGCGAAGCCACGCGAAGCCACGCGAAGCCACGCGAAGCCACGCGAAGCCACGCGAAGCCACGCGAAGCCACGCGAAGCCACGCGAAGCCACGCGAAGCCACGCGAAGCCACGCGAAGCCACGCGAAGCCACGCGAAGCCACACTGAAGCCTCACTGAAGCCACCCTGAAGCCACCCTGAAGCCACGCGAAGCCACGCGAAGCCACACTGAAGCCACACTGAAGCCACACTGAAGCCACACTGAAGCCACACTGAAGCCACACTGAAGCCACACTGAAGCCACACTGAAGCCACACTGAAGCCACACTGAAGCCACACTGAAGCCACACTGAAGCCACACTGAAGCCACACTGAAGCCACACTGAAGCCACACTGAAGCCACACTGAAGCCACACTGAAGCCACACTGAAGCCACACTGAAGCCACACTGAAGCCACACTGAAGCCACACTGAAGCCACACTGAAGCCACACTGAAGCCACACTGAAGCCACACTGAAGCCACACTGAAGCCACACTGAAGCCACACTGAAGCCACACTGAAGCCACACTGAAGCCACACTGAAGCCACACTGAAGCCACACTGAAGCCACACTGAAGCCACACTGAAGCCACACTGAAGCCACACTGAAGCCACACTGAAGCCACACTGAAGCCACACTGAAGCCACACTGAAGCCACACTGAAGCCACACTGAAGCCACACTGAAGCCACACTGAAGCCACACTGAAGCCACACTGAAGCCACACTGAAGCCACACTGAAGCCACACTGAAGCCACACTGAAGCCACACTGAAGCCACACTGAAGCCACACTGAAGCCACACTGAAGCCACACTGAAGCCACACTGAAGCCACACTGAAGCCACACTGAAGCCACACTGAAGCCACACTGAAGCCACACTGAAGCCACACTGAAGCCACACTGAAGCCACACTGAAGCCACACTGAAGCCACACTGAAGCCAATTGAAATATTTCAATTAATATATGAAAATTCTTATTTTGTCAACTGTGAGATTTTGGACAGCTGTATATGAAAAAAGGTAAAAAGCGCACGTCCAAGTGTTTTATTAAAGGAACAAAATTTTCGACTCTATCTTCTTTATTTTTATCTTCCTTATCTTTATCTTCCTTATCTTTATCTTCCTTATCTTTACCTTCCTTATCTCTATCTTCCTCATCTCTATCTTCCTTATCTTCATCCTTATCTTCATCCTTATCTTCATCTTTATCTTCCTTATCTTTATCTTCCCTATCTTTATCTTCCTTATCTTTATCTTCCTTATCTTTGTCTTCCTTATCTTTATCCTCCTACCTCTATCTCCTTTATCTTTATCTTCCGTATCTCTATCTTCCTTATCTCTATCTTCCCTATCTTTATCTTCCTCATCTTTATCTTTCTTATCTTTAGGATATCATGGAGTATGTTAGGATATTATGCAATATCTTAGGATATCGTGCAATATCTTAGGATATCTTAAGATATCATGCAGTATCTTAGGATATCATGCAGTATCTTTCACCTAACAACACATCGCAACGCATACTGTAGAATTTTGTGTGTTAGCTTTTTGTCTCAACTTTGTCGTATATATGTCTCGGTGCTTTTACGTAGTTTAATGTTAAATGTATTATTGTTGGTAATACCAATGGTTAATTACCGCATTCGCTATATTGGTTACAGAATAAAAGCTTTTATACCTTTAAAAGTTATGCTTATATATAGATTCGCTTGGCAAACATATAATTTTCGTATCTGGAAAACACTCCTTTTCCAGGGAACTATGATACTGTATGTCATCTACACATCGTGGGGTTATAATAAAACACATATAATTAACATAAAATCTCCATCTGAAAAAGTCAACGGTGGAGCGAAATGCTCCACCCGCTCCAACCGTTCCAGAACCCCTCTTCTGTATACTCCTTTAATTTATACCAATTATTTTTCAAATTCTACTTAATTTCCATATAGGTATCATTCTTGAGTATATAATTAGCTGTACTCACTTTGACATAATACTGAGCAGTTCAGCACCAGAATGTTGACATTTTACTCTGGCAGCATTCCATGTTGTGGGCATGTTAAACAATCGATAACAGGTGCCGTCGAAGACATTCCATCCTGGTTTACATTTTTCTATATCGCGTTCTTAGTAGGTAAACAAAGGTTGTTAGTAATTACATAAATGTTGTTTTAACGGCAGTATCTGCTGGGGGCATGTAATGGCGACCAGCATATAAAGACACAGTTGCTAAAGTATTAATTCAGCTTTACACTCGGGTGAAAGAAATCAATCAGAAAATAAATTCCGCCATAAAGACGTTGAAAATTTAAACATCAGATATGTCAATAAAAATTACTGACAACATTTAGCATGCTGTTATATTGCTGAACGATCAAAGATCGAAGCCTAGAGCAGTGGTGCGAATTAGTTAACTAGTAAACCAACAACAAAAACAATTAAGAAAGGCAAAAGAAGTAAAAATAAACACAAAAACAATAAATCAAGAAAATAAAAAGAACCAAACAAATGCAAAACAGTAAATAAATATCGGCACTTACGCTGTACACAAGAATAGTTGACCTCCAAGTACTTTGTAATTCCAGGGCAAAGATTAGTTAAATATGGTTGTCGTCCGTGAGGAAATAGATTACACGTTCTACTATGATCACAATATTTCTTCAAGGAATATGTTGTGGTTGGAATTTCCTTTAAACCACAATCTTTAATACTTTGTCTAGAGCAACGATGTCTATCTCGTACTCCCCAAAACGCTGTGGTAACATTAATAACAAGTCCAAAAGGACATCCTAGTCTCATATCAGTCAAAGAACAACCGAAAGCGTATTTCCTAATGCCTAAAGGAAGAAATACAGTAACACTTTGCACAATTAATTCTACACGTACTACTCGCATCCTCTCTTCTGATCAAGGTCACGTAAAAGTCATTGACCTCGACGTTGCAAGGTGTGGTGTATATGTCAAATGAGGTAAATAACTTGTTTTCTTGTGAAATTATCGCACTAAATGTTACAAATCCAGGAGCAAAAAACTATAGTATATGTCAAACATATCACCTTGCTTTCCTGCGTCTTAAATGGTATGAATTAGGCACGCCCAATCAAGTTTTCTCGTAGATTTTTTACCCAAATTTTCAATGTCACTAACATACTGTACTTACTTGAAATATTTGCTGTTTTTACTTTGAAATCTACAAAAATAATGTCCAAGTCTTAATTTGATTATAATAATAATAATAATAATAATAATATAATAATGGCTTTATTTCCCACATTTCAATAGCGGATACACTAAATTATAATGTGTTTACAATTTGGTTCAACTACTAGTTAAGATTACAACTAATTCTAAAATATTACATGTATATACAAATTTATATATCTAAAATACGACTAAAATATACGACTATATATATAGAACGTTCTATACAAGGTTAAGCACTAAAAATTAGTGGTTTTGACATAATATCCATGCAGATGTCATTATCTTCAATCCATGTAGAACGTCTTCGTGGTCATAACTATACTAAAACAAAAACGTTAGTGGCTTACTTCCGGACGGAGAACTTTCGCACGAAATAACGAAACTTAATTTTTTCTTATCTCCTTAGTTACGAGCAAACGGTTTATTGTAGAATACTATCTACAGTGGATCCCCACGCTTCAGATCTGCCATGTTCCTACGACACAATAAACAGGGTATATATATACTAACATAACATGGCTGAACAAAGCTTTGAAAATGTCTCAACCACCTTGGCCATCCTGAACACCATACTAATAATAACAACGTCACCAGATGTCCGATTTGTAAACCATTCAACATGTTGTGTTAATACATTTCCTAAATCTATGGCCTTGCTACACGTATGACATTTACTGCACCCTTCGAAAACATGTCGCACGGTACTGTGCTGAATAGCTCACCACAAACTAAGGTTTAACCGCACTTACTAATGCCTTCTGCTTACTAACATTCTCTGGTTACATATCAAGACAACCATTGTCGGTTAGTTTCTGGCGATTTGTTGACAATAATTCCTTTCCCCAATCCAACGTTTTTTCAACAGGAGTTTACAGGGAATAGGCGCTGTTGTTAACCAGATTCGTCTCAAGCACTATGTCCGTGCGGACCACTGATCTAATAATAGACTGGATATAGCGTCTATACCTATGAAAAATGAAGCCAAAATCAATTGGCGCAAATCTACTTCCGGTTACCACTTTGCAGCGAAAACAATATGGAGTTGTATAGGGAAATGAGTCGGCGAGGCTGGTTTTTCACAATTTTGAGGCATTTCCAAGCGCTGGACTAAACCGTTCGTCTTGTAATGAAAAGAACAGGATATTTTCTTACTTTTGGTGAGATACTTTTGTAGATTTCGGTAAAAAAATCACCGCTAAAGACGTTTGACAAGTTGCATACGCGAAGTCCATTTTCGGCCAAAACTGTCTGCCAAGTGGTCTTTCATGCTGGCATTTTCGTTAAACAAATACTCTGGCTGGATAGAAACACAAGTCGAATGGATTAAACGAATGGTAAGCAATGTATAATAAGCGTTTGTCTTTCTCAATCAAGCAAAAAAAGTATAGAATATCGGTGTTGCTCTCGGGTTATGTTGGGCTATGCCTATATAAACATTTATAGCAACAATAGCTTTATATCTATATTGGCTAATTGCATTTTGTATCTCAGATTGGAGTTTTGGTTTTTGTTCTTGACCGAAAAATACATTTAAATAATATATAAATGGATTCGTTTCTAAAACAAGCTCTGTATCATTCATATTATAAACTGCTTCAAGTGTTTTTATGCAGATATGATACTAAAATTGTAAAAAGGACATAGCCGTCATGGGACAAAGTTGTATGAGCTCAATCAAAATTTGATTTGCAAACTTTTAAATAGTTGTTGGTTCCTAAAGGAACCGGGATTTTTCTTCTTTCACATCGAGGAGACACAGTGAGCTTTCTACAGCAATCCAATACACTACTTCATTCCATTCCTATGTATTAAAGTGGATAGTTTCATCACTGCGATTCACCGATGATGAAACAAGACAAATTTATTCAACTTCTTTCTCACTTTGTTTTTAGAAACCACTTCCATGGCTGTTTTCCCAAGTTGGTAGAAGCGGACTTTACTATAACACTCTGACATAATCTTTATCAACTTGAATATGTGGTTATCATCAACATATCAACTTGAATATGATGGTTATCATCAGCTAAAACAATGGAAAAAGTGCCCTTTTCTAATAGAAGAGGTGCCCTTAAGACAAAGTGTCCCCCCAACTTGAAGTTGCTTCCTATGCCAATGATACTCTGTCTAACACCACATAATTCTATAAAGCTATTGTTGCTATAAATGCTCATATAGGCATAACACAACATAATCCGAGAGCAACACCAATATTCTATACTTTTTCGCTTGATTGAGAAAGATAAATGCTTATTATACATTGCTTACCTTTCCTTTAATGCATTCGACTTGAGTTTCTATCCAGCCAGAGTATTTGTTTAGCGAAAATGCCAGCATGAAAGACTACTTGGCAGAGAGTTTTGGTCGAAAATGGACTTCGCGTATGCAACTTGTAAAACGTCTTTAGCGGTGATTTTTTACCTAAATCTACAAAAGTATCTCCCCAAAAGTAAGAAAATATCCTGTTCTTTTCATTACAAGACGAACGGTTTAGTCCAGCGCTTGGAAATGCCTCAAAATTGTGAAAAACCCGCCTCGCCGACTCATTTTCATATACAACTCCATATTGTTTTCGCTGAAAGGGGTAACCGGAAGTAGGTTTGCGCCGATTGACTTTGGCTTCATTTTTCGTAGGTATAGAAGCTATATCCAGTCTATTATTAGATCAGTGGTGCGGACATATGATACGGTTGCATCAATTAACTTTGCCGACACGCTCCTGCTCTCTCTATTTCATTCACTTACTGCATCTCATGCAGAAAAATAATTATGCGTGCTTTACAAAAGAGAAACTGGAAATATTTGGGCGAATGATTTGGCATCGTCGTTTTACCATCATCAATGACACTGAACAAATTGTTTCCATATAATTCAACTGGCTATTATATCTTATTCAAAGTTAGAGCAGCTGAGAATGGGCAATCTTTCTTTTGGAAGCGGATTTAAACGTCGCTGAAGTGGTAGTGCCTGTACACCTTCCTATTAACTGTTGGTCATACACGGGGTTAATGAGATAGAAAATGTGCAGCTAGTAGCTAAACACCAACATCTTGGATCGGAAGTAATTAGTATTCAGGGTGTGTGTAGAGTGATGACGTCATATGTATTGCCCATGTTAGCGTGACGTAACGTTAGCGTTACGTTAGCGTGACGTAAAGTTAGCGTGATGTTACGTTAGCGTGATGTTACGTTAGCGTGACGTAACGTTAGCGTGACATATTAAACAGAGGGTATAAGCCGAGGACGTCAATGTTGTACGTTTTGCTGTGTACACGGCTTTCACAGAGAGAACTTTCCAGAGTATATTTTTTGGACAAATTTGACCATTTTTTGGTAAGTGTTTAATTGTTTTTTATAAATTTACGTTGTCTTAACATGAAGTACCGCAAAATAAGAGGTAGCCATGGACTCGGATTTTTTAGGGTTTTTTTGGAAAACAATAGGACGATTTATTATTTCGTACCCTTTGAATCGAGAGTATAAACAGAGGATATAGATGCTACTCTCGGCATATGGTCTAGGACCTGTATAGGAGTTTGTATGCGTTTCATTTACCACAGGCAATCTCAACTGTTTTAGGGTAAAATGACCATGGCGGTCAATATGGCATATGTGCCAAAACCTGAATCCGGGACGAAAGTCCTGAAAATGACCCCGCCCTGAAACGGCAGTGCCGACATAGCTCTAACTTCCGAAAAGCAGAAGCGACAGCCTTTCTGAAGTGCTTATAGTGTTTAGAAGGTTGCTTTTAGGGGTAGTTATTGGAAGGAAATATTTGTCTAAGTATAATATTTTACAAGAAAATGACCATGCACCACCCCAGGTCAACTGCTAATTATCCATGAAATAACTAATATACCTGGCAGAGATTAAATTTTCTTATTTCCTAACAATTTTTATCATGGGATGAAAAACTATGCTTAATTTAATATAATTATTGTAGATTTCATAAGGATTGACATTGTTTTGTTTAAATATAATACATTTTATTTCACTTACCCCCCACCAAAACACGATTTCAGCCATATTTTGCCGTCTTGTTTGCTTTTTATCGCCGAGTCTCGCAAGTATAATAATAATAATAATTTATTGATATCCATCTTTAGTATAAAATTACAATGGATTTACAGTTTATAAAGTTGATACGAGTATATGTACATTGTGTTAAGTATAGTATATGTTATATACAGTGTATATATATACTGCCAAAATTGCCACAAGTTAAATTTGGCAGTTGAGTAAAATTTATTATGACAAATATAGTAAAAATGTTAAGAGCAAAAAGAGTATAAAATTTAGATTATAATAACGCATTTGTTCTTGGGATAAACGAGAGTTTGTGCCTTTTAGTATGTGAGAAAAATTGTGGGAGAGTATTTACTGTTCTTAGATCATATTTTTTCGTCACGATATCTGGTATATATTTTCTGCATGGATGCGTTTCATCATCAATAATTTTCTTATATTCACGAATGGCGAGCATATTACGACGTTCTTCAAGAGACTGAAGTAGGTCGGGCGGCAGGGCAAGTATTTTTTGACTTCTAGTTTGGATATTCTCCACCTCATCTATTAAGTATTGTGGTAATCCACTCCATATTGGGGACGCGTATTCCAATACCGGTCTGATTTTGGAGAGGTAACAGGTTAGACCTACTTCTGTCGGTAGATTAGCTCGACGACATTCCCGAAGGTGGAATAAACGTTTGCTTGCCTTTCTTGTAATTTCTTCGACATGTGTGTTCCATTTAAGGGTATTATTACACCAAAGGCCCAGCAGCTTAAACGATTTAACTCTTTCAATCACATCATTACCAATCGTAAGTAAAGGTGGTTCGGGAATACCTTCTTTAAAACAGATCCACATATCTTTAGTCTTTTTTGCGTTAAGTTCCATCTTATTTCTGAAGGCCCAGTCATTCATTAAATCAAGCACCATTTGCATGTTACTAGTAGAGCAATATGAGATTGCCTCATCCTGAGTGCAATCATCAGCGTATTTATGCGTATTAATCTGAAAATAGTTAGGAATACAGTCTTCAAGGTCGTTAACATGAACATTAAACAGTGTTGGTGAGATAACAGAACCCTGGGGGACTCCGGAGGGACAAGGCCTAGAAGATGATAAGCTCTCACCAAGTTTTACTTGCTGGCTCCTTCCTTCTAAAAAACTCCGCGTCCATAACCAAAAAGACTTTGATACATTCAATTCCGCGAGTTTTCTTAGAAGCAGACCATGGTCGACCAAATCGAACGCTTTACGAAAATCGATAAATAAAGCGTGGATCCCCATTCTTCCATCACGTGAATTTTCAGTCTTATTGTACCAATTTTGGGTAATACTCGCTAATGCAGATACTGTTGATCTACCATGTGTAAATGCATGTTGATTATCTTTGATCTTAAGGTCGCTTTTATTCAATTTGAGTTGTATGGTTTCTAGGATTTTTGCCATTTGCGATAGCACAGAAATCTGCCGGAAGTCATTATCTATATCATTCGGGGGGTTCACTTTGGGCACAGGGGTGACTAAAGCATGTTTATATAAGGTCGGGTATTTAGACTGGGAGATGCTACAGCAGATGATGTTATGGATAACAGGAGCAAGCTCTTCGCTATAACGACTCAGTAACCATGCAGGAATATCGTCCGAACCACTAGCTTTCCTAGGGTTTAGGTGCTTAAGAATTGCCTTGATTTGACCGATCGAAGGTAGTGCGGGCGCGATGTTCTTGAGTAGGTGTTCGACTTCCCCTAGTTTCGGAATTTCATTTGGTATGGTAGTCTGCCAAGGCTTAGTGAAACTTTGTTGTAAGCGTTCAACTAGGTCATCTGTGGAGGCAGCTGAGAATTGACGATTACTTTCGTTAACGGCAGCAAGTTCGTATTTTAAATAATGATAGATGGCTAAAGAAGATTTCAACCAAGTTTCTGAAGACGCTGCTTCGACAACTTAAACTCATGGGTCCGAAAGGTCAGTGGTGGTGGATAGTGAGCCAGAAACTGAGGAGGAAGAAAAGGATCCTTGGATGCCATTGGTAGAATAAATAATGCAAAAGAATAAGATGGCTTTTGAGGAAATGAAGAATAACCTTATTGACGATGGTCTTGATGAGCAATCTGCTAGAGACAAAGTATACTCCAGCATTCTGCCTAAGCTGCAAAAGAAACTAGAAAATATTTATATGGAACGTCTCCTGTGGATGAAACAACTGAAAAAAGATCCAGTACATAAGAAAATAATGCAGACAAAGAATGCGTTCGTGGAAAACGATGACTTTGATCTAGAAGAGAAAGTTTCTTATAAAACGTTTTTTAAAAGGCTACAGTTTTCTTGATGGGAACGATGACGAAGAAAGCGATGATTAAACTGTTCCCCAATAAGCTATATTATAATACTCTAAGAACCTTTGTATCGCAAAGTTTTTAAATGTTTAATAAATTTATCTATAACTACATGACTGGGTCCTAATATCATTTCTCAAAATATAAATACACCAATGACTGTTTATGTTAACGTCTCCACTCTCTTTGCCTTGTTATCGTTTGTTGCATGTTAAGTTAACATACACTGCTCTGAGTTTACTTATGAGCGTTTTGAGCGCTGGCTCCTCGACTCAAACAGCCATTAATGCTCCAATTCGTTTAGTTAATATTTAAAACAATTCAGAGACAATAAAGTACACACAATGTTGTGGGAGAAGGGTTGTTGGGGAGAAATGCTCCGATTATACTTTAAACTGAGGCCAAAGTGTCACCCCACAGACTCATTGTTTAAACTAATTAATGTCCTCAGGGGGTATTGGTCCCCATGTTGGACTCTAGTGTAATTGACGTCCTCAGGGGGTATTGGTCCCCATGTTGGACTGGTGACGTCCTCAGGGGGTATTGGTCCCCATGTTGGACTGGTGCAATTAATGTCCTCAGGGGGTATTGGTCCCCATGTTGGACTCTAGTGTAATTGATGTCCTCAGGGGGTATTGGTCCCCATGTTGGACTGGTGACGTCCTCAGGGGGTATTGGTCCCCATGTTGGACTGGTGACGTCCTCAGGGGGTATTGGTCCCCATGTTGGACTGGTGCAATTAATGTCCTCAGGGGGTAGTGGTCCCCATGTTGGACATGATCTACTTTAATCTAATATTTTAACTGTATAGTACATCGATTTGTGAGTCTTTGGGGTTGAGGGTGACCTTTGGGAGCACTCCATCCCCAAAAACCAAAATTTTTATTTTTACAAAACACAGACTTGCAAAGTCAATTCTTTATAGTATGCATTACAGAACATGGACATAAGTAACATAATTAACTAGGAACTCTCCATAATTCAGTTAACACTGCACCCATTGCAGTCCATGAGATTCTTGATAATAGCCCATGATACAGTATAAACGAAACGCTATATACATTTTATTTTTTTTGCATATATATATCTATATAAACTGATAAAGTGGTGCAAAATCATTGAAGGGTGGGATGGGTGGAAAAATCAACTTTTCGCCGCAAAGGGTCCTTCGCTTTGGCTTGCAAGTGACACAATGAGTCTTGTGACCCAAGCAGGAAGCATATACCGACAAAACGGTGAGACCTGATTGGTTTATTTTCCCATGCACAAGAGAGGAAGTGTTTGACAATGGTTCATTGTTACTTTCCTGGCGCTTTACGCGTGTCTGATCACGCGTTTCAGAGGCTGACCTTTGTACCTGACCTGATGTAATTGAAGATAACCAGACTTTGCACAACTTTACTTTTTATCCGAATGCTTGTTTCATTAACTTAACTTTATAATGCCTATGGGCATGTATAAACTTGCTTTTGTTTCTTCGCATTGCAAGTTGTACAAATGTAATATGTAGTTTTGCACCGTAACAATAAGTGATCTTATAGTGTGACGTATACAAAGGTGCTTTCAAGTTATATTGGCACTGGTGGCGGACAGATGGAACGCATTAAAGACAGTAGTATGTAAGATTATTTCGCTGACCAGCGTTAGGCTACTACCTACAAGCTTTAAGATAACGAGAGTTCGAATCTTTTCACAGGGCCGTCAAACCGTCGGTAGCTCGGTTTGTAGAGCGAGTGACTGTAGATCACTAGGTCGCAGGCTCAAACCCTGCTTGGCGGAATTATTTGCACCGTGAAATGATTATGGGTCAATATGATGCGTGAATGCGTAGTGCGGACGCTACTGACAGTACGTAAACTAACCGTCGTACTTTACTTTAGTTTAGTACTTTAGTTCTTAAGCCGTACGCGTACATACAGAGTACGGCTTAACGTGATTGGTGGGATATGGACGAACGGTCTGGTATAAATTGAGGTTGTAAAATACGTGTGTTGCTAGCGTACGTACAGTGGTACGTACGCGTGAGACATCTCTTCGGTGATTTCACCTTATGAGCAGATGAGCATGTGCTCTGAGTTTTTTGAGCAGATGAGCATGTGCTCAATGAGCGCTCGGTTACTGCTCAGAGCACCTGCTCATCTGTTCATCTCACAAAATTGTATCCAACATGTTTTTGAAAATCTTAGAACAAAGCAAGAATGGTATTCCACAGCGCAGCATGAATAGGCAACATCAAGAATGTTTTTTAATGCTTTATTCAAAATAGATCGTAATTACAATGTAAGATTATGTCCAAACAAGAAGAAAATAGGCCAATAAATTGATAATAGTCCTTTCGATTTCAGAGTATATTTGTGACCTGCAAAAGACAAGCGTGACAGGCGTGTCTTTACGTCTTCGCTGCACTTTTGGTTTCTTAGCTGGCAACGAGTGTGCACTTTGGCTTACACGCTTTCACCTGGCTTTTCGGAGTCCGCATATGGAGACTGATATGATTCTTGCCATGACGACACCTGGACTCGCTGAACGAAATGTTGTCTCTCCTTGGATTGTAAGCCGTGAACTTTAAATGATGTGTACTGATGTTCTTTAAATGAGGCCGGCCGCATATCGGACAGGTCCGAGGAAATCGTCTCGGCATAATTGAAGTTTTCTCTGTGAAAGCTGTGCGAACACTATGCCGAGCAGCATCTATATCCTCTGTTTATACTCTCGGTTCAAACGGTCCTATTGTTTTCCAACTAAAAAATCCGAGTTTCCATGGCTACCTCTTATTTTGCGGTACTTCATGTTAAGATAACGTAAATTTACAAATAGCAATTAAACACTTACCAAAAAATGGTCAAATTTGTCCAAAGAAATATACTATGCTCTCTGTGAAAGCCGTGTATACAATAAAACGTACAACATTGACGTCCTCGGCTTATACTCTCTGTTTAATACGCTACGTTAGCGTACGTCACGCTAACGTAACGTCGCGCTAACGTTACGTCACGCTAACGTAACGCTAACGTTACGTCACGCTAACATGGGCAATACCTATGACATCATCACTCTACACACACCTGAATACTAATTACTTCCGTTCCCAGATGTCGGTGTTTGGCTACTGCAGTTTATCTCCGTTCCCAGATGTTGGTGTTTGGCTACTGCAGTTTATCTCGTGATTTTTAGTAATACGACGAACCGCAACCAAATCTCAACTTAACCAGTTGCGCGGTCGTCAGGGCAAGCGCCTTTCACCTCTGAGTTCGTGGGTTCAATTCTCGCAACGGACTGATGTGAAAAGAGTCGGTCAACGCTCTGCCGAAAGTCGTGGGTTTTCTCCGGGCTCTCCCGGCCGGTTTCCTCCCACAGGGAAAGTTGACAGAGTGGGTTAAGATAAACAAAGTTAAGAAAGTAATATCACAATCGTTGTAAAGATAAAAAATAGTCTAGGCTAAGTACGTAATTAGGTAAGCGTAACACTGGATGTAAAGCGCATTTGATCATATTCACATGTAAATTTGCGCTATAGAAATGTTAATCGTTAATCGTTAATCGTTAATCTCAAATTAAGGCTAAAAAACCGCAATCGAATCTCATCAAGCCTCAACCCAAACTCAAATTAGCCTCAAATTTATGCCAACCATATTTGAATTGAATCTCAACCAAACTCTAACCAATAACCGTAAACGAGTCGCAACCGTAGTGTTTGGTTATCTCAATCCTGAGTATATTAGAATATTGTAACAAAACATCCCCAGGTAGCCGACAGACATGCCTCCTGCAGTTAAGTGTTAATATAAATAGGGAACAGTTTTATTTACCTTTTCGTTTTTCACATACATATTGTAAATGTATGCTACAATAATAAGTCGTTAGCCATTCTCCCCCAGCATTCATCCATGTACATGGTTCAAAATCTATGCCAGCACTTTCATACCAATTCGAGTACTTGATAGGGTCCGCATTAGTTTGTTGTCGAACTTGTTCTCCGATGACTCCTAAAAGTCCAAAAGTACAGTCAAATCCTGTTAATGGACATCGTCAGCATCTCTCTTTAACAGGACACAAATCTCTGGTCCCAATAATAATAACATGTTACTATTATAACCACAATAAAACATCATAAGTAATAGAAATCTTTAGCAAAGACAATGCGACTTAATTCACGACGTTAAAAATGACATCTTGCACCTTGCGTGTATATTCAGTTGGGTTCTGTGACTTTGTGTTTGTGTTTTTTGAAGCACGGGCGTAGTCAGGGTGTTGACTTGGGGAGGGGGGGACAAATATAGATTCAGAACACGATCGCCAATGGCGCGAGAGTGCTAAGGGGATCCGGAGGCATGCTCCACTGGATAAATTTTGAATTTCTATGGCGTCTCTAGAACAGCATTGGACGCATTCTGAGACCAGTTCTGAAGGAAAACCATAATCACGAAAAAAGCCATTTTTACCGTTATTCCAGACAACGTCATTCCCCCCCTGGCCACGCCACTGTTTCGAAGAAAATTTATTTTGCTTTCTCGCTTTCAGCTTATTTCTTTATTATTTTGTATTTTTTGGGAAGGTATAACTCTTCACGAGTGTTTTATGAATTTTGTAAAACTGGTATATTTTTTGTCGTACATTCGGACTAAAACACAAATCATCTTTCTTAGCTGTTGGCTATGGATAGGCTTTACAATGGCAAAATTTGAAATGTTCACGACTGTTTATCACGCCAAAAAATTTCCGATTTATCGTGTATTTTTTTTACTTTAGTTTTGATTACCTTTTTACTTGTTTAGATGCTTTCATCCCTATCTATAACTTCAGTTGTTTTTGTTTCCAAATGCGTCTTTTGATGAAAAATAGTAGCAGTTTTTAAGTGGTCAACAATGCTTCCAGTTCTGCTGTTTTGTTATGGCGATGAGAAAACTTAGCCAAAAATCAACACTGTTGGAAATAGACTAAATTTTCAATGACTTCCATATATGGATTAATTAATTTAATGATTGACATTTTGTAATAAACAATAGGATAGTAGAGTAGTATACAGCGTGTGAGACAGAACAAAAAGTGTTACAATGAATAGTGAGCGATAAACGGTAAGATAAATCTTATTATTATATAAAGTATAGTGCTTTATAGAGATTTCGAGCACTGATAAAACTGATAATCTCGCATGTGAGATTATTTATGATAATCTCACATGTGAAAATTATTGCTTTTGAAGTTTATAAAATGGATATTTTATTTTATTTTGTTTGAAAAGACTGTCCTTTATATAATAAAGGACAGAAAAATACATGGATGCTTGGAAATACCAGATTTATTTCTGTGTTGAACATGATATCTCACCTGTCCGCTGCGCTCACTCGTGAGATATCATGTTCAACACTCGAAATAAATCTGGTATTTCCGCGCACCCATGTATTATTCTCTATTTAATTTAATATACTTGACTGTATTTTGCACAAAATTTTTAGTTATGTGGAGGTTTTTAAAGAGATCTGGTTCTTTCAAGTCATTTAACATTCAATTTTAGTTGTCACTTTACAAAATATAACGACTTTATCCCCTAAATTTTACCTGAAAATGTCAATATTTTATCTCGAATTTTAGCGGATTATTTTTACCTTTTACGGTTAGGGTGTTACACCCCACATCCCCGCGCTCACTACGTCGCTGATCGAGGAGATATATCAACGTCGCCAAACTGGAGAAGCCTCAACTCATGACCTTAAAGAATCCTGAGTACAAGAGCATGTTGGAACGACACCAACACCTAGAAGGAGTAGTCATGGATGACAAAGACGTGAAGACCGTCTTACCCGTCCACTTGGTCTTGGGAATCAGTGAATGTACAAGAATCAGCACAGCAGAACCACCACGTATTGGAGGAGAATGGGATCCGGTGGCAACATTAACTAAGCTAGGATGGACTATTACCTCACCCGGCCAGGAATTTGACGTATCAGCGATGTTACTCCCCCAAACCGTACAAGTTGACCACGAGGAACTATGTAAACTAGATGTTCTTGGTCTTACAGATCGACCTGCTGGTGATCAGTGTGAAGTATTTGAAGAAATCAAGGAACAACTACAGAGGAGTAAAGATGGATGGTACATAACTGATCTCCCGTGGAAGAGTAACCACCCGCCGCTACCAACTGGGAGGGATGCCAGTCTGCGTAGATTGAGTACTCTAGTTCGCAAAATGGAGAGATCTGGAACTATCAACAACTATGATGAAATCATCAAAGAGCAGCTAGAGCAAGCTTAAGGCGGGATAGAACATGCCCCAGACACAGTGGTTGGTAAAGAATGCTACATTCCACATAAGACAGTGATACGAGAGAAACCGGAAAGAACAAAGCTGCGTATTGTGTATGATGCTTCGGCGCGAGTACAAGATAATGTTCCATCACTCAATGAATGCCAAACCCTGGGCCGCCGCTACATAATCAACTTTGGAATGTGCTCTTAAGAGGACAGTTTAATCCAGTAGTCCTCAATGCAGTTTTCAAGAAAGCTTTCTTACAAGTTCGAATTTGCAAAGAGGACAGAGATGCTTTAAGATTTCATTGGTTGAACGATGTGGATTCGAAAGAGGTGGAGACCTTCAGATTTACCAGTGAGGGCATTGTTCGGACTCGCCCGTTCTCCATTTCTTTTAGGCGCAGTGATCAAGCAACATCTCGAAGAGTGGCGCAGTCAGGGTCCAGACACGGTACGTGATAATGAAAAGAGCCTCTACGTGGATGACTTGATCTCCGGTGCAACAACAACAGATGAAGCAAAGCAATCACAAGTCAAAGCTACTGAAATATTCGAAGATGCTGCCTTTCAACTACACAAGTGGCATTCCAATGAGCCAACATTGGAATCCAACCAACAATATGAAGAACTTGCGGATCAGACTTTTTCAAAACAGCAACTGAGACAGCCGGATGATGGAAACTGTGGCCTTCTTGCGCTAACTTGGAACAAAAATAAAGATACGATCAGCATCACCGTGCCTACCGAACAGTACCAGAAACCAAGCGAGGAATTCTTACGAAAGTAACAAAGATTTATGACCCATTAGGATTGGCATCACCATTGTCACTAACTGGAAAAATGTTGTACCGAGAGGCATGCAACGTTAAATGCGGATGGGATCAATCACTTGGGCAGTCATGGAGGCGCTATAACCAAAAACAACGAGCTGTGGTGGAATGGACCGAAGTGGCTTTCCCAACCAAATGATTGGCCTGCAAATATCACACCAAACCGACCAAAGAATCACTTGCAGAAGCTAAGAAAATTGGCGACCGAACAAAAACCAAATGGGTTTACCGAACTTCTCGAAAGGCGAAATTACTGGACAGTGCTCCGGACATGTGTATGGATAGTAAGGTTTATCTACAACGCGAGAATGAAATCCAAAGATAAGGAGTGGGGTCCACTAATCACAAAGGAGATCGAAGCACAAAAGAAATTCTGGGAAAAGAGAGCACAGCGACAAGGCGAAGCGAGTGAAAAGTACGAAACAGATCAAATGCAACTCAACCTACAGCGAAACCAAACCTGCTTGTTAGAATGTCGAAGCCGACTTCAAGGCCATTATCCTATTTATCTGCCAGATACCGAGGTCTACACTCGTACAGCAAGCTCATGAAGAAACACTCCACGGTGGAGTGGGACTCACAATGGCAAAGATTCGCGAGAAACATTGGGTCCCTCGCTTACGACAGCTAGCAAAACGTTTTATCAAGAAATTTCCGAGTTGTAAGAGATTTCAAGCTACAGCCTTAGCCAGTCCACCACCTGGGTTACTACCGAAGGATCGAACAGAAGGGAGCACTCCCTTTCAAGTAGTTGGGGTGGATTACGCGGGGCCCCTCAAGATTCGAGTTAAACAAAAGCGAGAAGGAAAAGCATATGTTATCTTATACGCCTGTAGTCTGACGAGAGCCTTACACCTAGATTTGGCAAAGTCCATGGAAATGGAAGAGTTTCTTTTGAGTTTCAAGAGTTGAATAGCCAGACGTGGAAGACCTGAAAAGTGTATTCGGACAATGGTCGAACATTTGTTGGAGCTGCATCATGGTTAAAGAAAGTAAGATCAAGTGAAAAGTTAAACGGCTTCCTCGCTCATTAGAGAATAACTTGGCAATTCAACCTAAGCAAAGTCCCCTGGTGGGGAGGACAATTTGAGCGTATGGTTGGCCTAGTAAAGGGAGCTCTAAGAAAGTTCATTGGGAAAGTCTTCTGACGTTCACTGAACTTAAGGAAGTCTTGTTAGATGTCGAGATCGCCTTGAATAACCGACCATTGTCATACGTAGAGGATGATGTACAAATGCCATTGATAACGCCTTAAAGTATGATGCGTCCTCAGTCCAACTTGCTTCCAGAATTAGAACCACACCTTGAAGAGAACAAATCCTTAAGAAAAAGAGCGAAGTACCTCAAGAAGTGTAAAGATACGATGTGGAAACGCTGGACAAAGGAGTATTTACGTGGTCTGCGCGAACGACACAATCTTAAGCATAAGGGATCATCAGACACTGTGAAGAAAGGTGAAGTTGTTTATCATAAAGGGAGACGAGAAAGACAGAAATCAATGGAGACTAGGGATTGTGGAAGAACTGCTACCTGGCAAAGACGGGGTCGTGCGAGCTGCAAGACTTCGAGCGGGGAAAAACCAGCTTGAAAGGCCTATACAACACCTTTATCCGCTAGAGCTAACTTCCGACATACAGTAGAAAAAATACGAAGACGAAGTTGAATCCGGAGATACCGGCTTTTAGACTGAGAAGAAATGCAGCGGAAATTGCGAAAGTTCTTATAAGTGACATTGCAGAAGATGTGAACAATAGTTGAACTGACTTTTACGATTTGAACTTATAGGTTGATATTGACATTGTTAAAGATTAAATGCATGCAACAAGTATATTTAACACGTCCAGTGTTAAATAGGGGAGTGTGTTGGAAATAGACTTGACTAAGATTGACATTTTGTAATAAACAATAGGATAGTATAGTATACAGTATGCGAGACAGAACAAAAAGTGTTAGTATAGTCGTACTATTAATCCCTAATTGTACGAGCAACATCGCATGATTACTTGTTTATTATTAGCATGACAAAATTTCCGCCATTTTGTTTGTTTTGGGAAAATCATTAATTGTACTGCAGTACAATTAATGAAATAATTGTACTCCTCTCAACCAATCAGCATCCAGTAATTTTGTCATGCTAATAATAACAGTGAACAGTGAGCGATAAACGGTAAAATAAATCTTATTAAAGCCAATTTATAGATCACAATGTATAAATTTAAGTTAATGAGACAACACATTAACTTGAGGTTTGTTTTGCTATACAACAAGTGGGAAAAGCCTCACTTCACAACAAAATATCTCTGATCAAAGTTCAAAGTTGTCCGGACACGTGCAATACGAATGCAATTTGCTCAGCCAATCGAATGACTCTATTGCCAATCATATTTCAATGACCATAATTATGTAAAGCTCGCTATATAACGTCAAGCGTGTCACTTTGCCGAATGTTTCAACTGAATAAACACGAAATTCTGCAAGAATAAAAATTTACATAATAAGCGAAGTGCTTTGGACGGTGTTATGGACGGTGCGAGAACTTAGGCGATTCGAATGCTAAATATGTCGATGCGAGACCTCCTTCGGCACAAGAACAAGACCCAACAAGATTAATGCGAACGACGGGCAGCATGGCGAATAACGACGTGGTTTTATATCTACAATCAGAACTCACTGATGCAGAGCAAGCATGACAGTTGTGGTATTATTCCTCCCATGGTCCAAGAAATATGCTCAATTCCGCTATAAAGTTAGTACGGACAGACGCCAACCAGTCAACAGATCCGACGAACACGACGTGCTGAATATAACACAATTGGTTGCCTCGCATGTGGCCCATGCGGGCGTCGTGGCATTGCCAGCAACTGACTCAAACGAATGGTATATTTCTTTTCAACCAATTTTAGTATATCTCTCAATTGCCATTCGATATCATAGTATTCTGGTACCATATATGTATAAATTATAACATGATATATCTCTGTAATATATCCTATTGTTATATTGATGTCCAAAGTTTAATCCTTGTCTCGAGGCCTGAAAATATTTGTATTTACCGTAAAATTTTACGGGTAGGGATAAAGGGCGGATACGGATGCGGATTTCGGATGCGGATGGCGGATGCGTATGGCGGATACGGATGCGGATGAGAAAATACGGATGAGAAAATGCGGATGGGGGATAAAACGCGGATGGGAAAATGCGGATGGGGGATAAAACGCGGATGGGGAAATGCGGATGGGGGATAAAACGCGGATGATAGCATAAATGTCGCGATAATAATAATTTAAAATTTTTTAATTTAATAATAAATTATAATTTAATAATTTCTATTATACTGACAATTATTTGCGAAATTAAAGGGACAATGTCACCCATATTTGACTAAAAAATGCATTTTATTTACAGTCTGAACTGCAATTCTGAAAATAAACATCGTAAATGGATTTATTTATGACATAAGAGTAATATTAAACGACTTTGGGCTTCCACATCAACATGTAAGACGACGTTTTCATACAAATTGACCTAAACTTGAAAAAGTGTCTGCCAACAATTAATTAAGATGGTATTTACAATCCATTTCAATCCTCGCATAATCTTAACCATCCGTACTTCTGTACACGCTTTTTGTGTTTGTTATTGCTTTATTTTGTAATTACAGTCATTCTTTCTCAGTTTTGTACAAGTTTTGAGAGAGTCAGAATTCCTCAAAAATCGGTGACATTGCCCCTTTAAAATGGGATGAAACTTGAAACTCTGGCAAAATATTCATTTCAGAAAGATCTTAATTTTATTAAGAAATTGGGAGTCAAAATTCGCAATAGTTTGCTTGGAAATGAAGGAAATGCAAATTTTGTCGCGGTTTTTTTTAAGAATCAAACCGTGAAACCGGGGCAAACTATATATCGTTTTAAAAAGGAAATAATAGACAAGGAATTTTATTAGAAAGGGTGGTAACACTTTCGCAAATTTATATTTTGAAATAAGGTTGCGCACCCCCGCCAAAAAAAAACCCGCCGTAGAGAAAGAATTCCCAAAATACAACTCCCGGCCAAACTGAATTATGATTCTGCTGCAAATAAATTTTGCATTTCAATTTTATTCACGTGGATTAAACACATGTACAACAAATTTATAGCAGGTCGATTCTTGAGACTTGTAAATCGTTCATACATTATCAAGTAGATATGTCATCAGTGCTACTTTTACATCATTATAATAGTACATAATGTAAAATATTTCTTGTACAGAAACGTTAAACGAACTAACAAGTGAATAAAAATGAAAAACCTCCATGCATAAGTACATATATGTCCGATATAACGTCAAAATGTACATTGTGTATGCACAACATCTTATGAACGACAACGAAAGTCAAATGAAAGAATTACAGTTAGTTAATATTTAAACCAAATTGCCGTAAGATTTGTAAATGCTCTGGGCGTAGATATTGCATAAGCCAATTTGGAAGTAAAGTTATTTGCGGATCAAAGTAAGGTTGCTTCATCCCGACGCAATTTCGATTAAGATGAAAGTAAACATTCCTCCTTGTACATTATTTCATTGCTTTGATTTGCGCGAAAACCTCTTTTCATTCTCGACACGATGACTAGATCATATGGTGGACGAGCGATGAGACCATCCGGTTTTAATGCCTGGGAGCATCCATGACAGGAACGTACCATAGGTGAGCAAAACTGCAAGAGATATAAAATAAATTCTCCTACCTTCGGTGTTGGTGGTCCAGGAAAGCCACGGAGGGTGGTAGTGTTTGAGCAGACGGCACCTGTGAAGGTCCAGAGAAAGCCATGGAGGTGATAGTGTTGGAGATGATGGAATCTGTGAAGGTCCAGGGAAAGCCACGGGGGGTGGTAGTGTTCGAGCAGACGGCACTTGTGAAGGTCCAGGGAAAGCCACGGGAGGTGGTAGAACTGGAGATGATGGAATCTGGGAGGCTGTTGAGACTGATAATCCATCGGAAGACAAATTACCGGCATTCCTATAAAACGGCCGATCAATAATGGTTGTGACCTCCGGTTGGTTAGCAGTTCTACCACCCTTGCGTCGAGCTGTGGCTGCTTTACCTCCCTTTTTTCCAGTACCACTGCTGCTGTCGAAAGTCATCAGCGGTTACGTTCATTCTCGCAGGACCTTTTCGCGAAGCCACATTAAGTACTTTGCAGTGACACCTACTTTCTCTGCAACAGCAATAGCATGTGAACAGATCTTGACGCTTTCCAGGCTGGACACTCTTCGCAAGTCACTTTCCGTTTTTGCATACATCCACATAGTGCGGTCTTTTCGATGTCTGGCTTTCCACCATATAGGCGATCTTATCGGACGTGCCTGGAGCACAAACAATTGAACCTTCGCAATTCAAGAGTTTTTCAGCCTTTTCGGTCATGGAGGTTAAGACAGCCGGTTGACAGATCTGATACTTTCGTCTCCCAGATCGACTGAAAGTTGGACCCGCTTCGCTGGAGGAGGTACGTCTGAACATGCGTCATCTGTGTTATCACGACCTGTTGAGGGGATGCAATCTATATTTGCTTCATTCGACATTCTTTTCGCATGAAATCTTTTAGATGCGCTTCCCGTTGTTTTGTATTCATCTTAAACCAATCACTTTGTGACACTTCAAAGGAGGAAAAGCAGGTGCCAAACGGTAAGGACCCTTATTAATAACTGCGGAATCCACATCCTCTTTTGTCGAGAGAGTAAGATGCCCATCTCACGGCAAAATCTGCAATTTCGTTTTGTCGAAAATTAACACCGCGTTTTATAAGAGCGTTAGCGGACTCGGGAATGTTCGTATAATATGGAATAGGGGATCACCCAAACCAGCATTCCTGCGAGCTTCCTTCAACATACTCATTCATCATTTCCACCTATAAATATGTGGAAGGTAATGTTAGACACCATGAACTAAAAGTACATGCATATAAACAAGCAGCTTTGCTTGCTACTACTGATGCTTCCTGGATGCCATATTAATTACTTTCAAAAAAACTTAGAACTTAAAATATAAAGCCAACCTTTTCGTTTATGTATTCATAAAATATGGGTGTTTTCCTCTGGAAGGTACTGTTGTTCGTTGGAGTTCCACACTTCTTTTAAAGAGAGTAGTTTTGCTCGAAGGTCGTCCTCGTCATCGGCGTCGAGAAGTCCTTTGGCGAAAAGCGGTATGTTATGTTAATAGATTTGAATTTGAAAACCAGCTGTAAAATTTCTGATTTTCATATACTAGTGCGCAGATTTTCACACAAAAGGTTTCCTCGCTTAGCTACAATGAATGAACGTAAAATGTAAAATATTACAAACCTTTCTCCCAAGTGTTCCGATTTTTCGTCCAAATATGTCAGACAGGAATTCTTTCTGCGCTTGATCGGGTACGTTGGACAATCTCAATTGCGTTTTGCAATTATCTCTAAATGGCTGAAACACCGTAGATGAACGGCATACGGGAAGTTGTACTTCATCGCTTTGAACAGTTCTTCTTCGCCATCGGTTCCAAAAAGCTAAAATTTCTCGAATATCCTTATTGAGACCAACAATCTTGCTAAAAAGATAGTTATATGAATCGAAGGATTTTGTCTGGCTTAGAAGAATGGGACCAATCATGGTTGGATGGTTACCACCAACTCGGTTGACAACTTTTAAGTTTGCGAAAGACGTAACTGTTGCATTGAATTTACCCAGGTTGAATGTTGGATCTGCTCCAAACACCGAGAAACTAACCGGATCTGTACAAAATGTGGCGACGTCATGAAACTGCCAATCAAACCCTAAGACACATCGCATTTCGGGAGCTCCTATAACTTCCCGTATGAACGGCTGTTCATCACGTTGCAGCTGTTGTCTCTTGTACTGTTCCAAAAGAATTAGCAGTGAATCTACATTGTCGTAGCTCTTTGGATTTGTATGTCCGCGCCTGTAGTATTTCGCCTGTGCACGATTTCGGGTAGATCACTGATTGAGGAAGCCTTCGTTACGCCACCTTGCTCCTCTTGAGCATCCTGATATGCGTTCTTTGGAGTTTGAGACAAGGATTTACTTTTCAACGTGCTTACTGTGCTCTCCTTGATTCTTACATAAGGAGTAGAGTGTTTTCTCTTGCAGTTTCCATGCACCATGGGTTCGATTGAATGCTCTTTCCCGTCAAAGAGATACTGAATGAAAATCCATCTGGGGAAACCTGCCAAAAAATGAGTAATATTTCTGAGATTTTTCATGTCATTGATTGCTCGCGATGGAAAGACGCTATAACATACATTCTATGCAAATGACAGTTTTTGAAACACCTTTTTACAAAATTTAGCTATGGGCGAAGAAACTATGAATTATTACGTTTTTTACATATGTTCCCATTATCATCACTGTTTTTCATGATCTTATCTTCACAAAACTACAAATGTTGATATGCATGATTTCGCAAAACTTTCTACATTTTCGCATAATGCTTCAGTCAACTGACACCACGGCCCCCCAACCCCCGGGACATAGCGGGGAATTAACAAAATTTAGCGGGGATTTAACGCTATTTAACAACGTACTATGCCCGGGAGGGCGTCGTATAAGTCATTTTTAGTATATTAATTTGTGAATTTGGATGCAATTTTAATATATTATTTCGATAAATATTATTTCAAAACATTCTCCTCGTGATATAGGAAAATAAAAACAAACTATTGTTGTCGGGAATTAAAACTTGTGCTATCTTGTACAAAAACTTAAAAGGCTCAAATTTGAGCAAGGAAAGGCGAGAAAATACACTAAATTTTCATCGGCAGTTCGGTTGCTATCCCGTTGCTAAGGAAAAACACAACTGACCAATCAGCGACGATTTTGGTTGAAGGCCGTATAAATTATGCCGGGATTTAAACCAGGGGTTTAAAGGATGTGGACTGGGGCGAGTCAATAAAAACAAGAAAATGGCGGCTGAAAAAAGCGCATGAGACAGGTTTAATACAGGTACGTGAGTAGGGAGATCTGACCGCCCACGACACATTTTAGACCCCCATGACGCCAAAATTTTTATCCCTTACGTCAGCATTTTAAAACACCCGAGGCTCGCTTCGCTCGCGGGTCCCACGTGACAAACACCCGATTCCCACGTGACAAACACTTTTCAAAAACTATTACACAACTATTGCGCAATACATGGCTACGCGTGTGCAACACATACCTACGCGCGCGCAACACTGTGCAACACTGCGCAACACTGTGCACAACACTTTCCCCAAAAACACTTTCCAAAACACTTGCTCTCGGGCTTCGCCCTCGGGGGCGGACCCTCGCTTCCAAACATTTTCCAAACACCTTCGATACAAAAGTGATATACATTTGAATTGATATTTTAACCAACCCAAAAGAAAAGAATGTGAAGTATGAGTAAAAGTGTGGATGATCGTGTTAGGTGTGACTACACCTTAAAATATGGGGGAAGAAAAGATCAAAAGTGTGGTGAGTTGGCTAAAGATGGAAGGAGTACTTGTAATGCACACAACCCAAAACGAATAGAACAAAAAAAAGTCCAACAAGCCATCGAAAGAGAGGATAGACTTAAGGCCTCGCCTGGTCCTTGTCAAAGTGTTTTAAAAAATGGGAAAAGGAAAGGTGAGGTGTGTGGTAGGATGATAACACCAGGTAAAAAAACATGTCCTTGTCACGATCCAGTTAACATTGAGAACGCTCGTGAAAGAATGTGTGATTGGCAAGCTGATCGTAAAGCTGATAATGACGACTACTACGCAGGCTCGTATTTGGACTGATTAGGGATTCGAAAAAAAAAAAAAATTGGTATCTTATCAAGATATCACTTTTATAAGCCTGTGAGACCACCTTATAAGAATCGATAATCACAAAACAAATAGCTATAATAAAGTAAGAAGTATGAGTTTGAAATTTGACACCCCAATTAAGTTTGAAATCCAAGAAGTCTTTACATTTGGCATCGACAAAGGCAAATATGGTGGTTACACAATTCCAGTCGTATTGGAAAACCCAGAGTTGTCCAAATTACAAGAGCTTGCGACAGAACATGAAGTTACAACCCTAAGATTTTATGGTGAGAAAAATAGCACCTTCTATCTCAAATGTGACCAACTGTCCGATAAATTAACAAAGGACTTATACAAAGAGGGTAATATGATAATCGCCCTCCACTTCTCCTTGGATGGAGTGTACACAAACAAGAACAAAGAAAAGTGTTTCGACATTACGGTAAAAGGTATGAAGAAGGTGCGAAAACCAGAAAGAAAATTAAAGCCTATCGTGGAAGAGTTATTATAAGTATAAATTAGGCTAATACCTAACATAGAAAACTAAATCGATAAAACAATTTAGTTTTTTAAATATATTCATAAAGAGGTATGATTAATGATGGGAATAATAATCTTCAAAATGAAGATCCACAAAGTATTTTGGAGCAAAACATGATCCAACCAGAGATAGTTAGAAATGGACATAATAATGCTTTTAAAGATTACATTATAAGGAATAAGACTATACTTTTACCATCCCCATTATTAGTTTTGTTAAAGCCTCAAATTATGGGTGTTATTAGAGATAACATACCATCAAAAATAATTGTTAAACTTCATTGTAAGTTTAAAAACACAAAGGAGGATGGTACTGAATTTTTTGAGGATAAGTACATTTCAGCAGACAGTATAGGTGTTAGAAACAAATTTTCTAATCTAGATGTTGAGTGGCGAGCAATTAAACAATCCTTATTGTCTAAGATGGCCTCCTTTCAATTCGAAAAATCTGGTTGGTCCCTAGATACAATTTATGGCTTACATATTAACACCTCAAAATTAGTTTTACAACAGGGACACGCCTTCGTGAATTTACCTGAGTGGTTGAGTAAGAAGCGCGCACTTATAAACATTAAGAACTGGGATGATAAGTGCTTCCTCTACGCGGTTGATCGATCTTTATATCCTAAAGACACAAACCCTAATAGGGTTGATAAAGTTTTACAGGATTGTGAAAGTAAGTATAACTTAAAAGGAATTACTTTCCCAATAACACCTGACCAGTTTGACGCCTTTGAGAACCAGAACAACCTAACCCTTATAGTTTACTACCTTGATCATGCTCGTGATGAGTACGGTAAGGAAAATAAGGTAATCGAACCATTATATCCATCCACTAAAGTTTCTGAGAAAACTGTTATACTTTTGCTATACAAACAGCATTATTTAACAGTAACTTCAGAATCTAGATTGTTTGGGGAACATCAAGGTCACGGTAAACCTCACCCATGTCGTAGGTGTCTAAACTTTTTTAGAACTCCCGAAGAGTTAGCAACACATACTGAGATGTGTGTTAATAACTCTGTTGGAAAAACCACATTCCCAAAACCAGGATATAACATACTTAGGTTTAGGGGGTATAAAAAGACTTTAAGATGTCCGTTAGTCATATATAATGATGCTGAGGCAATTTTAAACCCTAATCTAGTAAAAAAGGACACCCAGTTAAATAAGCACATCCCATCAGGATTTGGATTTCAAACTGTTTATGGGGATGGACACAAGGAATACCACAAAGTGTTAGGTGAGTTCTCAGCTCGAAAGTATGTTGATAAGCTATATGACATCGCAAGGAATTTTTACGATAAAACTGAGAAGGAGATACCCTTAGAAGGAGAGGAGTTACTTATAGCCGATCGTTTAATGGCTACTGAAAAACTTTGTGAAATTTGTCATACAGATCTAGAAAGATTACCAGAGTCAGAAAATTATTCAAAAAATAGACCTGTAAGACATCATGATCACTATACCGGTAAGTTCTTAGGTATCGCCCACAATTTATGTAATATTTTAGCCTGCAAAACTAGAGAGATTCCAGTTTTCTTCCACAATCTTACTGGTTATGATCTCAAACATTTCATCCGAGAACTGGGTAATGATCCAAAAGAGAACGGTGGAATTACAGTTATTGCCAAAAATGAAGAGAAAGTAATCCAACTTAAGAAGAAGGTTTTAATGAAGAAGTATAGTTATAAGGTGGACATCGTAAATTCTAAAGGGGAAACCGAAACTAAGATTAAATATAGAGAGATTAACTATATTTTAACCTTTCGTGACTCACTCCAACATTTAGGTCAAAGTTTGGACGCCCTAATTAAAAATCTCCCTACAGAGAAGTTTGTCACAATGAGGGCTGGTTGTAAAACTGAGGAACAGTTTAACCTTGTTAAAAGGAAGGGTGTCTATCCATACGATCATATGACTTCTTTTGACAACTTTAAAGAAACAGAATTACCCCCACAAAAAGCGTTCTACAATATTCTTACCGAAAGTGATCTTTCTGATGAGGATTATAAGCATGCTCAAAATATTTGGAAAGCCTTTATATGCAAAACCATGCAAGACTTTCACGATGCCTATCTTTGGTCTGATGTGGCTGCTCTTACAGATATATTTGAAGAGTATAGGAACAAAAGTTTAAATACATTTGGGTTAGATCCTGTCCATTATCCAACAGCACCCTCATTCTTTTGGGACGCCATGTTACTAATAACCAAGGCAGAAGTAGAACTTATTTCATCTGATAATAGCGATATGTACCCCTTCTTCGAACAAGGAATTAGAGGTGGTATTTCTATGGCTTCTAAAAGGTACTCGGTTGCTAACAACAAGTATCTAAAAGACTTTGATCCAAATAAGCCTTCCACTTTCATCATAAACCCAGATCTTAACGCACTATATGCGAGTGTCATGCAAATGCCACTTCCATACAAAAATTTAGAATGGATGGACGATGAAGACATCCTAAACTGGGAAAGTCTTGGCAGGGATGAAGAGAGCGGTGATAACCAAGGTTGTACTTTAAAGGTTAATTTAACTTACCCACCCAATTTACATGACTCCCATAACGGCATTCCTCTCGCACCAGAAGCGTTAAATCCTGGTGCTGGTAGTATGAGTAAGTTAATCCCTAACTTTAACGACAAAGAGAATTATATTGTTAAAGACTCTTCGTTAAAATACTACATAAGCAAGGGCTTAATTCTTACTAAAATTCACAAGGGAGTGAAGTACATCGAGAAGGCTTGGATGAAACCCTTTGTAGACTTATGTATTGAACTTAGAAAGAAGGCCGCTCTTGAGGGTGATGAGTTTGGGGTTACCTTTTTCAAATTAGGACCTAACTCTGTGTTTGGTAAAACCATGGAAAACGTTAGAAATCGTAAATCCATGAAAGTTACTCAAACAGAGTCGGATACTCTTAAACTTATTAAGAAGCCAACATTTGACTCACGACTAATTTTAGAAGAAAGTATGTCACTAGTCACAATGAGAACGAGATTTGTTAAGTTGAACAAACCTATATTTGTGGGTCAGGCGATACTTGATATGTCAAAAACTATAATGTATGAGATGTACTACGATTACATTAAAAACACATGGGCGAAAGTAGATCTTAATTACATAGACACCGATGGGGTGGTTTGTACAATATTTACAAATGACTTTTACGAAGATATAAAATCAAATTTGGACTTACACTGGGATACAAGCAACTTCCCAAAACCAGATAGTGATGAGTTTAAACGAGACATCCCACAAATTAATCGTAAGGAGCCTCGTAAAATCAAACTAGAAGCTGGAGGTAATATCATCAAAAAAGTAGTTGCGGTGTGTTCTAAAGTGTATAGTCTTAAAATAGATTATACGGAAACAGTTGAAAGAAAAGAAGTTGAAGATGAGAATGGGGAAATTAAAACAATCGAGTTGAAAATGTATAAAGACAATACCGTTAGAAAATGTAAAGGAGTTGATAGACATAAGACGGCTGGGCTTTCATTTAAAGACTTTGAGAACTGTCTTTTGGACAACACCACAAATACCATAACTGCTAACAGAATTAGATCAAGGGGAATGGAACTGTTTACAGAACAAACTACAAAGATAGCCTTGAGAAATTCAGATGACAAGCGAGTGATTGACGAATCTAGCGGAGGTGTGGATACATATGCATATGGTCACTGGAGAATTCAAGGTGACAAGTTACTAACCAAAGGTACATTTCCGAACCCCAAACCCAATACCTTAATGTCCTTATGTGTGAATGCACTCCATAAGAACAACAACCCCTAAGTTTTAAATTTAAAATCGATATCTTATTTTGGTCCGCCAAAATAAAATAGAAATGTCAGTGAACATAGAGATTAAAAGTTTTAATTGTAAGTGTCCTTATTGTGAAGTTTGCGAGTTGGATCACCCAAAAGGTGATGAGTATTTATGCGAAGAGATGTTTGATGAAGACAACCGTTGTAATTGCGCTTGTTCCGGTACAGATGAATGCGAGGGTGAGTGTACATGTGTGGAATGTGAAAATGTATGTCGTAGTTGTCAATGTGAAGGTATGAATGATTGTAAGGGTGAGTGTGAGTGTGAGGAGTGTTGGGAGTGTGAAATAGTTTGTGTCTATTGTAACTCTTGTACAAACCCGGAGTGTAAATGTGAATTTTGTGTACATCGTAATAAGTGTGAGAACAAGTGTGAGGACAAAGATTGTGCGTATGAGTGTTACAAACATGTTGTTGATGGTAAGTACACCTGAGATTTTAAACTCATTTTTTTTTCATAACTCTCGTGAGTTATGAAATTGAGTCTTATAGAATGGTAAAATAGAAAATAATAAAATGGAGATAGTTAAGTGCCCAGATGTGTTTGGTGAAATATTAAACAACTTTGAAGTTGTAAGACATGATGATAAGTATTGGTTTGCTGCCATTGATGTCGGAAAGTTTGGTTCAAATACGAACCCCCAAAGATCGATACTACGACATGTTCGTGAAAAACACTGAAGGTGTCCTCTGCGGACACCTTTGCGGGGGGTATCACCCTGACAAGCTTTTTATAAGTAAGAGAGGCCTCTTGGAGTACGCAGCCAGAGTGAAAAACCCATTGTTAGAAGAGTTTCAAGATTGGGTTTTGGATATCTTGGTGAAAGAACTTAAGAGACCATCAAGAATCCCATCTATAACTTACACAGGCTGCTTAGATGAGCAGCTTCCAGACGAACTTGTTGAAAAAATAAGAGATAGTAATCCATGTTGGTGTAAAGCTATATGTAGGTGTGAGAGTAACGATCGAAAGATTTTATCAAATAGTCTTAAAGAAAAGCATGATTTAGTTAAAGATCCAAGACATAAATCAAGAGCTTTACGGTCATGGAAGACACGAAGAGCAAATATTAAAGCGGAAGAAGAAAAACAAGACAAAATAGTAGATGATTTAATAACTGAGATTAGTGATTTACGGGCAAAAATAGAGATCCTAAAAAAATAGGTTATCTTAGACAATCATTCTATCATATTTCATTTTCTTACAAAAAAAATGAAATTTACTCGGCTCGCTTACAACACAACAGCCAACAACCAACCAACACCTAACCCAGTTACCCCAACTGCTACATGTTTGTACTCCTCCATCTCCTTGGAGGGTTTATAATAGTCTTCTAAAACAGGGGGTCTCTTAAAAACCTTACCGTTGTGTGTGATTTTTTGGAGTTCCAACAAGGACTTATTAACAGAGTTCATATCGCTATTTGCGTCTAAAAGTTGTCGTCTCATCGCTGTGATTTTCTCTTTGTTAATCGCTTGTTTTTCATACCATTTGTTTTTCGCAGCTGTTAAATGTTCCATTGCAAGATTGTGTCTTTTAATTTCTGTCTGGTAACCCTTGTGATCTAAAAGTCTAAACAGGTAACCGGTTCCTGTAAAAGCTATCGCATTAAACAATCCAGATAACGCAATTGTTGTTGCCATTTTATTTTGTGTGTAAATTTTCTAGACACTTGCATGCGCAGCCGAGACGGCTGTCGAGTGTCTAGAAAAAAGGAGAGATGAACAATTTAAACTAAACTTCAAGGCCGCATGTCCGAAACCGCAAATACAAAGACATCAAGAAGATATTACATTATGTAAAGACACAGATGTTATTTTGTGTCAAAAAAAAAGTAACGACGCAATCGCACTCGTCGACTAGAAGTCGGCGGCCCTTTATTTATACACAGGACATTTTTTTAAAATCGAAATTTAGATCACTAAGTTTGACAAATAACCAACAATGTCAATGATCAATGAGTCAAATATTATTAAGAGTTTGAAGGTTAAGATAGTCGAGTTGGAAGCCAAGTTAATTGTCAAAGAGGTTAATGAGATTAAAGCTCAAAAGAAGGAGAGCAGAGTTCGCTACTTAGTTGAAAGACTAGGTAGTGTGATTGATGATGGTGGTGACTGTATGGATTATGTTAAAGACCATGTAATGGACCTCAAAGAGGAGATGGCGGGTGACTTAAGTTATCTTGAGTACTACGCTGAAGACTTAGAGGAGATAGAGGGGACAACAACTCCGCGAGGAACCGCAGTGTAAAGACAAAGTCATTATTTTATTTCCCTATGGGAAATATAATACAAGGACCGAACGAAGAAACCGAAGGTTTCGAGGGCAAAGCCCGAGTGAGGAAGCGAATTTATATCTATCCTTTGAAAGGGTTATCAGGCAGGATCTTCTTTGCTTCCAATACCTTAATAACACTTGTACTGATACCGAACGCAGCTGCCAGTTTCAACAGCCCCTCCATTGTAGTTGGAACACTCAAGCTGTCCTTCATTAATTTTTTACTTGCGAATGAGACTGCTACAGCCCCTAACACAATTAATAGTGAGTCGTATAACTCTTTTGGTAAATCTTTAAATACACCAGCCATTGTTTATTATACTGTATAATAAATAAGATGTACACAGTTAATGAACTTTTACCAACTTACGAGAAGATAACTTACTCGCAAATTCGTGGACCTAAAAAACAAAATGTGTTTACGCTAACACCAACTGAAATTGCAGAAGGTCAAGAACTTTATATTAACATTCCAAAGTTGTATGAGAATGTTTGTTTGGTTCCTGGATCCCTATATCTTGTGGGATCGTTTAAAAGTAAAAACACCAAGTCCTGGTTTTTGAACAACCTTGCAAGTCTCCTGCAAAAAAGTCTAGAAATAACTATCGATGGGCAAGTTGCATATGACAACACAGGAGAGTCCCACTATGAGCTTTACAAAGCACTTTGGGAAACTGAAAAGAAAAGAGAATGCATGATCTCACAAGGAGTTGCCAACGAGAACACTCGTAAAATAATGAGTGGTGATGACAGCGGTGATAAAAGTGTAAAAGCTGATAAGTACTTTGGCGAGCTTTTCAAAACCAAAGTCCATATTCCTCTGGGTAAAATCTTGAGAGATCAAGGGTTATATGCCCCATACGGTATGAAATCAAACATAAGATACAAAATCACACTACCACCTGCCACAGAAATTATGAAGGCACAATCTGGTCAGGCAGTTGCTGGTTACACAGTTGAAGACCTACATTTTGAATACGAGACAATTACATCTCCGGTGATGTACCAACAGGCATTAAATTCTTACAATGTTGGAAGATCACTAATTTACGAACAGGTGATGTTGATGAAAAAGCAAACATGGGCCAAGGGTTCGACACTGGTAAATTTGAACATAAATGTACCCAGAAAGTCAATGAGAGGTATCATACTTTTGTTTCGCGATGACACAGTGGACTCTGAGCACTTTGTGTTCCCAAACATAACGAGTGTAAAAGTGGCCATCGAAGGAGTACCAAACTCATTGTATTCCCAAGGTCTTGAAGAACATCAACTTTTTAGATCTGCGGAGAACTTCTTCTTGGACTACCCCACAGACACATTAAACATAAAAAACTTTTACACAGGGAACAAGTTTGCACTGGTAGTAGATATGAGAACTGTTTGTGACAAAACAGCAGCTGGAACCGGGAGAAAGATTCTCAACACACAGGATGGTGTACTCTTGGAGATTAAGAAAAGGGTTACCGCAAAGGACTTGACATGTTATGTGTACATAGTCTCCGATGGTGTGGTAAACATTGTTGGAAAACAACTACAAAGTATTGAATTTTAAGTTTTGACACTCGCCTTCGGCTCGTAAAAAAGTTTTCTAATCCTGACATTAGGGATTAGAAATCTGGCTCGTTTGTCTCGCCTTCGGCTCGTCTAACTCACTTTACTCATCATCGTTTGTTTCGCCACTCGCTCGTAACTCTTGTTCTGTCACTTGCTCAGATGGAATATTAGTAACTTTTTCATACCTCTTAGATCTCGAAGTGACAAACGCAATCTGTAAGTTACCTTCGATCCCTTCTTTTTCTTTTGCTACTTGTAACCCTGTGAGAAATTTTTTACGAACTGTGATGTCTTCGTTAAAAAGATCACCGTTATGTTGAATTTGTAGTTTACTAGGTTTACAACCCATTTTATTTTTAGTCCAAATTTACAAGGTTGGGTTCTTTCATTACATGTTCTTTCTTTACATTTTCCTTTACGACTGTAGTTGTACAATTTTTACTTGTACAATAATTCCACAGGGCACCTAGACCAAAAACAAGACCTAGTATTTTTAGAAACAAAAAATAAGGCAAATCAGAGTAGGGCTCACACTCCCTGACCGGTTTTGGTTTTGGTAACTTCCTCTTCTTTGCACTTTTAGACAAATCACTTAGTTTTTCGCAAGCATCTTTTCTTTCGGGGCTTGTTTCTTTTGTACTCTGATCTGTTATTGCGTTATCACTCATAGTTTATTTAAGGTAATAAGAAAAACTTCATAATATACCCAGTTACCACAGATAATGCTAATAGTACTTGTAATTCTGTTGTACTTGTGGGTGGGATTTCTCTTGGGTAAACTAAATTTAAATCTGGTGTTGGTACATCCACTGTAGATATCCTAGGTGTTGGTGTGTTCGGTGGTACAAGAACTTTTGCTTCCTCCGCGTTGTCTAAATCTTTGTTAATATGCTCGTTGTGACCAAACACCATACTACCACCAACTACCATTAAAATGTTGTTATAACCTGGTATTTTTTGTTTTAAAATTATCATATCACTTGGGATAAGAATGACGCCAGGACTAATTGCAAAGTTTAAAATTACATTAGTACTTTTTATGGCATTTCTCATGTTAGACACAGTTACAGTTTGGTCATCTTGTACAAGTGTGTCCTCAACTAGTTTCTTAAAAACCTCTTGTGTTTGTAAAGACTTTGCACCTTTACCAACGATAGCCCATCTGGTACTAGCCTGTGCGCCAAGTACACAGTACACATAAGCTTCTAAACTTTGTTGGAATAACAACTGCCCAGTTTGCGTTAACCCTGTTGACTCTGTTGCAACGAACATTTTGTAGTCGTTCAAACTTTTAATGGTTCGGTCACCGCGTTTCTCATATCTAATACCACTCTGTCCAAATTTACCAATCTCTGGTTTGTCATTCCTAACGCTACCGTGTGGTTGTTTTGCTAACCAAGTACCCAGCTGTTCTTGACCTTGATGAAATTCTTTTGACCAGGAGTACACGACAGGTATATTAATATTAATTATATTTTTAATTCTTTGGTTTAAAAACCTACTCATTTTACTAGGATCCCTAAGAAATCTTCTCATGTGGTAGTACAAATGGAATCTCGCTAAGTTTCCGATGAAATTCTCGGACTGAAAATGTTTGGTACTAATTCCACAAACATAAGTTGAAATGTAAGCAGCCAAACAAGCCGCGATGTATGGATTCTCCTTGTAGTCGTTAAACTTTTGCATGTTAGAAGTTATTACGAGGTCTGGAAATGTTGGGTCAAAACTCAGCGCTTCGCTTACAAAAATACTTAGTTTACTAGGGTCTCCTGCAAAAAGACCTTTTGTGAATCCTTGTACAACCCCTTTCACATTCCAAATTCTAGGTTGCCAATCCAAGGCCCAGGCGAAAGAAAAACTCTTGGCTTTTATATCGTAAGCTCTCCCGTTATGAACATACATTATCCTAACAAACAAAGTCTTACCCGCATAATCTTTTACGGGTTGGAACATAAACTTAGTAACATCTGCATATGGATATTTCTCTTTGAATGCTTCCATTTTATTTGAGAGTGTTAAATAAAATGTCAAAGTTAACAGTATTTGTACCACAGAACAAGACAACTGTGAGTTTAGATATCTTTCAACATAACAAGAGTAAGATATATCTCAGATCGGCGACTATATTTTGGGAGTTCCATAATGTTTTAAGATGTCAAATTACACATGGGACTGATAAGATTGTGTTTGAAAAAGGATATTGGACATTTGTTGCTATCCAAAAGAAACTAAAAGATGAGGGCATCGAGCTTGCTGCAAACCACATAAACTCTACATGTTCGATAAAATCTGAAAAAGCTTTGAACCTAGAAAACACAATAGGTCCTATGTTGGGTTTTTTACCAGACACCGCGTTGTTAAAAGATATATGGCACAGTTCCGGCCATGTCAATGTCAACCATGGATTAAAATATGTTAACATCGAATGTAGCATCGTGAACAGTTACCAAAACTTCGATACAAATGGTAAGCAAAGTAAAATAATAGCTTCGTTACCAATCTCGTCAACACAGCTCTTAATAGACACCTTGGAGTTCTACGATAACATCAACGCAAAAACACCTATCGTACAAAGATTTAACTCGTTGAGTTTTAAACTTACGACTAACATTGACTTTCATGTAAACATGAGCGCATTGTTAGAATTAGAAATAGTATAGTGTGAAATAAAATGACAACACATTTTGAAACAGAACAAGGTCTTCGCGACTTGTATCATTCACCGGGGACAGGCTATCAAAGTATTGAAAGATTGTACCAAAAAGCAAAGGAAGAAGGGTTAAATGTTACGCGTAAACATGTTAAAGACTGGATTTTAACTCAAAAAACTTACACGACTACGAAACAAAAAAGTGGCAAGCATGTGTATCGTAAAACTATCGTTAGCAATCTTGGGGATCAACTACAATTAGACATGGTTGATATGACAGAGGGTCGTAAACCAAGTAACGATGGCTACCGTTGGATTCTAACGAGTATAGAGATTTTGTCCAGGTATGCGTTCACAGAACCAAGCAAAACAAAAGGTGGTTTAGATGTTTCACACGCCATGGAAAAAGTGTTAGAGGAATTTAAACATCGGTTTGGTAAGTACCCAGATACTGTCCAATACGACGATGGTAACGAATTCAAAAACAAAAATGTTAACGCGTTACTTGCCAAACTTGGGATAAAACATTTCACAACACTTATTAAAAAAGGTGGCAAGGCCTTTTTTAACAGAAAGGCAGCCCTCGTTGAGAGATTAAATAGGACTCTAAAAACAACTATGTGGAAATATTTTGAAGAACATCAAACAAAAAAGTGGTTACACATCCTGGATGATGTTACATTTAATTACAATCACAGTATACATAGTACCATTAAAATGAAACCTACAGATGTTAACGAGAAAAATAAGGATGATGTCTGGATGACTTTGTACGGGAAGACTACCGGAGGTAAAAAACCAAGATATAAGGTGGGTGACACCGTTAGGGTGGAAAAATATCACACAGGTACCAGGTTTGTAAAAGGTTACACAATTAATTTTACGGAGGAAACATTTAAAATTACAAAAGTACATCGTGGTGATCCTGTTATGTATGACATACAAGATATCGCAACAGGGGAAGAAATACATGGTAGGTTTTACGAAAGAGAACTTAGCGAAGTCCGAGCGATAGATGAAGTTGTTAAATAAATGGCAACAGAAATGGAAATGGAAGATCTTGGTGATAATATTGAAACTGACCTTGACCTTGATGATGATGATGATCAAGGGAGTCCAATAGACGAATCTACTTTCAACGAAGTTATGGGAAAAATAGACGATAGTGGGCTTCTTGATGATGATGATCAAGACACAGTTGACCAACCTAGTAATAATCCTGATGTTAAAAAAAAATATGAGTTTTCATGGCTTATGAAAAACCTATATGATATAGAATCTGGAAAAAGAGAACAAAATGATCCTCCTTTACAATCTTTTGACGACTTCGTAAAAAGTGAATTAAAAAAAAGATACCACCACACAATTTCCACCTTCAAAAGCCGCACCCCTTGATAATGATGGTGAGGAACAAAAAACACCTACTACAAAACAAAAAACACCTACTACCAAACCTTCTGAACAGCAAAAACCATGGGGGATTACTAAAGTTATAGACACCGCATCAGACTGGCTTGGTGGTGTTGGTGTAGAAGATGACGATGAACAAAAAACACCTACTACAAAACAAAAACCACCTACTACCAAACCTCCTGAACAGCAAAAAGCATGGCTTACTAGGGTTGTAGATGGAATATCAGATTGGCTTGGTGGTGTAGTAGATGATGATGATGATAATAATAAAATAATGGATGAAACTATCCCAGAAATGAAAAACCTAAACCCTGAAGATACAGTGGAAGATCTTGATCCGAATGAACCTGATGACCAAGAAACTAACCTTGATGATGACCAAGAAACTAACCTTGATGATGACCAAGATCAAGACCCTCTTGATGGTTCAACCGACAAGCAAGAGGGGGTAACACTTGATCCCCAAACTAGTGATCCAACTACTAATTTGAATGAAAGTATAGCTATTGTGACAGGAAACCCTAATGTTGTGAGAGTCGCATTGGTGAAAGATGTATTTTTAAAATATTTTAACACCCACTTAGACGAAAACGATGGTCCACACACACAGTTATTTCTCACAAAATTATCAGTAAGAAGAAATACCGCTGGTCGTGTTATAGGTATAGATTATGGAGTAGGTGAAGATAAGTTGGGAATTTATAAAATTAATGCTAATGATGAAATTTCAGTCAGTGCTAGTAAAAGTGGAAAAATGACAAGAGCTAAAAAACTGTACGATGATGAATTTACTGAAGTCACATTGGAGCATGCTAACACTGTGCCCGGTGTGGTTGAAAGTAAAACCGGGATTGTGGGTAACAAAGAGTTAAACGACAGTGTAATTAATAATTCTAGGGCCACATTAAATAGTACCATTAACGAGGCTTACGATGATATTAGATCTCAACACGAAAACATTGAGATGGAAAATTTAAACGATGATGGGGGTAAGCCCGAGTGGGGTAGAGAAATAGAAGCAGTTATACAATCTGGCATTCGCAAACAAAATATTGGTTATAAGAATCAAATGGAGCTTTTAAAGATCGAGGCAAAAACTTGGCGGGATCGAAGTGAAGCAGAACAAGACCCCAGCCTAAAAACTTTATACAGATCTATTGCAAAGGTTGCAGAGTTAGAAGAAGATAACATAAGATTAGAAAACAAAATAAAGCCTAAAATTGCCGAGGCTATAAAAATTTTAGAAGAAGAAATTGAAAACAATCCAATAAAAAAGTTTGAAAAGTTTAAAAAGTGGGCTAAAAAGAACTTAGGTATCACAGCAGCCTTAAGTGTTAGTATCGCAGGGTTAATAACAGGAATTGTAACAGCAACAAGAGGAGCTCTTGCAACCGGTGCTCGTGGAGTCTCTGCTTTTGGACGAGGTCTTGCTAAAATACTTGCTAAGTTAGGTCCTGTATTTGGTGCTATCGGTAGCATTCTATCAACCGTTCTAAGTATGGGTGCCAAAGGGTTAATGTGGTTAGGTAACAACATGTGGATTCTTGCAATAGCACTAGGTTACTTTGCATATAACGAAATTAAAACTAGGAGTTAAAGTGTGTAAATTTGTAACGCGTTATCGGGTTACAAATTATTTTAAATCGTTTGAGTGTGTTGTACAAATTAGGAAAAGTTAGAAATGGAAGTGACAAGTGTGATTAATGAAAATTTAGGTGTAAATCTTGAGATCTTTGTACATGATAATGAGATCTTGTTTTTAGGAAAAGAAGTAGCCGAGAGTTTTGGGTACCGTGATACAAACGATGCTATTAGAAAACATGTTGACGATGAAGATAAAATCTTATGGCGTGATGATCGATACCCCGGTGAAACGCCGGGGAATCGGGTGGGGAACCCAAATAGAGTTATGATTAACGAGTCTGGGTTTTACTCACTTGCTCTTAGATCAAAAATGCCATTAGCAAAACAGTTCAAAAGATGGGTGACATCTGAAGTGTTACCGAGTATCAGAAAAACTGGGGTGTACACTGATGATACAATCTGTGAAAAATTAGATAAAATGTTGCCAGACTCAGATCTTCTTGACATCCAAGATAAAAACCCATGTATATGTGGAACAGAGGATTTTGTGTGTAAATGTAATAATGAAAGAACAACGACACGAAAGTTGTTCATTCGAAAAGCAAACATATTAAAAAACCCAAGATGTGTTAAAAATGGTAAACTTGGTGGGTCATCTACTTGGAGTAATTACTATAAGATGAAAACAGAGTTAGAATATCTAAGAAATCTTGATGAGATTATACATATGTATCATGGTACTTAAAATCAATATAGAGGATTTTAATTTGTAACTCGTTAGTGGGTTACAAATTTTTACAAAGTCTCTTATTCTTGTTTTTCAGGCTGCGCTTCTTCTTTCACCTGCGCTTCTTCACTTTGTTCACTCCCCGTTATGCTTATGTGGTTGTAACATAATATACCTAACCCTGACAACGCAAAGAGGTATTTACTATAATAATCATCTGGTGTGAAACTTGGCATTAGATCCTTAATAACAAACATTATGTTCTCATCCTCCAATATTTTTTCTATAAATTTCCCCTTGTCCCTAATTGTAAAGTAATCCCCACAAAAGTTATCAGAAATGGAAACTGAAAGTAGTACAAATTTAACTGCCATCTTTTGGCGGTTAAGATCATCCTTATGTTTAATGTACTCGTTCTTTATACCCTTCAACATAGAATGTGTTACCCTTTTTTTGTTTCTTAAATATGACTTAGTTTGGTTAATAAAACCTTTCTCGGCGAGATCTATTAACTCGCTGCGTAATGTTTCGGTCTCTTCTGTTGTGTCCATTTATTATTATTTTAAAACATAATTTGTGTATGTTTTAAAATATTTTACACGCGCGCTACGCTATTATTTTGTGCGTGCGGGGGTACCTAAGGTTAATTTCTAACCGAGCATACTTGTTCTCTTTAAGAGTTTTTCGTAGTGAGTCTTGTTCTTGTTTAGGGATGTCTAAGAACTCATCTGTGATGGTTTTCCATGCGAGAGCACTGGGTGTGTCAAAAACAACTAGCTTGGCTATGTTTTCTCGGTAAGCCGGTGTGATGGCCGTTAATTTTTGAGTGATGACTATCGTACTTAGGTTGTAATGCCTGGCCGAGAAAGCTAAGTTAACAAGCTCGGATGTTCTTGTCTTAACTGACTTAGAACTTGCACAGTCGTCTAAAATTATTAGCGAGTTAGTTCCCTTGAATGTATTCGATATGTATTTTAAAAATGTGTCGACTTGGTCTTGGTCGCATTGTATCGTGTAAAAACCAGGGGAGTTTTTGAATGTCCAATCTTGGTAAGTCTGGTTGTACTCAAACGTTGGACATATTAAAAATATGTATTGGAAGTGACCGCGGTACTCGTTAACTAACATGTTTAACAGATAGTATGTCTTACCACACTCTGTCGATCCTGTTATAAGCATATTAAATGGTGTCTTCATTTTTATTTTACCCAATCTTTGTGAAAATCATAACTGTGTCATAAACATCGTAAACAAGATAACTATAATCATCACCAAAGTAGTTTGTGTAAGATTTTAGTTCAACTGTCGATCCTTTTGCAAGAGTAATAATGCCTTCCATGTAAATTTCATGTGGGAAGGTTTTATATACATCACCTTGGGTTACAACTTTAAAAAATGGTTTAATGGTATTTTCTACATAGATACAAGTTTCAAGATCTGCATAGTCATCATCATCCTTAGAGTACCAAGTGTCGGTGGTGGTGATGACAGGACTGCCAGATTCAAACTTAGTTGGTTTCAAAGATAGTTTGTATTTAACTATGTAATCTCCTTGGGTGGATATTATGGCCGTGAGAATTTTGTTGTCATTTCTAGTACAAAATAAGTTATTTTTTGCAGCTTTGTATGTATGTTTACCACTATTATGGAAATAAGTAACCAAAAAATTATTAGAACCAGCGGGACCAGCTGGTCCAGTTGGGCCAGTTATTGAGTCACCTTTTGGGCCAGTTGGTCCAGTTATTGAGTCACCTTTTGGGCCAGTTGAACCAATTCGTCCAGTTGGGCCAGTTATTGAGTCACCTTTTGGGCCAGTTGGACCAGTTATTGAGTCACCTTTTGGACCAGTTATTGAGTCACCTTTTGGGCCAGTTGGGCCAATTTGACCAGATGGGCCAGTTATTGAATCGCCTTTAAAACCTTTTAGACCTCTTTGACCAGGATTACCTTGTTGCCCTTGTATCCCGTCTGGCCCTTGAGGGCCTTGTGGCCCGATTGGCCCTTGTTGACCACCAATAGATGTGTATCTATTGTCTTTTGTGTATCCAAATGCTAATGCCATGTATTTATTTCATAACTTTTTTCGAGATATGAAATGACAGGGAACTTAGTAGTCGACCACGAGGTCTAAGTTTGACTCGTTACCATATATACTACCACCAATATGTTTGATTCGAATATACATTATAGCTATGTTCTCGTAGTCAGACACAAACTCGCTTATCACAAATGACTCATTCAGATTATACACATGACCCATGACTACCTTATTTTTTAATTCTATGTCTATCAAATCGTGGTCTGTCCAATTTTTCGTAGCTTTGTTCCCAACTCGAAGTTTATATCTCAACTTTATACTGCTGTCAAGGGGAATGACCTCATCATCGTCAAAAATATGATTCAAAAGTGTGATCGTAGAGGACTGGGTGATCCAACCCCCATACATGAGAGCACAAGGAAAACCATGTCTCCTATACTCAGGGGCTAGTTCAGATCCCACACTCGTGAACTCGTTATACTCGTAAGTGTAGTGTAACGAACGAGGTGCTCTTGGAATGTTGTGGATGTAATTTGGTTCATCATTCGAGTATCCAAATCTAAGTGTCATTTTTATTTATTTATGGTTAAAAGATTGTTTGACTCAACAGTGTAAGTTGTTACATGGAGAGTTGACTCGTTACCGCCTGTTTCATCAGAAAGTTGTTTAAATTTTACAGTCATAAGTTTCATGGTTTTGTACTCGGGGACAACTTCTGGAATACTAAAATTTTCATCCAATATGAAGTAGTTTGTACCCGGAATCTGTTTAGTTGCTAAATTTATTTCTTTGAGGTCCCTAGTTATTTTTGTACCATCCGACATTGTGCAGTATAAAGAATATAATATTCTCATTGGTGTTGTAATATCAGCGTCGTCGTCCATGAGGTGAGCTCTAAGAGCTATCCCTGAGTTTTCCGAAAAATTGTTACACCAGATGTACATTGGTCCAAAGTTCCTCATTCTGTCAACAGGATGGCGCCATCTATCTTTAACGAGTCCATCATAAGACCCACGGAAATCACTAGTCGTTAGAAAGTACAATGGTTCTGCCCTAAGAGGCTTTTGGTTATGGATGTAATTTGGTTCATCATTCGAGTATCCAAATCTAAGTGTCATTTTATTTACAGTCTTTTGGTTTAACATACACTAACATTTTACCTAAAGATGTGAGTGCTATGATTAACATCGGTTGGTTATCAAGTAAGCACACCCTAACTCTCGTTGAGATGCTAGCAAGTTTACTCATTTTGATAATGTCGCCGGATTTAAACACCCCTGTTTGCGTTACACCCACATTAGGATCGTGAACTCCAAGTCTCACAGTCTTCACGACATAATCACTTACCGAGGATGTTAGTCTAAGCCCAAATAATCCTATCACCTCAACAGTTATGTGTTGGTTAATAAGACTTAGCTCCTTACATGACTTAAAAAACTCTCTCGAATTAACTAACACACCCTGTGTGCTTTTTTCATAACAAGCTGGTGATGCAATTTCATACCACTGGCTAATTAAGGCGTTAAGAGTTGTGTGTGTGGTGTTTAAATTTTTGCTGCACCTTGCAAGAATGTTAAATTTTTCGTCTTCATAACTTAACTCTATAGTTTTTGACTTCGTGATATTTTTAAGTATGGTCGCTAGTTGAATTGTGTCTATCACAATCAAAGATTTACCAGTACTTTGAAACATGTTTAACATTTCGTAATTAAACATCATGCTTATCATTATTTTCGAGGTCAAAGGTTTTGGAGTCGAAGGAGCTTGGATCTGGACGAAAGGGTCGTCGGGTGCACAACTAATGTGTATTCCCAACTCTGAAACTTTAATGTATCCTTTGTAACTAACCATGCTTATTATTTCAGCAATGGTTTTTAAAGTGAATCCTTCATCTGTTACGCATTTAAAACTCATATCTTCCTTTATGAATGACTTTGACTATATTTTGTTTTATAACCCTTAGGATTATAAAAATCATTTCCCTCGACTTCGTCTTGTTGTGCTCGGTTCCTTTACCCTAACTGTTGTAAAAACACTTTTTGTTCTTATGTTTAATGAACTCTTTGTGAGTAAATGTAATCCCACAAACACCACAAACCCTATTATCGTTACACTTTACCACTTTTGTATCCATTTTATGAGTCATTCTGAAATGTAATTTAAGTCCTGTCTTAGTTCCTGTCCAATCACACTCAGCAAAGTCACATTCTATACGATGGGTGTCTACACAATGTAACACATTTATACACTTTTTACTCATACTTCACATTCTTTTCTTTTGGTCTGGTGAAAATGTCGATTCTTATAAGGTGCCTTATGGTTTCCCGAAGTTGTTGCGGAAGTGTTTTTGAGGGAGAGTGTTGCACAGTGTTGCGCGCGCGTAGGTATGTGTTGCACACGCGTAGCCATGTATTGCGCAATAGTTGTGTAATAGTTTTTGAAAAGTGTTTGTCACGTGGGAATCGGGTGTTTGTCACGTGGGACCCGCGAGCGAAGCGAGCCTCGGGTGTTTTAAAATGCTGACGTAAGGGATAAAAATTTTGGCGTCATGGGGGTCTAAAATGTGTCGTGGGCGGTCAGATCTCCCTACTTACGTGCTTTTCTCTATTTAGTGTTCAATCTTTAGCCATCCGTTGCTTTCAATACTCAAATATTATCAGGCATCGTCATTTCCATTGTTTGGATAAACTTTACCTTTTATAACTTAAGTTGCATTGGTAATTTGACACGCACCAAAGTCCTGAGGCATTATTAAAATATCAATATGTCATTCTCAATTTTTCAATATCAAGAATATTTTGACCGGCAGTCTTTTAAACCTCAGTCCTTCTCTCGCTCCCTCTAAGATCTCCCACTAAATCCCGGCTATGCCGGGGTTTTAACAGACTAGCCCGAGGGACGGGAGAAATAATGTATATACACAGGACCCTTTTGAAAACCACATTATGTGATATTGGCCGCCTGTATAAAGAATTTTTATAAATAAATAAATGTTTTTTTAACACTTTGTTGATGTTAAATTCCCTGCTATATCCCGGGGGTTGACTGAAGCATAATGGATGGGCTATCCTGTTAATTTGTGTGAAGCACAAGCATTGCTGCTTTTTTACCTTCTATAAACGAGGCACACTTTTTTAGATCAGGAGCAGAATTATTCTTGAAATATGTTCTTTTGACGATATACTGTATCCCTTCCTTCAAAGGATCGTCGACGTCAACTGGCAACACCTCTCCTTCATCAAGGCAAAAACGCTGGCGTTGAACACCGTTGTTTTTCCACGAACCCAGATCGTCGCACTTCCAGTCGTTGTCGTTTTTCAGTGATGATCGGTCGAGTAGAAAGCATGCGTTGTGTTGAATAGCAGTTGGGACCTTCTTGCATATCAAAGTATCGTCAATCGGCTTCAGGATTGTTTCCAGAATTTCGGCTGGACATTTAATTGTCGTTGTCCACTCGTATACCGGGAGAGATTCGTCCCCATTATAATGCTGTCCTGGAAGTCTAAACGCCATCAAAGAATATGCAACTGTCGGATTGACATCGACATAAGCATCGAGAGAAGAGTTTAGCTGGGGTGGGGGTGTTGTTATCAGACCGACCAATTGCTGATAGAGACTTCACTATGACATATATGGAAAAAAAGTGGTGTAACTTTTCGAAGTATGCACATTTGGGGTGTTTCTTCATGCAAATGGGGATCCTCCCCTCAGAAATGTTTTGTATTGTTGAGCGCCCTAGACTTAATTTTGTGCAATTTCAATCTGATTTTTGCTCTTTTTAAGACAAATATTTGGTTCATAATCAAATTCGCCATATGCAAGACAAGTGCAAATAAAATGTGAGCTGTGTACTTACAAGGTTGCTACATTAGAGTTTGCAGTTTCCAACAGTAGTTGAAGCCGACAGTCTCCAAACATATTTTGGTGGTCCCCTAGTTTTGTGTTTGTTGCATCAGGCGAATTAATCCTTATATACATCAGATACATTATACCGAATAACATGCAAGATTTACCTGTCGCTTTGTGTTGGTTTGTCAAAAGCAGGTGGTAAACTGTCATTGCTAATATCCGAATCCGATGTCTTAGAACTATCAGACTCCACATCATCTGCAACCATTTTTCTTGAGAGTTAGAAAGAGATACAAGTCAAATCTATACGATCAAATCAATTTCCGAATGGTACGAGTATACGTGCCCATTATAGGCAAGAACTAAGATTACATTCATTTTATTGTGCATGGGGGAGCATTGATATATTTCATGAAACAATTTTTTAAATCATGATTTGTATATTTATCCCTGCCGAAGGAAGAATTAAAAATTAAAGTCTGATTGTGTACGTATAGCGTATACTTACTTTTTATTGAAATCATTCAAATCACTTTGGCAAGTATCGCTGTCGTCAGGCGAGTCGTCAATCGTTATCTATGTCGAAAGGAAAATGTTAAAATAGTACAAAAATTTATTTTAGTACAAAAACTGTTCGAGCTGTAAAAACGATGGAAAATAACAGTCTTCCAGATGAGCTATAAGATTTAGTCTTATACGATTTATATGAATCTATAATCAGTCTAAGATATAAAGCTATATAATACACCACCTGTTCAACTTGATTTTCATGTAGTATTTCGATATCATTATCATCATCGAACTCATCAGATGTGTCATGATGCGGCCTCTGCACTTTGAAAGATTCACTAGATTGCGCACAGAAAACATAGAACTTGTTGAACAGAATGTTAAACATAGAACAGAATGTTTAAATTGAGGTTTCCATTTCCAACCATAAATCTTTTGTTTTCACCATCAGAGGAATTTCCAAGGATTTTTTTTTATTTGGAGCAATTCCCCCTGACCCTATTTTATTCAGATTTATGTGGTAATTCAGAACTTTTTTTAGAAATCCCCCGCCCTCCTTCCCACAAAATGAAATATTGAGGTGGCTCGATGTGTAGTAAAACATCGTTTTGAGCAATAATATCATGAAGTTTAAGTGTATTACTGACATTACTGGCTGTTAAACCGAGATAATTTGTCAGCGTTTTCAATGGTTGTATTTCCAAAACAAGATATTTAACAGACGAAAAAGATATGAACGAAAAACGAGACGAAGAAAAGTTATGAATATATAATTAGGTGTTATAGTTTCAAACGGCTATGAATCGCTTGTATTATGTTCTATACTACAAAAATCTAGCTTATATTACTAGTATTTGCATGCTGATTCTGAGGCTGGTCTAGTTTGATCTTGATATAAAATACACTGAAATTAGTAACCGACAAAATCATAGTCTCTACTAGTACAGTAGTACTCTAGATTCGGCGTCGGCAAAATTATATTTTGACACCTTAGCAACACAGTCGAAATTACCAAAACTGCCGGTTCTCCTTGAATTTTGAAGTTATGGACCAGGAAATATATCTATGAAGAGAGATTTTGACGACGATTTCGATGGTGGTATTGCCAAAACAAGACTTTTCACAAAAGAAAAGTTATCAACGAAATTATATATTTAATTTACTTTCACGCAGGTTATGAATCCCGCGTATTATGATTTATGTTGTCTACTAGTCTACAGTCTACAGAAATTTAGCTGACGACTGAGCTGATATAAACTAGAAAATTCGAACGGTTGTACGTTTATCTTGATAGCGTACACTGAACCGAAGTTAAGAGCTTTCAAACTTATAGAGCACACGGGGGTCAAAAGACTATACCACCTGCTGGCAAAAAGTTAAATTTTTTTGAACAAAAATACCGCGCAGACTCTGACTACCTCGGGAGTAATACTGTATAATTATATAGTTTAAACTATATAGTTAGTCCTAGAATATACTAATACAATGGCTACGTACCTGCTTATTTGCTCCGTTGGCGTTGTTTTCTCAACTGACTGAAATTGATTTTCAAATTAACTTGTAGACTGTCAAAAACGTCCTTAGCACTTGGCCTTAATGATGGCTCGAATTCTGTGCACGCTTCGTAGATTTCCGCAAGACGCTTCCATTCATTACTCTGCTTTAATACATATTTCTCCTGGGCTATTGGCTTTTGTTTCGCCTTCAAGAAATCTTCCAGGGATTTTCCAGCCTGCTTCATCTTTATATTGATCTGAAAAGGATGCTTCAAACCAGGATTTATTAAATTGAACAACACCATTCCATACGCCCATATATCTGCTTTCTTTAAATCTTCAACTGACGCGGCAGGCAACTGAAAATCGTTTACTAAAGTTCCGGAGCCATGAAAACCGGAGTTCCCTGTTAACTTGATTTGTCTTGGAATAAAGAATAGTGTTGGTGCGAATATCTTGCGATCTGCTTTCTCCAAAATCGGTAAGTTTGCAAATCAAAGGTGTCTTACGGCTGATTTCTTCAATTTTGGCAGGGTCGGTTAGCTGACAATAATGCTGGTTTGAGACTAAAATATTGGCAGGCTTTAAATCTCTGTGAGTAATGCCACTTTCGTGTAGGTATTGTAGTCCAGACGCGACGTCGCTAGCTGCCCGATAAAACACTTGTTTGTCTATGTTTGCGCACGAGTTTTTGTCCAAGTTCAAGAGGAGATCCGCCAAACAGTTCACTTTAGCCCTTAGACCGAACGGCTTAAAATCAAAATATACATATTCTAGCAGTAGCGCGTACTCGTCGTCACAGATCCCTTTAAACTCTACAATGTTACGATGAACAAGATTGTTCAAAAGTTTGGCCTCCTTTAACATTTTTCTTCGTGTTTCTTCTTCGTCTCCTGCGCCAAATAGCTTCTTAACAACGACTTTTTGGTGACACGACGGAATTTCAGCAGTAAAAATTGTTGAAAAGCCCCCTTGTGCTATTTCATCTTTATTAATGAAATCAGCAAAATGGAAGCATGGTAGCCCTTCAACTTCAAGTGTCGGAGAAGTTGTTGAAAAATAATCAGTTTGAGAAACTAAGTTGCCAAATATCGACATCTTCCCAACTTTGAAATCACAGTCAGATCTTGATCTCCGTTGCAATTCCCATGCATTTACATATTGCCCAGACACGAGCAACACAATGTAGCAAATTTGTTACATTGAATGTCAGTTGTGACATTGAATGTAGCTAATTAAGTTGTGACACGAATGTTGATATGTCTATTATTGTTGCATGCGTAAGTCCTGAGATGTGGTAAATTTATAGGTCTGGTGAGAATTATTTGATCGACATTTGGCGCATAAAAGCGCTTGAATATATTTGGGGTTTGGAAATAATTGTAGGTAGAATTCATACAAAAGAAGTGGCAATCCTAGTTGAATTGATACTGCAGTACTAGTACTTGAAAAAATCCTTAAATTGTTATTACAACCGACTTAAAGGGGCAATGTCACCGATTTTTGAGGAATTCTGACTCTCTCAAAACTTGTACAAAACTGAGAAAGAATGGCTGTAATTACAAAATAAAGCAATAACAAACACAAAAGCGTATTACTCTTATGTCATACATAAATCCATTTACGATGTTTATTTTCAGAATTACAGTTCACACTGTAAATAAAATGCATTTTTAGTCAAATATGGGTGACATTGCCTCTTTAATTTCGCAAATAATTGTCAGTATAATAGAAATTATTAAATTATAATTTATTATTAAATTAAAAATTATAAATTATTATTATCGCGACATTTATGCTATCATCCGCGTTTTATCCCCCATCCGCATTTTCCCATCCGCGTTTTATCCCCCATCCGCATTTTCCCATCCGCGTTTTATCCCCCATCCGCATTTTCCCATCCGCGTTTTATCCCCCATCCGCATTTTCTCATCCGTATTTTCTCATCCGTATCCGCCATCCGCATCCGCCATCCGCATCCGCCATCCGCATCCGCCATCCGCATCTGCCATCCGCATCCGCCATCCGCATCCGCCATCCGCATCCGCCATCCGCATCCGCCATCCGCATCCGCCATCCGCATCCGCCATCCGCATCCGCCATCCGCATCCGCCATCCGCATCCGCCATCCGCATCCGCCATCCGCATCCGCCATCCGCATCCGCCATCCGCATCCGCCATCCGCATCCGCCATCCGCATCCGCCATCCGCATCCGCCATCCGCATCCGCCATCCGCATCCGTATCCGCCCTTTATCCCTACCCTGCAGTACTAGTACTTGAAAAAATCCTTAAATTGTTATTACAACCGACTTAAAGGGGCAATGTCACCGATTTTTGAGGAATTCTGACTCTCTCAAAACTTGTACAAAACTGAGAAAGAATGGCTGTAATTACAAAATAAAGCAATAACAAACACAAAAAGCGTATTACTCTTATGTCATACATAAATCCATTTACGATGTTTATTTTCAGAATTACAGTTCACACTGTAAATAAAATGCATTTTTAGTCAAATATGGGTGACATTGCCTCTTTAATTTCGCAAATAATTGTCAGTATAATAGAAATTATTAAATTATAATTTATTATTAAATTAAAAAATTATAAATTATTATTATCGCGACATTTATGCTATCATCCGCGTTTTATCCCCCATCCGCATTTTCCCATCCGCGTTTTATCCCCCATCCGCATTTTCCCATCCGCGTTTTATCCCCCATCCGCATTTTCCCATCCGCGTTTTATCCCCCATCCGCATTTTCTCATCCGTATTTTCTCATCCGCATCCGTATCCGCCATCCGCATCCGCCATCCGCATCCGCATCCGTATCCGCCCTTTATCCCTACCCAAATTTTACGGCTATAGAAAAGAATACCATTATCGTTAAATCGGCAACACGTATTTTGTTAATGAATATTAAATACTACGATAAAATATAGTTCAGTGTTCAGTTGTCAAAATTTGGTTCGGAATTAGGACACGTGCACTCGAGCGTGCGTTGGCGTATGTTCACGTGAACGTCTATTAGTTGTTCAGGATTATTGCCATCTTGGCATCTTGCCATTATAATTATATCATTTGGGTTAACAGGACGGTATGTCCAATTTGAGCAGTATATGTCGCACTGGCATTGTCTCATTGTCAATATATCTAGTTCCTGGTAGGCACCACTTCTACTGACAGCAAGGTCAAAGTCTTTGAATTATAGCTGATTAACTGTATGTAAGAAAGTTACATCAATGATTTTCAACCAGGAAAGCCTTGATAGGCTATAATTTAATTAAAATTTTCATGTAATTTAGGCCAAAAGGTTTTAAGAACTCAGATTTGCAGCAACAAAAGGGTGGCTGTATGTTGGCAACCTAAGTCAGTACCCCAATATTTCACAAAATGTCCACCACTATATATTAACCTACTTGATTCTATTGGTATATGCAGTTAAGTCAAAGGCTAAGCTTGTTGTCAAAGTTACTAAAAGATATCATGGAAATAATGTGGCAGTTAATTATATTTTATTTTCAGATTGCAATTTCTTTATATACTACATAGTACTACCAACATTGTAGACTATGTTCAGATAATATTTCATATTAGCTCGTGCAAATCTCAACATGCATGTGACTGCTTTCACTGTTGTGTTCAAGCTTGAGTCGATATACTACATACACCACTGTTATCACAGTTTAGGGAAATACAGTTGGTGCCAATTTAATGTTAACCTTTAGAAAACAAATCTCGGATAATTGGGGGTCAAATGAACCTTATATATGATGCACAAATCTGTTTGCTTGTTAATGTATGTAATTCAATTATTCAATCACATTCTCTGTATACTGAACCTGTTGCTGTTCAAATGTAGAGACCTTTTATCGTATAGCTCCGAGTTGCATATACCAGACTGTTACGTCAGATAAATAAAATAGAAAATAACAAAACAAACATGCCTTGTTAGTCAGCTCTGTTGGTCGTGTTACCAACACTCCAATTATGAATTTGTGAAATAAAAAGCTTCGTGGGGGAGCTGCTGTATGTCTTGGGCCCCATCCAGGTTTCCTGTACTGCAGGTTTTTCCTGGCCTCCCTGACACCTCAGCTGTAGTATGAGTGATGGTAATGCTCAAATGGAAGTCAACTATCATCAGGCAAAAGCTGTCTTCTCTATGACTACAGCTTTGTGGGAGATGGGTTTCTTCGTCTATGGGGAATACACTTGCAGTGTATTTGCGGGGTTGAAGTGTTCCAAATGGTCAACTTCATTGCCCATAGACTCAGATTATTTCATGGAAATATAATCAGTCGAATCGTAAGGACTGTCCAAGGGGATTATCACCCATTGGTTCAGGTAATGTCGGAGAGGGTCGCAACCTTGATGACAGGGCTCTATCGGGGTTTTTACCCCTAGGGCATTTAGTCTCTCCTAGCGGGTCTCATGTATACACTCGCAGGATGAAAACATAAGGCTAGAATGAGTCTTTGGGTTGACCAGAGTATAAATATTGGTTCACTTCAGTCTTCACCCCGAACCCGTTCTCCCACAAATTTGGCGTGTGTTTCATTTAATTACCGGTGAATTTTAGTATATAATGTGCTTGGATCATTAAAGCCAATTTATAGATCACAATGTATAAATTTAAGTTAATGAGACAACACATTAACTTGAGGTTTGTTTTGCTATACAACAAGTGGGAAAAGCCTGTCAACACCCACTAAATTCACAACAAAATATCTCTGATCAAAGTTCAAAGTTGTCCGGACACCTGCAATACGAATGCAATTTGCTCAGCCAATCGAATGACTCTATTGCCAATCATATTTCAATGACCATATGTAAAGCTTGCTATATAACGTCAAGCGTGTCACTTTGCCGAATGTTTCAACTGAATAAACACGAAATTCTGCAAGAATAAAAATTTCCACCCACCCACCCTTCTATTTTACAGGTTGGAGGAACTAATCTAATGGACGATATATTTATCTATCTCATTATATAGTTATTTTCATGCAGGGTAATCCAAGAGGAACAAACGATCAATTCTATCGTATCGCTGGAAATGTTCTTGCTGTATCGTTATGCTGGATGTGGTCTTGCTTTAGTTATGCTGGATAATTAATCCAAGAGGAAAACACGAACAATTTTATTGCTGTGAATGATCATGTTGTATATATCTAAACTTGTTGATGTTGAATAAAGCTTTGGTTCGGGGTTGAAGTGTTCCAAATGGTCAACTTCATTGCCCATAGACTCAGATTATTTCATGGAAATATAATCAGTCGAATCGTAAGGACTGTCCAAGGGGATTATCACCCATTGGTTCAGGTAATGTCGGAGAGGGTCGCAACCTTGATGACAGGGCTCTATCGGGGTTTTTACCCCTAGGGCATTTAGTCTCTCCTAGCGGGTCTCATGTATACACCTGCGGGATGAAAACATAAGGCTAGAATGAGTCTTTGGGTTGACCAGAGTATAAATATTGGTTCACTTCAGTCTTCACCCCGAACCCGTTCTCCCACAAATTTGGCGTGTGTTTAATTTAATTACTGGTGAATTTTAGTATATAATGTGCTTGGATCATTAATTTAATATACTGTGAAATTGTTGTGAACAACGGCGCTTTAAATAACACGTGCATTCCAACAACACGTGCATTCCAGCGAAATACAAGTAACGAGAACAGAAAGCTTGTCAATCATTATTTAGATACAAATATTAAACATTAGTAGAAATTGTGAGGTGTATATTGCTTTTCATGCATTCTGATTGGTCCAAATTGAGCCTCTAATTAACAATTAGTCGCCGAAGGCGAGGTGATTACAAGCCTATAGTCACTGAGCCGAAGGCGAAGTGACTATAGGTTTGTAATCACCGAGCCTGAGGCGACTAATTGTTTTAGTAGAAATTTCAAAGAGAAAAACAAACACAGAAAGTTATGAGGTCAGTTGAAAAGGCTATAGGACAAAATTCAGCGCTTTTCTCAGCGGCCGGTTTAATATTAAAAACATGCCGGCAAAAGACGGGTGTCAAAACATATCGAAGCGAAACAAAAACAAACAATTTCGTGAGAAAAATACTTTGGAAGGGCTCAAATACAAAGTAGAATGGTTTTAAAAATATATCACAGCTAGGTTTTTGCTGAATATAACGATATAAATGAGGATAAAACGAATAATTTTCAAAATAAACACTTGTGGTTGAGCCGTACGGAAAAAGTTTTATACATGTTGATTTCAACAGCGAGAAAACGCTGCCTTTCATGGAAGAAAAATAGTGTATTTGTTATCGCTTACCTTTAAAAATGTCAAAAATATATCCTCCTTGAATTTAGCGGCAGTTTTTTTCATTTAAAACTTTGAATCAGGCTCAAAAACCCGATTTTTGTTTTAAATTCGGCAGCTTGCGAAGAAGCCATTTTGAAAAAAAGTGATAGTCACTGGGCAGTGACTATCACTTTTTAGTATAAACTTAGTAATAGACTATCACTTTTCCTGCGTTCTGATTGGCTACGCTACTCGTAGACTATTAGTGATAGTCTACTAGTAGCAAAAATCAAAACAATGGCGTGAAAATTCACGTTTAAAATTAATATTAATACTTTTGTTTACTTTTGTATTGTGTTCCCTAGTTCTCAATAAATGCTATAGTTTATACTAATTAACAATTAGACAACTCGGCCTCGTTGGCTATGAGCGAATAGTCAACTCGGCTTCGCCTCGTTGACTATTCGCTCATAGCCAACTCGGCCTCGTTGTCTAATTGTTAATTAGTAGAAATTGTGAGGTGTCTATTGCTTTTCATGCATTCTGATTGGTCCAAATTGAGCCTCTAAAAAGTGATAGTCACTGCCCAGTGACTATCACTTTTTTACAAAATGGATTCTTCGCAAGCTGCCGAATTTAAAACAAAAATCGTTTTTTTGAGCCTGATTCAAAGTTTAAATGATAAAAACTGCCGCTAAATTCAAGGAGGATTTTTCTTCCATGAAAGGCAGCGTTTTCTCGCTGTTGAAATGTACATGCATAAAACTTTTTCCGTACGGCTCAACCACTCAAGTGTTTATTTTGAAAATTATTCGTTTTATCCTCATTTATATCGTTATATTCAGCAAAAACATAGCTGTGATATATTTTTAAAATCATTCTACTTTGTATTTGAGCCCTTCCAAAGTATTTTTCTCACGAAATTGTTTGTTTTTGTTTCGCTTCGATATGTTTTTGACACTCGTCGCGAGTGTTGCTTTTGCCGGAATGTTTTTAATAACCGGCCGCTGAGAAAAGCGCTGAATTTTGTCCTATAGCCTTTTCAACTGACCTCATAACTTTCTGTGCTTGTTTTTCTCTTTGAAATTTCTACTAAAACAATTAGTCGCCTCAGGCTCGGTGATTACAAGCCTATAGTCACTTCGCCTTCGGCTCAGTGACTATAGGCTTGTAATCACCTCGCCTTCGGCGACTAATTGTTAAATAGATGCATGTGCGACACAGCGACAGAATAGAATAGGTTTTCGGATACATACTTTTAGTCATATGAGTTATCTCAATCATTATCACAGGCCCTGAAAACAACACAACCAAAAATTTGAATCCAAGCACGATTACTGTCATATGATGGAAAACTTACCAATCCACGAATCGTATTGGACTTGATTAGTGATAAACCCTTGTTCAACATTTGAATCGATATAAAGAAGTTCTCCACCCAAACGCTGACATCGTGTGCTGGCCGAATTGAAATCTTTCTCGTCCGTGTTAAACTGGTAACATGACATACCATACTCGTGCCAACCAAATGGACAACTTCCAAATTCTATAGAAATTTGTAAAAGGAGAACGTCATCTCAACTCTATAAGAAGCCTTCCTGCAGATGTCATGCATGAGTTCAATTGGTCAGCTGGAATAGGTCAGTTGATCTTCTATGGTGAAAAATTTTCTGAAAAATGTGATTACAATTTCAATGTACTACTTGCTATTTTCGATTATTTGAGAGCTTTATTTATAATACTACTCTAGAACAAAAATTACGATTTTCAACAACATCGTGTTCGATATTATTGTAAAATATTCATCAATGTAAGAAGAAAATTTGATACAGCTTGGAAGAAAGCAGAGCGAGATAATCCCACTTCTAAAGGAAGGAAATCATGAGATTCTTAACAATAATCGGCCATTGTCGTTATTGTTGACTGCACCTAAGATCTGTGAACGGTCTAAGATCTGCGTGGTCATAAATAAATTTAGTGTGCATATGTCAAAGGGGAAACGGCTTTACTGAATCCCAAAGTGGAAACAGAAAGTAGCATTCCACCGAAACACTAAACATTTTTATATCAGACATATTCGTGATACATGAATCGTAAAAAAGTAACTGCCTTTTATTAAACCTATGTATGTATGTAAACCTTTATTTAATGACGCTGGCCTCGTCAACAAAATAGTTGGTTTCCACGAGGGGCGTCAATATTAAAAAAACTATTTACAAAAAATACACAGAGAACAAGTAAATTATTTACAAAAAAAGAAATTAGTGTGACCCATAAACTTACATGTTGTCATTTCTAGGTATAACATTTTTGAAGCAATAAATAGATTGCGCTTCCTTAGCCTCAATAGGAAGACTGTTCCAGAGTTTAGCACCACTGTATTTAAAACTAATTTTGAGGAATTGTCGTTTCGGTTTAGGAAGAGTCAGGTCAGAGTGACAATTTCTCAGATTATAGTTAGTTTGTAGGAGATTGTATTGTATTGTATTGTATTGAACTTTATTTAAACACGGTAGACTCATCAGGATTTACAAAAAGAAGTTACATATATCTACATATTTACATAAATGACATCAAATCATTACAAAATTACATAATCTTACAAAACAAAACAACCTGCTTTCCACGAGTGCCGTGTGACTATAATATCTATCATATACTCTGGCTTAAAAGACTTTAAATTTGATAAATTCATAAAATTATGATAAAAACTTTTGCAGCCAGAACGAAACTCACTTAGAGTTTTAGCCTGTCGTAACCCAATAGGAAGGCTATTCCAAGGACGGCACCTCTATAACTAAAGGTGCGTGAAATTGGTGCGTGGCAATGGAATACCAAGGCTGGTCTCAGTATTTCTGAGTTGATAATTGGTGACGCTGCTATGGTCAACAAGTCTCGAACCTAGATAATCTGGAGCGAGTCCATTCAGAGACTTATAAACCATAACAGCTTCACCAATCTGTCGTTGACATTCGAGATTTTTCCAGCCAAGATCTTTAAATAGATTGTGAGCACTAGTGTCATAGCCAGAAAAAGTCAAAACACGGGCTGCGCGGTTTTGCAATTTTTGAAGTTTGTTAGCGAGCGTTTTACCACAATTACCCCACACGGTGTTGCAATAGTCAAAATCGACAGCTTACTAACATTTTTGCCTAACTCATTTCGTAGCAATTTAAGTAAGCATAAACAATTAGAAGTAAAAGTGCCTATGTCACATGATTGAGTTAGGCAAAAATCTGACTGAGATCTGAGAGCACATGCATAATTGGAAAATCGACATGCACACGTGTTTAGGAGTTGTATTACACTTTGGAAGCCTGGCTAAGTCAAACAACTAAAATTCTTCAAAACTGACTTAGGCAGAAATGTTAGTAAGCTATCGAAATATGGCTGCACAAGCGAGTTAAATACCAATTGCAGCGTGCTGCGGGGGAAAAGTGTTCTGGTTCGTTTTATTGCTCCGATACCGCTGGCAATCTTCTTACACAGTCCATCGATATATTCGCTCCAGGAAAGGTTCTCATCAATAGTAACTCCTAGAGATTTAGTATTTGAAACCCTTTTCAATGGGGCGCCATCAATGACTAATGATGGTGATTTCTCAAAAGTTATTAATATCTGCCTAGAACCAATTAACATAAATTCTGTTTTTGATTTATTAAGAGTGAGCTTATTAGCAATGAGCCATTCCTTAACATTAGCGAGATCATAGTTCATATTATGCTCAATGGCATCAACACTGTCACTAGCAAAAGATAAATTCGTGTCATCGGCGTACATTCGAGGCTGTGTATAAGAAAGACAGTTAGGTAAATCATTGATATACAGAATAAATAGTAAAGGCCCTAGAATTGTATGTAAACCAATTATTTTCCGTGCCCTCAACACCGTATGTGTTTAACTTAGATATTATAATTTCATGGTCAACTGTATCGAACGCTTTCTTGAGATCTAAGAAAACAACAGCGTTGACATTACCGCGATCAATATCATACGCCCAGTTATCAGTAGCTTCAAGTAAAGCAGTGACCGTAGAATGAAGGCAACGGAATCCTGATTGGTAACCAGATAATAAATTGTTTTCGTTTAAAAATGCAAATATCTGATCGTAGACTACCCTCTCGAACACTTTTGCAACCACAGGAATAATTGAGATCGGACGATAGTTATTTAAATCTGAACGATCACCCTGCTTAAATAAGGGTATAACTTTCGAGATTTTCCAATCTTCAGGGAAGATTCCTGTAGATATTGAGCAATTAAAAATTAAACAAAGAGAGTCTGCAATTAGATCTGCACATTCATGAATAAGTCTTACTGAAATTTTATCCAAACCAGTAGCTTTGTTTTTGCATAATTTTCTCAATAGAGAAAGAACAGTAGAGCAATTAGTAGGCTTCATTTTAAACTTTCCATCACACTTCACACCAGTCAAATAACTCAGGTGTGATCGGTTATTAGCAGTGCATGGAATATCATTTGCAAGATCAGGCCCTACATTGGCAAAATGATTATTGAGTCACTAATTGAAATACCGGATTGTTTGACTTCTTTTATATGCGAGTTATTTGTTTTCCTCGCAGTTATCACATTAACAGTGCTCCAAGTCTTGCGTGAGTTACCATTATTCACAATGAAGGCATTTACATAATAATTCTCTTTGGCTTGCTTAATTTCGCTGTTTACAGAGTTGCGACATGTTTTAAAGATAGGCCAATCATTTGGATCATTTGATCGGGTCGCTTTTATCTTCGAAATATCCCGTGCATGCATGCGCTGTTTTAAATGCGATGTAATCCAAGGTGATTTTGAAGACCGAACACGCTTAGACCTAAGGGGTGCATGCCTGTCAATTACAATAGACAAGAAGTTTTTCCAGGCACGCCACATACTATTCGGGTCATCATGAGTATTTATGCAGTCCCAATTCTGCATACTAATATCATTACGAAATTTAGTACCATCAAAGCCTTTAAAATTCCTGTAGCTAACTGCACAGTGCCCGCTTTTGACCAAGTTAATTGAAAGTTTACGATAAACATATACCAGGCTAAGATCACTAATGCTGACATGAGCAACACCTGAACAAACCACCCTGTCCCGACCGTTGGCAAATATCAGATCAATCAAAGAGAAACACGTGTAGGCTCACATATAAATTGATGCATGCCATACAAGTCTGCTATACTAGTTAGTTGATTTGAATTATGATCAAGCTGAGAAGCCGCTACATTACAATTCATGTCACCCATTATATAAAATTCAACTCCCTCTGCATCAATCCTGCCTACTAATGTCTCAAAAAGCATAAATTTGTCAACAGTGGAATCCGGTGGTCGGTACCAAGTCATAATGAGAAAAGGCTTCGATCTTCGATCTTACGTATTTCAATAGCAAGATTTTCAAGCTGCTCTACACACAGGTCAGGGCGTAACGAGAAATTAATGCTTTCACGAATATAAAAGCTCCGCCAAATCTAACACCCCCGCCAAATCTTCCAATTAGAAATATGCATTTCACCGTCACTAATGGTAGAATCAAGCCTTGTCTCATTAATAGCAAGTAAAATTCTAAGTTCATCGATATGCTTGGGAAAACTAGTAATATTTAACGAAGCCATCTTAAAACCTCGCAATTTGGGGAAAAACGAATTCCCAAGAGAACTATGATACTGATAAATATTACTGTTAGATACGTCAGCAACAGCACTCGGTGGTAAGTCAATCTGTCAATTATTGTTTATGTGCTTAGCAAAGTTATTTAAAAGTGTTTCAGTACCATGATGATTAAGGTGTAAACCACTAGCGTTTAAGTGCACACTACTAATGTTAGAGTGGGAAATAAATTTCCACCCATTTTCACTCGTAAATGTACTTAAGTGTTTATTTACTTCTTTAACTTTCATATCTAAAGAATGGTCGTCAGATCTGCTTAATAGGCTAGAAATTGACACTTTAGTACTGGGAGAGTCGGCGACAATGCACTTACCAAGGTTTTCTATATTTTCGGCAATCGTTTTCGGGTTTGAATGCTTTAAATCGTTTGTTCCAACGTGGATAATAATTTCGTCGGGTTGATGGTTTAACGTTGGCTTGAGGTAATGAAGCATATCGTCGACTCTAGCACCAGAAAAAGCTTTTACCAATGATTTGGAGCTTGAATTGTTCGGTAGTTTCCATCCTTGGACATTCTTTACGATCGAGTCGCCAACAATGACTACCGTTTTTTTGTCTATATCGGCATGAATTTGTTTCTCTTCTCTATGCTCTGGGTTCTTTCCCTTTTTCTTATTCTTTTTCTTGGGAATTTTCGCCCCCTTCGGCTTCGTGGCTTCGACGCCATGACTCATTGTCGTCTGGTCTGCGATAACGCTTGAACCGCTTGCTTCTCTTCAGAATCGTAAGAAACAAGTCTTAAAGCAGTCACGAGACTTCTCTTTTCTTCGCTTAAAACACGCGTCTCTTCTTTCAAGTTTGTAAACTCTGTTTCCACGTAGCGAAGCCTTTGCTCAAGGACATCTGTCTCCTTTCGCAGTCGTTCAGCTTCAGCAATCAGGTTTTGCCTCGTGGGAATACTAGAATCATTCTTAAATGCAAATTCTGATCTCAATCTCCCCAATTCACAAAACAATTTCTGTTCGATTTCATGTAAACCTGCCCGCTTTAGCCTGGTTTCGATATCTGAATTGCCTGGCCCTTGCGTTTGTTTGCTCTCTTCGGTTAGCGACGACTCGACATTTATAACTTCGTGCAGCTCATCGTCGTCGATTTTCGTTGGCTGTTCTTCGCTTGTCTCGTTGTTAGTTATATTTATGGCCGCGTTCGATCCCAAAGAGGGTGCCATGTCGACAGCAGAGTCTGGTATGTCTTGGACTTTGTCGAGCTTCATGTCGTTCATGGCGGACAGCAATCGCACCAAAAGTTCGGCCTTCGTCCCTTTACTTACAAGACCTAAATTGCACAATTCAGATCGAAGTTCTGGAAATTGTAACTTCACAATACTTTCCAGAGTTAATTCACTCATGCTAAATCAATTCTTAGCAAATATATATATCTCAAATATCGAGAGCTCAAAAAGACACGTCTGACCGCGTTCACAGTCAAACTTAGTTTGATTCCTTCTAATTAGAAGTTCATTTAAATTTGGTGCTGTACTATTACTCAGGAATTTATACAATAATATTGCCTTGGTGTTATGTCTTCTTTTGTCTAAATTTATCCACTCAAAGGATCTAACAACGTCAGCGGACCTAATCTCATAACCGGCATCAGCTAATATTCTAGCTGCGCGGTTTTGGAACTTTTGTAATTTCATTTTCAGTGCCTTACCACAAACTCCCCAAAGCGGAGAACAATAGTCGAAGTAAGGCTGTATCAAGGCATTATAAATTGACTGTAACATGTTCGTAGGGACGTAAGGCTTAATGCGTTTCAGAGTTCCAATACCGGCCCCAACTTTTTTACAAATCACTTCAATGTGTTCATCCCAACTTAGTGTTTCATCAAAAGTGACGCCTAAACATGGGATTGATTGTACTCTAGCAATCAGGGCCCGGTTGTACGAAGCCCGTTTAGCCTATCCGGTGGATAAATCGTAAATATCGATCAAGTCTATACATTCGTCGAACAACCAAGCTAAAATTTTTCAACTTGAATAGAACAATTATGTTAGCAACTACATATTAAGTGCATAAGGTTTAAGTTCAGTCATTCACAAAATGTGTGAGTGTTATTTACTTTTGGCTTATCCACCGTTTAAGCTACACGGCCTTCGTACAACCGGTCCCAGTTGGTTATTTATCATTACAGGAAAATCGTCATTTATTTTACCTAAATTAAGCCTCGATCCAACGTACAATAATTTTGTTTTAGTTGGATGGTGCTGTAATTTGTTAGTAATCAACCAATGACGTATTTTTTTCAAGTCATTGTTTACATTAGCAGTAAGTTCCGAAATATCCTTAGCTGACGAAAACGCTTGTGTATCGTCAGCATATAAGCATGGGGTAGTTTCTTCGAGACATTCAGATAGATCATTAATGTACAATAAGAACAATAACGGGCCTAAGATGGAACCTTGGGGAACCTCACAGACTATCGTTTTTGAAGTAGACATTGTGCCGTTAACGAACACACTTGTTCCCTATCAGAAAGGTATGATTCAAACCATTTTAATCCAATGTCTGAAATTCCAAATCGTTCCTTCATTTTGCGTAACAAGATATTACGATTAATTGAATCAAGTGCTTTACGAATATCTAGAAAAACTACCCCATTTAATTCGCCGTTATCCATATTTTCATACCATGCATCGCACATTTGAATAAGCGCCGTCAGAGTCGAGTTCTTAGGGCGAAAACCAGATTGATATTTAGAAAGTAAAAAGTTACTTATCATTCAGAAATTTATACAGTTTGTTAAAAACAGCTCTTTCAAAGATTTTACTAACTATTGGTAGAATCGAAATTGGGCGATAATTTTCACACTTTTGTCTATCTTCAGATTTATAAATGGTAGAATCCAAGCCATTTTCCATTCGTCCGCATAGATTCCAGTTTTAATCGAAAGATTAAATATCCACGTTAGTGATGAGGCAATTATTTTCGCTGAAATTTTGAGTGCCCTTGCTGGAATAGTATCAATACCTGTCGATTTGGAGGTTTTAAGATTATATAGCTGGAGAAATACTTCATACACGCTGATTTCAGAAAACTTAAACTGTACATCAGGACTAGAGATGACGTTTTCTCACGAGCTTGAGTCCAGAGGTACATCTTCAATTTCAGCGGCTAATTTTGAGCCAATGCTCACGAAGTAATCGTTAAACGATTCAGCTATCGTAATATCGTCAGAAATTATAGCCTTGAGTTGGGAAATGTTGTTTGTTTTATTATTTTTACCTAAAATCTCGTTAATTAATTGCCAGCTTTTCTTCGGGTCTTTAATCTGAGCACAATTCTCAATTTTCTTGCAGAAAAAGCTTTTTTTTCCTTGTACATTTCTAAATTAATTTTATTGCGAATATCTTTATACGTATCCCAGTGAATTTGGGAATTACACTTAACAGCTCTCTTTTCATGAAAATCTCTCGTTCGCATCAGCTCTCTAATGTTCGAAGTAATCCAAGGGAGTGAGTTGCCTCGAACCCTCTTACACCTACGGAGCGCGTGCCGATCAAGATCTTGCAAGTAATTCAATTTCCATATCCGCCAACAAATATTTGGATTATCATGTTGTGACATATTTTCCCATGGCACTTGTGAAAGATCATTAAGGAAATCAGCAGCATTGAAACTTTTAAAGTTGCGAACGTATCTAAAGTTTTGTCGAGATTTTGGAGTCCAATGTTTTCTAATTGCAAAAATCAAACTATGATCCGATATACAAAGGTGGACAACTCCAGAATTTACAATATTTACTTTGTTATTCGTGAAAACAAATCAATAATGGTTGCTGACGTTCTCGTTACCCTAGTTGGGCTCATTAATTAACTGATCAAATTGGTAAAGAGAAGATAGAAATTGTAATCTACGTGTGTAAAAATCGGGGGGATGTTTTCCGACATCACAGCTCAAATCTCCTATAAACATCAGTTCTTTATTCTCTAAGTCAGACTTTCGAAGGAAAACTTCAAAGTCATCAAACAACTTAACATCAGAACTAGGAGGTCTATACCATGTACTTACTAGAAAATACCTACTGAATGCTCCACTGATTTCTACGCATATCATTTCCAGTGAACATGCTAATAAGTCATTTCGTTCAGTAAATGGTATAGTTTCACGGACGTACAAAAGCACACCGCCACGGTATCTATTACGTTCCCTTCGAATTAAACTATACTCAGCAATACCTATTTCATCATCAGAAAGTGAAGCATCAATTTTTGTTTCATTAATTGCTAGAATATCCAAGGGCCTGTATTGCATCATATCTCGAAGCTCATCAATATGCTTCAGGAGTCCATTAATATTTAAACATGCAACTTTAAAGCCATTGGAATTCTTAATTTCATTAATTCTATAATCGTCTGAAATATTACTTATCTTTATTTGTGATATTTGGGTCACACCAAGGACTAGTTACTTTCTTCTCAACCTCCTGCTGTGATGATAAGGACTTCCCACTAACTTGAGAAGGTCTGCTAACAAATTCATCTGCGGCATCGGGTTGTAAAAACCCTCACTACTAAATAACCGTGCATAACCTTCATTGTAGACCTATATCACCATTTTTGTATGCGTAATCAATAGAAACCTCGACAACAAGTCCTATACAAGGTGTATCAAAACTCAGAGATCTCAAGGTCAAGGATAGTGCAAAGTTTCCAGACTGCATTGCGTGCGCTATGATTTTTTACCTTCTATAAATAACACTGATATTTGTAGATATTTGATACTTTAATTATTAAATTTGGATATCAGAAAATATACGACTAACGTACTTTCAGTGCGAACTAATTTTCACAAAATATGTTTTTTTTTCATTGTCATTGATAAGGTATACTCAATAAATTTAATGTATACTTGAAGTTGAACTTACGAGGGAGCAGCATCAGCGAGTTATAAATGCATGCATGGGTTAAACGGATGTTATTCATTGTTTATTTTGCTTCAATCCTTTGAACAAAATACCATGATCTCATAGCAATTTCTATCGCATTCGCTCATGGTTCAACAAGCCACCTTTGTATTTGTAGCAAACGGTGCATGAACAGACCAAATATAGGAAATACAGTATGACCTCTTTGTACATAGTATTGTTTGTAGCAAACGTTTTCATTGATATATATCCATACACTGTAGAGCAGTCTTTATGATTTTACGCCAGTTAGCATGCACACCAATAATAAATGTTTATTATTTCACAGTTAAGCCAAACTCAGACAAGCTCAGCTTTTAAAAGTAAAACCGCTTTTGCTACTGTAAGTCGCTGGAGAAATCCAACACAATATTCTCTGCGGATGTTCGATAACTGCACAAATTAATATTTGTGGCGAAGATTTTAACTAAAATGTAAAAGTAACTAAGAGTCGAATTTTCTTTCACACCAACTACATGCTCCCCCAGCATGCGTAGCAGACAAGCGAGCTCCCCCGGATTGTTTACACTATATCTCGCTCGCTTGAACTTTTCCCGTCATTACTTAAGTGCAAAGTCAAACTTTGCACTAAAAAGGTAATCCAAATTTGGCATGTTATCCCGTGCATAATTGACAGCATAATATTTAGTTGATAGACTTGCCTTTTTCACACCAAAGAGATCATACTTTTAGCTGTCAAATGATACCCTATTGGTATCACTGCGATCAATAACGGCCCAGTACGAACCAAATTTTTCCACCTTTGGGAATTAAACGTCCTTCGAATTTTCAACCATTTGCCCAAATGATGGTTGCCTACAGTATTTGTAAAACGTTCAGCAATGCCATGCAGTTCAGTCTGCAAATTTCCTGTTTCGTAAAAATGTTCTAACCACCACGTTTCGTTGTAAAATCGCGATTTTACCAAAACTTGATAAAATGGCGTTACGCCATCTTATTAATACTCTTAAATAAGAATTCGAAATAAGGATTATTTCAATAGGCAGACAATTATTATAGCTTTGCGTTCAACTCCCGATATTGGTGGAAAAATGTTACAAGAAGGTATCATTCGACAGCTAAAAGATTAATCTGTATTTGTATGAAAAAAGTATATATATATAAACTAAATAAAAAACGAACGATTACATGCTAAAGTTAGATTACCTTTTTTTGATACACTCTGTATATTCAACCATGCAGATTTTATCCCCGAGCCACGCGCGTAGGACAGGGTGTAAGCTCGTCGTGAGGGAGTATAAATTCACCAGTTGCAACCTGGCACAAAACATTATGGAAATAAATGACATATTCATGAACTGTGCAAATAGGTGAAATATTACAGCTTGCACGAAAGAATAAGAAGATGTACCGGAAAGTAAAAACGTCAATTAATCGTAACGATTTGTGGTCTGCTTAAAAAATATAAACAATTTTCTTATCATAAAATGCAATCAATTCCGATGGGAATATTTAGACAATAATGATGACAAAAATGTTTTGGAATTATGTTGCCGCAAAACGCAAGGAACTAATGATTTAATTTCTCCAAAGGTTAATGCGAATGAAATTGCACAATCGATGAATGGTTATTTTGCTTCAGTATTTATGGACGAGAAGCTACAAAATTTACTTTCGTTTAAGAGAGTTATCAAAGATAAAGAACGTGTCCAGAAGAAGTGTCTAGTTTGTTGACTAAATTAATGCAAAATAGATTCCGGGGGTCCTGATCAAATACACCTCACGATATTAAAGAAATGCTCTCGAACGCTGCCCTGTGTACAGATTACTCAAACGCATGCACCTTTGCTGTGTTTATATTCATTATCGCTGGTATTGTGCCATATCAGTGGAAACTGGTTGACAAAAGAGCCTTTGCACAAAAGAGCCCCGAAGGATTATCGAAAGAACTATCGGCCAGTGTCACTCACGTCGATCGTTAGCAAGATATGTGAGAAATAGTTCGTAAGAATCTTGTTGAATTTTGGATATCCAGAAATATTTTTACTGCTGACCAAATCCTGCCTTTCACAGCTGATTCATTTATTTAACAATTGGACGAATGAAAGAAACAAAGAAACAAAAGATAAACAACTGACGTTATATTTTTGGACTTGTCAAAAGCCTTTGATTCCGTACCCCACAAACGCCTCATGATGAAGATAAATGCTTATGGAATACAAGGATCATTATACTTTCTTGGCTGAACAGTTTCTTAACAAACCGATATCAACGTACGTGTTCTTATTAGGGAAATTTGCTCTAGGTGGACGAATGTTAAATCGATCTGGTGTCCCTCTGGGGTCTGTTTTAGGACTTGATCTATATAAATGACATGTCCAACGGACTAGATTAGTCAGCTAAGTTATTTGCTGGCGATATGAAAGTTTATAGGGTATTAAATAATGATAAGAAAGATTTCAATCTATTACAACATGATCTACCAAAACTTGAATTATGGAGTGCTGACTGGCAATTGAATTTCAATAAAGAAAAGTGTGAAGTAATGCGAATAACAAAATATGTTAATTTGGGAGATAACTTAGGTAGGGATAACCTCTTTATCTCCGTTTCACATCGTTTTGTTTGAATAAATTGTTATTATTATTAATATGAATAACATACATGTACCTACATCATATATTTTGGCAATTGATATTTCAAGAGTTAAAAGTATAAAACTTTTCATTGTTTTTTCGATTTTGTACAAATCTTAAAAATATATATGTTACCACGCCGAACCGGCGTTTGGACAGCGGTTGGTTAATCAAAAATGCTTCATGTTGAAACAATGGTTGGGAACTTAGCCGTTTTGTTATAGAAAGGGCAAGGGGTTGCGGGACGCATGTGTTTCTAGTACAGATTTTACACTTTACCTGTTTTATAAATTAAGGTGATGTCATCATTTGATATCATCTTTTCCCAAAAGGCAACCATGGCCAAATTCACTTTACCAGATGTTATTCCAGATTTTGCAGGAATTCCTATTACAAAGTTCCTTATTTGTTCTGCAGGTTTGCTCTTGGCACTTCCTTTTATGCTAAAAAAGTATGCTGAATATTCTATTAGAATACTCTATAAGTTTACAACGAGACAATTTTATTTTGACGAAAAATAAAATTTCCAATGTTATTTAATGAATTTTCAGTGCCTAACAGCTTTTCAAGTATACAAATACAGGTATCCTGTTGTAATACAGTAAAAGTTACCTTTTTGTAAATATTGGTTGACCATTCACGGAAATAAGAATATCAGATCCGTTCCATCTCATCACATAATGACGCCATGTTTTATCGCCGGTGATGGCAACTTTCGTCTTCGCATATTTTGATGTTTTGGAAACAACAAACCAGAGATGTTGATTTTCGATGTAAACACCAAGTCCAAGGAAGTTCGTTTCATTTTTTACCGAGTCTAAAATGTTTACTCGTTTTGACCAACTGGCTGCATCTTGGTCAAACGAAGCCTTAAATGATAAAGTAAAACCATCCCAGCAGTAACCAGAAGATATAAAACATTCTTTTCCAAATTTTCCAAAGTCGATATATGATCCTTCCCCTGAGAATTGTAACGCGGAGTTTGGTTTTTCACTCACTCCTGATATTAGTGTTACTTTACCATTTACTTTGCCAAGACTTGTACCAAGTATCATGTTGTTGTCAATAGCAGATAGAGGCCAGTAGTATTTTGCACTGCTCATCCACACTAAAAACGTTCATGGAGTAATATCAACTGTATATCGTCCAAATAATTTTGCCGTTTTCCATTGTGTTCGCTTTGCCGGCGCGGAACGAGCTAATATTTTTGAACCTGCGCTGTAGCTGTCCAACTTGACAGTTTGTAGTGCGCTTTAATTCTCGCGTGCACGTCATGAAAGTTGAACTACATTGTGCACACACGATTAATTAGGCAAGTCACTTGTTTATGTCGCTCGCTTCTCGCGGGCAAAGCGACCGTAATGGAAAACGGTCTTTATGAGATTTATATGATAAATACAGTACCATAACCTGTTGACAATTTACGAAAACCGACAAAATGCAACAAACAGCGTAGAAAAGCTATATATAGAACTAATTGCATCAGCCACAAAAACAAAACAACTCTATTTATATGCAGGCTTTTTTCTGAACGCATAACTCATGCTTGTTGAGATGCAAGATGTTTTATGGTATATGTTTCATTGATGGAGGTTGTAGTATCCAGTGTTGCCAAGAAGGCACTTAACTGATACTGCTGTTGCGATTCTTGGGCTATGATTAGCCAGTAAATAGCCACAATTGCTACAAACTGTACATTCGTCGAAAGATCGGAAAAGTTATATAGTTGCTTACCTCCAGTTGGCCCAGTTTTTGCAATGTCTTTAGGGAGTGCGGATTGATCTAAAATCAAATACTTTTGAACAAATTTGTATCATAAAGCTAAAAACAGTCGAACCTCTCTAATACGGACACCGAAGTGACAAATCAAAATATCCGTATTAGAGCGGTGCCCGTTTTATAGAGGATTTAGAGTCGATTTCAGCTCACTTTTCAACGCGCGGTTCCCAAGTTCGATGCGAACTTGCCAATTACGTTCCGAAGTTCGGAAGTTGGGCGTGAACTTTGCAACCAACTTCCGAACTTCGCAATCAACTTCCGAAATTCGATTCGGGATTTCGGGTTTTGAACTTCGCTATGAGACATAGTGTGAATGCGTTTAGTACTCAAGGGAAAGCGTTACCCGTCAGGTTAGACGTGTAATTATTGAGAAATGGTTGAACAACTGATGAAGGAATTGCCGAGATATCTCGGCAACTAGCTCTACCGTACAAAAGTGTTTCCAACATTGTAGATCTCTGGTTGACCAAGTGATTCGATTCAACCTCGAACGCCAAATCGCGCTGGTTTTAGAACTTCCCGTACCGACGATGTAATCCCATACACGGAATATTTGAAAACTAATAAACTTACGACGTATGGTAAAGAAATTCAACAATAGCTACAAAAAAATCAGAGCAGATCATCCATTAGTAGAATGCCAAGCAGATCATCCATTAGTAGAATTTTAAACGATGACCTTGGCTATTCATACAAAATAATTAGTGTAATATCTCGGGAGACAGAACGGGCTGACGTGATGGAAAAACTGGAAGATTATATGGCGGAAATATCGACAATTGATTACAACCAACTACATTTTTTTGACGAGTCATCTGTAGTTGTTACAAGTGGAAATCGGTTCCGAGGGCACAGTGCAGTTGGCAAGCCTGCATTCGAAGTCCAACGCTATGCTTCCAATGCTATCTTTACAGTGAACTTACTCCACAACGTCAATGGAATATCCCATTTCAACATTCTAAGGGGTGCTTCAAATGGCTTAGAATTGTTATTATAAACTTTCTCGAAGAAGCTATTGAAAAAGTAGACGCGTTTGGAAACCCAGTTATTAAAATAGACGATGTGATTGTAATGGATTATTGTGGGTTTCATCACGGCAACGATGTTGAACCAAATTTACGCGATATTTTACAAGAGAAACGTGCGCGTTTGATATATCAGCCACCCTCCCATCCCTGTTACAATACATGTTAACAATATTTCCATTTTATGAAAACCATTCTCCGACGATATCCTATCTACACTTAGAAACACACGGAGCTACCTATGTGTTACTGATGCATTGGATATGATAACAGCCGGTCTTTCACGACATTTATGAAACATTTGTACTATATTTATTACTATGTTATAATCAGTGATAACTGTACACACGCACAACTTGTCAGCAAATTGAAACAACATTGGTACAAGGGCACAAGTCTGCTGCAGGTTTGTTACAAATATGAATGTATTTTGGAAGTCGTGTTCACAATACGTGCATCTGAAAAGCTCGCAATATTATAATTATATAACAGTATTTGACAAGGCTACGTTTGTGTTTTATTAACATATTATGTAAAACGAGACATAATTAATAGAACGTCAACGTGAGATTACACGTGCAAAATATTACAAAAACAAGCCATGGGCGTGGCGCAACATTTCGATTGAATTTTTGCCATTTGGCTTTTGCAATTTACTAAAATTATACTATAAGTACTAATAGAATGTGATTTCAATCGAAACATTTCACCCACAGTGGAAATCCGGCTTAACCGCGTGTTTGCATGGCCGTCCTTAGGAATTTTTACAAGGGGGGGGGGGGGTGTAAGGCCATTTCAACCGACTGACAAACAAATTTGTACCGACTATATCCTATCGGTTTCCGTTGGAGGTCTTCAAATGACGCCCGCAAATATCGCACTCTCATTGCAGAATACAAACACGATGACATAGCAGATATGTTATTTTATTAAATTTAGGTGGTTCTCCCTGATAACATATAAACAAAGCATCTAATATCAACCTGGGATTTTAGCGCAAAACACAATTTATGACTTATTACCCGGTCGGTCACACAACATTACGTTTCTTATATAACAGGTTAAAAATTTATAATTAATATTTATTTTCATTATACAACAATATTTATTTGTCTGCCGACTAAAATAGCGGTTCTGCCGACTGAAGCTTCGAATAAAATTAGTGAGGGGGGGTGTCACGCCAGGCCTGCGTGTTTGAGCCACTTCTTTACATATGACAAGATATGTTGCAGTTGACTTGCTTTTACATTTATTATAGAATGGCTTTTCCTATTGACATTGTCATTGTAAACAATTGTTTGACGCTAATAGCAATACAAACTGTAAAATAAATTATAATTGATGCTTATAGCAAAATATATAATATAAAACGAATACAGTACAACATTGGCATTGCACTGTAAAATCAACACAACGAAAAAATCGTCTTGATTTACTGTTTGTGATTCAATACAAATCAACGCAACAAAAATGACTGTACTGACCTGTTTCAACTTTTAGGTCTAGTTTAAACGTCGAAATTTTCATATGCTGAACCTAATGCAATGTGAAACGAACTCAAACAATGAGTTTAGGTTTACATTGGGTTCGGCATATGATATAAGAGCGGCATTTTGAACTAGGTCTTAAAAGTTTGACTTCATTACTTTGATATTATAATAAATTGCAATGAACTGTAAGAAATTTCTAGCATGCAGAAGAGCGTGTTTCTACAGTACGGGTCCAGATATAAATTGCAAAATAACAAAATCAGAACATATATTCTATAGTCCATGAATCGTGGGTTATTTTAGGTAACAAAACATCACTAATAACAGTCATTACTGTTTAGACTTTACTCTTTAGTATTTTCTGATTCAATGGCCGATGACAACAAAGCAAGGCCTTGCAAATCACCTTCGTTCAATTCATTCTTTTCAGTTTGAGGCGGTTGATTTGGTTTGTTATGCCAAGTCGATAAAGTCGAAGAATGAGTTGTATGGCCACGATGGGCATAAGGTGGCAATAGTATAGTAAATGGGGTGTCTGAATCTAAAAAAATCCGGTTCAAACTCGTCCGGAACCCCCAAGTGATTTTGGCCTAGAACCCCCGAGTGAATTTGGCCCAGAACCCCAAGTGATTTTGGTCCAGAACCCCAAGTGATTTTGGCTCAGAACCCCCAAGAACCCCCAGGCCGTTTTTCAATTAGTAGATATCTGCGCCACGACTACGCAAGTAGTCCTACAACTGTCCTTCGATTGGATTTACACCACTTTTTATAATATTTTAGCATTTGCAATTATTGTTCCAACCTAATATTGGATATATTTTTCCAAATAGACGACCATCGAAAGTCTGCTTATCTCATCTTGGACTTTGTATCTTAGCGACTGCCATAGAGGGGTATTATGGTTATGGAATGCTTTCTGTCGGGCTTTTATCAGTTTTTTTATAGCTGGAATTATCCAAGGTTTGTCAGTTTGATGCCACTTCACGGTCTTTAGGGGGAATATACGGTCAATGGCTTCCGTAAGATCTGATGTGAAGGATGAAGTTAATTCGTCCACGGTTTGATTAGTTCCTTGCTCACCAAACCAGTCATGCGTAGCAATCCATCTCCCTAAAACTTCAACACCAGACCGAGGGCACAGTATAAAGACGACCAGTAGGGCCACTCAGCGATGCAACATGCAGCCGGCTTTTTATGCAAAAATATGCAGTTTACTGGCCAGGAAAGTTAGTCCAGCTTGCTTATTGGCCAGAAAAAGCAATTGACTGGCTGCCAATGCGTAATGAGCGGCCACACAAAATTTCAAATGAGTGGCCCTACTGGTCGTCTCTATACTGTGCCGAGGGTAGCGCCTGATACGACGTTTGACAGGTTTTACACACGAATTGGAATTGGCATTCACTGAGCTAGGTGACCATGTTACAATGTTGTGGTCCGACGATCCTAGAGGGGATAAAACCTGGGGGGGTGCATGCAGGTTTGGTTGGTTCGTAATTATCAGATCCAAAATAGCTATTCCTCTTGTGGGGGCTTTGACAACTTGTTTCAAGCTATGACTTGATAATATGTTCGATATGTCAAGGTCGTTAAGGAGAACCAATGCACAGTTGGGATCTTGGTTGCGTAATGTATCTGTTGTTGAAACTAAATATTCATTAAGTAGGCGATGGTCTTGTACGGGTAAGCCAGGTGGATGATAAACAATACACACTGCTATACCAGAAAGCGGTCTGGGGAGACGAGTTGGGCGAAGCCACAGCCACAAACATTCTAAATTTTCGTGTTCCAGGTCTATCCTACGCTTGACGTGGATACCCTGTGATAGATAAGCACAGATTCCACCTCCACGGCGGCCAGAGCGGTCTTTACGGAATATATTGTACCTATTAATCGAGACGAGTTCATCATCGATGTTGTTATTTAACCACGATTCAGTAACTGCTACGAAATTGAGTTGGTGATGACTTAAAAACAGAGTAAGTTCATCTATTTTTGGAAGCAGCGACCTGGCATTGATACAACAGAAACTAGGCATTGGGCTCTTGTACAAGTACAATACTTTTGAGGTTAAGTGTGTCAGGGCCTCGAGGTCTGTGGCGACCTTGGCTGGTACGGGTATGAGGACGATTAGTTATTCTAACAGGTATAGTGTTGGTAGTATTTGGAGATTTAATAGGATCAAATTGGTTCGACGTTGAGAATCTCAATTCCTGGTTGCCCTGTATACAAGATCTAAGTGCATTACCCAATCTTCTGTGTGGCAAACAGGTCGTTCCGGGGGAAGTCTGCTCCAAGATCGTCGTCAAAAAGGAGGTCGATAGGCTTGGTTTCCAGCCACATTGCTTTTTGTAACTGTGGTCGGCACACCACCGGGATGACCATCTCTAGGCAGCTTGAAGAACGGGATACTATTATTGTTAATGTAACATGGTTCGGGACTATGTGATGGTTGGCATTGATCCGTTGTTGATATTTTTTCCGGGTGGACTTTGGCTTCCTGAACTTTCTTCGTACAATTTGATTTACGTACAATTGTTGAAATGGGTGACTCTGAAATGGGTGGCGCTACACTAGGGTCATTAACTGAGGTGGAAAATTCAACCAGTGGTAAATTGCCAATCCATGCCATATCGCGATTTGTGGTTTTTTGTTTACTATTAGCCTCGATTATGCGATTAAGCGATTTATCTACATGCACAGAGATTACATCTTCGGTTATTTTGGGGGTTACTAGTTCATCTAAAAGGAGGGAACTATCCAATTCATTTGCGAACTCAGCGTCCACTAGGTAATTATCGCCTTTTGTTTGATTATTATGTACGGGTTGATTTTGCATAACATTGGACGCATCATTAAGTCCAGGCTCTTTGATTTGAGAGCCAATTTCAAGGACAATACATCTTTGTTCGTCTGAACTATTGTCATGTGCTATATCAGGTATTATGCAAGGCTGATTAAAACGGCCATTTTCTGTGGCTTTATCTAATATTTCTATAGGTGGCGCGTTCTCCGGGGAAAATTCAACAACAATAGCTTCGTTAATTTGGTTGTTTACGGTTAAATCTATTGTACTAGTGGCTTTGTCACAACAAAACTTTTCCCGTGCAGATAAATTTATACCAGCCATATTAGAATAATCAAATTCTGGTGAAGTTTGATCCCTTGTTTTAATCATACAATCAACAACCTTTACAAAGTCATTGACAAGGGTTTCAGCGTGTTGATAATCGACGTAATCTATGACCTTATTAAAAACATCTATCTCGCTTGTCAATCGACTTAGATGCTTTCAACCATATATTTTCAATGAATGCTTCCTCGCGTACAAGAGGAAGATTTGGGATGCATTCGCCACAACGTGGACAGACGTAATGCTTGTCGAAGATTCTCTTACAGTTACACTTCTCACAGTATGTAATATAGCTTCGTCTCATAATACTAATATCCGACAAGCTAAGCCTTTAAGTGTATTTATGAATTATATATCCTGTCCCAAAACCTAGTAAACCCATGGTGATATATATACTGATAATCTTTCATATCATCTGATGGCTGGTAGAAATCATTTAGTTGTGGAGTTCGCTCATGTATCTGCCTGAATTGATCAAGTGCCTTATTAGTATTCTCTATATCTACGTTCGAGTCTGCAAGCTGCTGACGCAACTGCTGGATGTGATCACGTTGTTTTACCTCATTCTCATAGAATTTCTCCATTGCTTGAGACAACTTTTCGAGTGCTTTATTATGGCGTTTCATTTCTGCCGCATGAAAAGGTATCCATGCTCACTTTTCTCTGTTACTTTGCTAGCTACCTTAGGTTTGATTTGTCTTTGAACCTGTCTTCTCGCGTAATATACAGCTATATAGCTGCAGCAGTTCCAACTATACCAAAAATATAACAATCTTCACAACTTTTGGATTGATTTTCAGCTTCAATTTTCTCACGCATCTTTCGCTCCCTAGCCTCTTTTGAGGCTATTTCTATTTTCTCTTCTCCTTTTTGACTGTTGTGATCTTAACTTCCTCACTCGCATAGTAGTATAGGTTCTATGTCTAGACTCATAGATAACTCATAGATAACTTATAGATAACTCATAGGTAACTCATAGGTAACTCATAGATAACTTATAAAATCTCATAGGTAACTCATAGATAACTCATAGGTAACTCATAGGTAACTCATAGATAACACATAGATAACTCATAGGTAACTCATAGATAACTCACAGGTAACTCATAGATAACTCATAGATAACTCATAGATAACTCATAGATAACTCATAGATAACTTATGGAAACCTATCCCATGGGCTCTTAATGTGTCAGTGTTAATAAATCTTTTACTGCACAAGTCACAGAGTAATCTGCTATGTGTCATGTATTCACTTATTTCCCTAGGTCATAGTCATTACTAACCATAGTTTTGTAACCTATATGTTTGAAGTGGTTGATCATCCTAGCTTGCTCTTTGGATAGTACTCCAGTGTTTTTTGGTCTCTTAAACTCAATTGCGTAGCCAATATAGTGTTTATTGCTGCGGAGCGAGCGAGCCTGAAGCGAGCGAGCGTAGCAGCAACCTAATATGTGCAGAGAGGGGGTTTTGAAGTAAATTTTATTTAGCGCATGGAATTGTGGAACACAAACTCGCTCAGTTGACGGAATCTTCGAATTTTTATCGAATTTCTAAAGCTTTTTCAAGTCTATTTTGACCTTACTCCTTTTTGGAACGTTGGCAATCTCAATTTATATATCTATGTCATGAAACGCTGAAAGCACACAATCGATCGCAGCTAGATTCAGTGTCTGTTTATATATAAACTATATATTCTGCTAATGTGCTATCGACTTTGCTTGAGCTGTTGGTGCTGTAAAGCATGGAAGTCTTACATAGAGATGTCTTTAAAAGGTTTTTCTATCCATTCGCGTTTGCTTTCTCTTGCTGATTTCCATATTTTGCATCAAGTGATGTTTCGTGTATGCCGCTTGACGATTGTGACTCCCTGTGAACTTGACACAAAAGTCACAGATATGCAATTGATCGTCGAAATTGCCTGACTGAATCATTCTGATTTGTGCAAGGTTTGACCTATTAAGTAGGCTACTGTAGACATAGAAATATGTTTTTATTCCTATTTTACAATGGACTTAATCTTTTTGTCTAGTCGCGTTCATATATTGTTGTCAGAACAGACAGTTCTCAGTTCTGCGCGCACTAAGGCAAATATTCGAATGGCAATGAGTTGAAATGAGTTGTGCTTTACATGTAGGTGACTCACATATCCAGCAAAGTAAGAACAGAATGATGGAACAACGGTTTCGTTTTATAGCTTTCCAAATGCAAAATTATTTTGCGAGGCAGTGTCAAATTACTCATTGCAGTAAACATGGGTTTCATGTGGGGATTCTAGCCTCCTCCGCAGGCAACTCTTGGGGGAAAAAACTTGTAATGTAGCGAATATTATCGAATACTATCGAATTTACGTACTGTTCTTCACATTCGATAATATTCGCTACATTACAAGTTTATTACAAGTTTTTTGCCCAAGAGTTGCCATGTGGAAGAACAATACATGGAAAATATTGATATTTTGAAATAGATGTTACAAAATTTGATGTCTTTCATGTTTCGTGATATATTTAGCTTGTCTCATCCTGCAAACTATGCTAGGGTATGCATCTACTGACAGCGCGCAAGCCACCGGGTCAATGCCAATAATTACCGTCTACTGAATATAATTTGTGTTGCATATTTGTTTCATGCATGTTTGTTTCAAGAAGCTAAAGAATAATAACAGTCCCCGCAGTATTCCCTACCTTGCAGTTACCCTAGTTTACTGCCATTATTAGTAAATCTGGCTGTCCTCGTTGATATCCGTTTTTATATGCGGATATCCTTTTTGTGGAAGTATCCTGCAGTTCACCTAGTCCGGCAATAAGTACTGTATTTGGATATAATCTGCGTATATACTCTACCACCTTTGTGTGTAGGTCATACTCATTCTCTAGTTTAAATACAATGGGTTTCTCGGATTTGCATTATATGAGCCATATTTTCTAATGTCTGGTAAGACAATTTCAAATATCCAGTCTTGGAACTTAATGGCTAGAGGAAGTTTACTTCTTATGATAAGGCTATAGACACCTGGTTCCGAGATCCATTTTTGTGGTCGCCCTTTAACCCGTCTATCAGACGGGAAAGTCTTTTTATGTCTTTCCCTAACATTTTTTCTTATGGCTTAATCTGTATCGCAATAACCTAAGGCAATAGCGATCTGCTTAGCATTAAACCACACAGTCTTCATCTCATCCATCCTCACTTCGACATCATTCTACACCGACCTTGTTATTTGTAAAAACTTTTATGCTCATTATAACATTGTAATGTGACTTCTCTTTAAGTCTACCTTGTTGATTTTTCTATAGTTATGTTATGCGCGACTAGATAATGGTATACATGCGTCGCATATCAGATGATCAACAATGCTTAGATCACTCAGTAGTGTGTGGTCATCGTATTTCACTCCCCTTAAATATGCCCTTAGCTTTGTCAGTATCTTTTCATAGTTTCGATTTGCGAATCTAGACTGCTCCACCTTCTCAGTTAATGCATACTTCTCCTGAATGCATGCATAAGAATACCAATAGCGCTTAAACCTAATGTAATGAATCCACCTAATGGACTAAATGCACCACCTGCAACCGTTAGGAAAACAGCTGCCATGTTTATAAATAGATTAATGCGTCTAAGTCTTTTATGTTGCCAATAATAACACATGGCCAGTTTATGGTATATGGTAGTGCTCGTAGAGAACCTTGAGTTTATTTCTCTCGTCCTCGGATAGACTATCTGAGATATGATTAAATTGTATCACACTCTTTCTATTTGGCATTATTATAGATGATATTTAATTACAAATCATACAGTTTATACACGATAGTATATTCACTACCAGTCGCTACATTTGATTTGACTCCTACATTGAAGAAACGGATATTGGACCAAGATTGTATAATCGCACTAAATTTGACACTCCCACCTAACACGAAACATTGGTTAGTCGCTTGACCGTCTGCGATTGTGTATCTACTAAGACTACCTAAGTCTGCGGTGTGTATAACTATCTTTTTCGCTACATTATTTAACGTGACATACTGAAGCTCAAACTCTAACTGTAAGTCATATTTCACTGTATCTGAGTCAATAAAAATACTGTCTATGTAAGCTTCACAACTCTCCTGTAATAGCTTAATACCTGTATCAGTCAAACCTGTATCAGTCAAAGATCTCTTGTTCAATATAAAACGTGTAAAATCACTTTTACTAATCAAATTCTGACCCTCCAATTCATAATACTGTTTGCCATAGTATCCTCGTCTACTTATAACCCAATCTCGAACATCTCTGACACGTTTCTTATGATGCGCCAGCAATTCTATAGCCTAGTGATGCTCTGTTTCCCTGGTCGTGGACTAATTTCCATGTACCCTTTTTTGGTATCCTATGTTTACTGCTTCTAACTTATCAAGGTATGGCTTTAGTAAATCTGGATACGTGACAAACCGTTTGATCCAAAAATAGACGTGAAAGTTCATAATGCTGCTTGTGACACTAGGAACTTTGTTTGAATACTTAAGATGCTGCATGCTTATATCTGAGAGGTATGTGCTAACGTATGCTCCACAGATAGCTGCGAAATATGGTTTATTAATATCAAACTCGCTAATACTAATCTTGACTTCAATCTTTGGAAGATTGCTCATGATGTAGCTATTTTGATTTACGTATACCTTGAAATTGTGCAGGTTAGTTGTTTGTACTTTGGGATATGAACTAATGTAGTTATGTTCAGACTTTGGTACACTTTGAACATCTCCTCCAGTGAGCCATATTGATGGAAAATTAGATGGTTGCTTATCGTAGTTTGTATATAAATACTTATACCAGTCAGGATTATTAATAAAGGTATCTGAGCTCGTGTCATAGCTCGTTTCTTCGTCTATCTTAAAATACGTCTTAACTATCACGTTGTTACTCTTATGAAGATCCAGGCTAAACTCAAAGCGCGAGATGGTGTTGCGTTGGGATAATGTAGGCTAAACTCATGTTTCTTACTGTCTATTAGCTTCTGATAACTCGCCTTAGACATATAACATACTGTAGGTTTATAGGAATGCGTAAATTTACAGTATTAATAGACGGAACCAGTGAAATAATTGAGCTTCAAGAATCAATATTAACGACACAGTACACACATTTACTAGTTAAAAAAGCGATTTTTGGGGGGAATATGAGAATGTCAATCATATGGGTAAAGGCAGATACACTTTTAATGACATTAAAAAACTGTTCACTAATGGAGCCACTTTATCTAAGAATTCAATTGATGGTAAATGTGTTATACAAACAGATAACTCAACAACTATTATATTATTATTATTATATTAGCTTTGCCATATACAAACAACGTTAGCACAAACAATTGACAGAAACATCTGGCAGGGCAATCGCAACAGCTTACGCCAATTACTGCGATCCCTTAATTTAGACAAATATAAAAACACATATTAAAGTTACTTTTACACATTGCGACCCACAGGACCGCTTCCAGATTCCCAGAGGCTGACTAAATTTAGATGAATCCTCTCAAACCTGTGCCTTCAGCAAAACCGAAATCGGCCCTACAAATAGCAATGTGCAAAATTAAGCACTACTGAACTTTAAGACTCTAAAACTAAAAACAACAAGTTATCGGTCTAGTCAGGTCTCGAGCTTGGTTGCATTTGATGCAAACCGATTTCCATGTTCGCGGATCGTCAATATCATATTTATCTAATGCTACTTTATAGTAGTCATATAGTTTCTTTCTAAACTCCTTTAAAGTTATCATGGTATTATTCGTTAAATCCCTTGGTAGTGCGTTCCAGACTCTTGTTGTTCTTATTAAGTATGATTTCTGATAGGTAGATGTTTTACATTTTGAAGTCTTAAATTGTAGGCAGTTGGGGTTTGCTGACCGGGTTCTTCGCTTTGAATCTTGAGGTTGTGGTAGTGTGTCGCTGCTTAAGTTAATAATGTCGTGGTGTGATTTGAAAAGGAACAATATGTCCAGATACTCGTGCCAGTAGGAGAGAGGTAGTAGATTTAATGTTGAGAGACGATGGTGATAGTTGATTTCGCAGAAGAAGGGTAGACCCAATATATACTTCGATGCACGTCTTTGGACGCGTTCTGTACGCTTAATGAGATCGACAGATTGTGGAGCTCAGACTTGGGACGCGTAAGCGAGATGGGAACGAACGAGTGTTAGATAAAGAGTTCGACGAACAGAGATGTTCTTGATTTTCATCGTGGACCGCCGTATATATCCGAGTGATTTGTTGGCTTGGGCGCACTGGTGGAGGACTTGTTTGGACCAGGTAAGGGTGGAAGAGGTCCAGACGCCGAGGTCACGTTCGCAATCTGTGGTCTTCAAAGGGGAATTTTGCAGCTTGTAAATATAGTCGATTTTGTTGCGTTTTCTAGTAATTCAAAGCGTCTTACATTTATCTGTGTTGAGGAGAAGATTAGCACTGGCAGAGCAAATTTGGTAGTTCGTAAGATCATTCTCCATAGCAGATGCATCAGAATCCGAGTTTATCACCTTGTAAATCTTTGTATCATCAGCAAACGTCGCGATCTTTGAATGGTTGATGGAATTGGAGAGATTGTTCTGATATAGTAGGAACAGCAACGGACCAAGGATGGAACCTTGCGGAACTCCAGATGTCACTGGTAGTGGTAATGATGTTGTACCAAGTACTGTTGTCTGCTGGCGACGGTCTTCGAGGTAAGAGCTGAACCAATTAAGAATATTACATCCGAATCCAAAATCACGAAGTCGATTCAGTAGTTTCATGTGGCTAACTCGATCAAATGCCTTGGACATATCTAAGTAGATCACATCCACTTGTTTTCCAAGATCAAGCTGACGACCAATGTAGTCAAAGACCTCAATGAGCTGTGTAACACAGGACTTTCGAGGAACAAAGCCATGTTGACAGGTGTTAATTCTTTCGAAAACGTGGTCTTTAATTTTGTTAAAGACGCATCTTTCCAGTACTTTCGAGATTAGTGAAAGGAGCGAAATCGGCCTATAGTTCTCTACGTGTTCCTTGTTGTCCTTTTATACACGGGAACGACATTTGCGAGTTTCCAGTCACGTGGTAACACACCGGTGCTTAGAGATTTGTTGAATAGAATATTTAGTGACGGAGCAATTTGACGAGCGGTTTCTTTAATAAACGTGCGGGAATCTCATCCGGCCCTTGAGCTTTATTAATGTCTAGATTATATAAGACGGAGAAAACGTCCGCTTCTGTAAGAGTAATGTCCTCAACGATAGTATTGTCAGATTGACCTGGAAGAGAGTCAGAACTGCAGTCTTCAATATTTGGATCAGTAGTGAATATAGAGGTAAAGTAGTTGTTGAAGAGAGAAGCAATATCTGCTGGATTTTCTGCGTACGTTCTTTTGGTTTCAGTTACTTTCATTGAGAGCTTTTCAGGAATGTTGCGTGTCTTAGAATTGAGCTTAAATATGGACCAGAAACGTTTGGGATTATGACCACGCTTGGCACAAATAGAGTCAAAGTATTTGGAGCGACTGTCACGTAACATACGCTTGATGGAACTACGAAGGCTTTTAAACTTTTCCACGAGATATTCTGTTGGCGTACGAGATTTCTTAATTCTGAGTCGGATAGAGTTTTTCTTCTTAATGTTGTGGAGTATTATAGCATTCATCCAAGGAACATACTTTCGACTCTTTACCTTCATTGATGGTATGTGTTGAGATACTGCTTCGAGGAACGCCTTCTTCCAATTTTGCCAGTCGTGGTTAATATCTTCGTCAGTTGTTATCAAGGAATCAAGATTTAGAAATTCAAGAGTAGTTCGTAAGCCATCAAAATCACCTTGACGATAGTTATACACTGTTCTCCGTATCTTTGGCAATTGATTACAAGACATTGAAAGTTCAAAACGATAATATTGTGATCGGTAAAGAGTTCTGCTTCAGCAGGTGACAAAATTTCACATATTTTGACTTGGTCTGGAATATTGGTAAGGACGAGATCAAGCGTGTTGTTACCTCTAGTAGGTGCGTTATTGAGTTGTTCCAAGAAATAGTCATTGAGCAGTTCAACGAAAGTAATCTCGTTACCACCTGATGTTTTCTCCGGCGAATCCCATGAAATATTTGGCATATTGAAATATTTGGCATAACTGTAAATATAACAACAAAATTAGCAAAATTATTAGGATTTAATGATGATAACAAAACGTTTAAGCATAATACTACTACAACAAGTGATGATAAAGTTAATATTAATCTTGGGCTTAAATACATAAAAGTTCATCTTAATATTATAAACAATAGTGATAATTACAATGAAGAGGGTAAGAAAGACGACAGTATAATATCACTATACCTATAGCAACAGAACAATCATTATTTGGATCAATTCAATAATTTTTTGACATAGAGAGTAAAGTCCCCATAGATAAAGGCGTTATAAATCAGTTGCATTTATTGTCACAGATCAGAACAATAGACCAGTCAGTGTAGGTGAAATACTATTAGAATGTTATCTAATGTAATTTATGACCGCAGACATTGAAGCAATCAAGATGACACAGCAGCACATGGTAAGAAGATTATAAATACTCAGAGTGGAATTCTACTGGAGATAAAGAAAACAGCTGCAACTGCTGACGTTGTCTGTCACATCTTCGTCGTCTCACATGGTCTTGTAAACTTCGTCAACCGAAACTTACAAAGTATCCAATACTAAACAACTAGTATATAATAATTATGGAGACGCCATTTAATATGTTGATAGTTGGGATGACTGGCTGCGGTAAGACTAGATATCTTCTAGATATGTTGGAGAAAGACTATATGAACCACTTCGAACACATTATACTCATATGCCCCACTTATGTTTGGAATACTACCTATCAAGAGTGGAAGTATATCAAAGACTCTGACTTTATACCAATCCAATGTGAGCAAGATGTAGTGGAGAAGTTTCTGCGTGTAGCGGCTGAGACTTTTAAAGGGTCTAATAGTCTTGTGATACTCGACGACTGCGCTAGTAGCCAAGACATTAAAAACAGAGTGTCAGAAATTGTAAACCTAGCATTTAGCGCCTGACACTTTGGACTAAGTACAATTGTGGTGACACAACAACTAACTTCAAGAGCTAAACCATATATAGAGAATATTAGTAGGTTAGTAACATTCTACAACCCAAACCGCAACGATATGAAGACTATAATAAACGACTACCTCAATGGAGTTAGTAAGACGGAGATAGACCGCATAGCATCATCACTTAGGGACACTAAGTATGCAACATTGGACATAAGTCTAAGACATCCATACGCATATACTCTACGAACGCCGCTGAATAAACAATACATGTAGAAAAGTATATAATGCCGAAACGCAAGACTGAGAAACCTAAGACAGTTGAGGAACTTGAAGAGGCGCTGAATACTGCAGCAGAGGAAATTAGTGGAACGCTGAATGCTGAAGATAAACCTAGTACACGTACTGAATCGCTCACAAGTGATGAAAAGAGAGAACTACTTACACTAGCTGAAGATGGCAAGCTAGATAAAACTGTTGCATCCATCAATAAATCTAGTCAGTCATTAATAAACTATATGCAGACTATGAAAGAAAGAGAGCCAAGCAGCTAATGAGTTTGTCACTGATTTACGTATCAGCAAATTCGCTAGCGCACTAGCAGAGTTATAGATGCTATAGAAGACTCAGAAGTACTGGATAGCGAGTTGAGGAAGGACGACCTACTGAAACGCGACGTGTATGGTTTAGTTGAAAGAGTAACTCCATATCTACCTTTCCTTGGTATATTATCAGGAGGTATTACTACAGTGAAACATATGTACCAAAATAAGAGTAACAGTAACGCCGCCGGCATAAGAAAGATAAGTCAACATATATAAATTCACATTCATACAAGCTCAGATATTCTGAAGTCTCCATACGCTAGAGAACTTATCCCATCCCCTAGCAGGTATCTTTTGTCGTCGATGCATGAGAGACTCTTTTTATTTAGCTCTTATGAACCAATACTGTCACAGTGGTTCTTACTTCTTATACACTTCATTTTGCTACGCATTTGTGACTGTGTCTCTAGAACGTTTCTATAGTTATACATCGTCTTTCTTACTTTAATTCTTAGTGACGTTCTTCTTGATTTCTTTAGCTTTCTTACAACCCACGCCATTCTCGAGCATATATGAGTACATCTTACTCCTTAGTCCAATGAACTCTCTCATAGGAACTCCAGAACATTCATCCTTCATCTTTCCTATTACTTTCTTATTAGTACTGTCATTGTACTTACTATCTTTCTGATAATCGCTGTTGTCAAATATATGTTTATTTTGCCATAGATCCCCGTATATATCCTCAGTTTTTACTTCATAACATAGTGAGTCAGCATCTGTAAATAACAGCTTTGCCTTTTCGGAGTATCGCCTTTTTATGTAATTGTAGTGGAAGTCGTACATTAACCACTTACTCAGTTCTAGTACACAGAAACCGACGTATGAAGGCTTGTTTAAAACTAACACCTCTTTAATTCTACGCACTGCTACTAAGTTTTCGTTAAAGATCTTACTTGATACGTAGCTTGGCTTACTACTTAACTTCTTAAATTTATCAAGAGTATTCACTAGTTTAATATCACAACGCTTTCGCAAATTCTCACACGTCTTTCCATAAACGCTATTATTAAGTAACTTGAAAAGTCCTTCTCAAATGGATTTTTAGCGGATGTCCTTTTAACTGTATTAAAATTAATGTACTCAGACAGCCAAGCTCTTTGCTCAAACTCTAGCGCTCTGTATACCTTTTTCACCCTTAGTCCAAGTTCAAGATATAGCCTTAGGTTTCTATAATGAACAACATACTTACTCTTACCTTCTAGTTTTGGTACTAGCTTATTTACCTTCCCGGCGACAGTAAGGTGAAAGCATATTTTGCGTGGGTTTAATTTTCTCTGGTGCAAGAGGATAGTCACTATGGGTATCATGTAGTTCTTTTGGATATTCTAAGTCAACCTCCAGAATCAAACCCTTCTTTGTTGTTTCATTATACCTTGCTAGGTCAATTCTATTTAACTTCTTATTAGTTAACCATCTAAAAGAACCAGTAGGTAGAACCTGACTCATAGCATATCCATAAAGGTTGATTGCATCTAGCTACGTAGCTAAGTGTGATGATGGCTTGCTATCATCATAATCGCTCAAGTATTTGTTATTAGCCTTAGCATACCGATGGGCTATGTAAGACACTCCACCACTCATACCCTTTTCTATGAATAGGTACTGGTCAATGTCAGAGATTAGATCTAGCTTAACACCAGTCATCTTGAGCATCGCATCTGTAACTGATTAACTTTCATCCTCATCTTTAAGTTACACTCTTGGTGGGCACTACCTCGGTACAAACCACTGATATGACAATGGTCTCTAACTCTGGTGTCTTTAGTCGAGTAGTCCTTGTCGCAAATATGGCACTTAGTAGCTGATCTAAACTGGGTTCTCATCTTCTTGTCTCATAGTTAGTGGTTTGTTAAAGTGCTTTCTAAAAACACGCTTATACCATTCTGTCTCTCTTAATATCGCAATTAAGAACTGCCTCACAACATTCTCACGACGGTAAATCACCACGTCCTTAGTGTAAATGTCATCGTAGCAGTAAACGAGTTTATAACCATAGCCACATGCTACGCGGGATTGATACTTGCTAGTGTAGGACTTGTCGTCGTTAGGTGTGCATCCGCTCAGCTTCTCGGTTACCGACTCGAAATCTGCATATACAAATGGCAATGCCTGTTATTTGTTTGTGATAGTTCTTAAAAATCACTACAGAACCAGCTTTTGAAGTACTTCTTACACTTATGTTTTGTTTGGCAGTACATTAGACGATTAAAGTCACTAATCAAGACATAGTGACTCTTTTCTCCCACTGATAATATAGCAATAAATTTAGAACTTTATTATATCTCTGTTTAGATATATATATATCGGAGAAATACCACTCTCAATTCCAAAGACGATGATTTTGACATCATTCTGTGTGTCAATTTTATTATAATCTGTCAATGAAACTGGAAATGTAATTCCAGTGTATAGTCAAGCTTTTGAACTAGCTTTCTATCACGTTTCGTAATTCTAGTCTTATGCTGCACGTCCGGATTTAAGACTTTGTCTAATATGACACCATCTAAAACACTCTTGGTCCTCATTCCTAATATTGACAAGTCCCTTCTTTGGGTTTTGCAGATGCTTAGGTAATACCAAGTAGCTACTCCCAGTTAATGGTCTATATTGTAAGACGTTTATATGATGGCTTAGCACTTCACTGATGGTCCATCCACTACCTAGATTAATAAAGTTATCTATCTTGGCGTTGATACTCTCTGTAATCATGTCCTTATTCAATATAGCTTCTGACTTACTATTGAAGTAACTAGCTGTGGTGTAGATCATGAATTTGTCACTCAACTTCATGAATTTTATCTTTATAGTTTCTAGGAGCTTTAATCCTTTCAGCTTATCAAGCTCATGCTCTAGATGTTTAATAACACCAGGTCGTGAAGCAAAGAGCTGTTCAAGAGGGTATCTTTTGTGGACAACTCTTACGTTAAATGTGCGGGTAAAACCTCGAAACGCTCTTTCTGCCCCTGTTATTCTAGGCGGTGGTATTGGTTGGACCCTGCTCCTAGGCGGTGGTATTGGAGGGATTATAGTCCTAGCCTAGGTATGGGAACAGGTCTGGTAACACTCTCGTCAATAAACTGGCTCGTCATATCTGTGGTAGGCAATATTCCTTCAAGTATCTGCTCACTTGTCATATCTGTAGTAGTTGATATTCCTTCAAGTATCTTCTCACTTGTCATATCTGTAGTAGTTGATATTCCTTCAAGTATCTTCTCACTTGCGTAGTCGTGGCGCAGATATCTACTGATTGAAAAACGGCCTGGGGGTTCTTGGGGGTTCTGGGCCAAAATCACTTGGGGGTTCTGGGCCAAAATAACTTGGGGGTTCTGGGCCAAAATCACTTGGGGGTTCCGGACCAGTTTGAACCGGGTTTTTTAGATTCAGACACCCCATTTACTACAGTACTAGTGGCTGCATATAGGCATTCTTGCTTGGTGTAAATATTGGTTTGGGTTATACGCAACATGATTGCTCTGCGTTATAGGCGCGTGGCCATCGTAAGCAGCTGGTACATCAGCTGGTATGAAACTAGGAAACTGACACTGATAACTATTTCCATACCACAACAATTCTGAGTTTACAATACAAGGGTGTTTTGGATACGTTTGTTCGACTGTTATAGGGTAATTTGGATAAGTGTGTGCGTAGGTTTGTGGGACTGTCATAGGGTTTTTTGGATACGTTTGTGCGACTGTCATATCCCTTTCGCCATCTCTATGTTCACGCTGACCCCGATAACGCTTACGTTGTAATATTTCTTTCAATTTCAAATGTTTCTTTCTAGTATTTCTTACCATGTTTTCGGTCGTCATTGCCAGAACTTGAAATACTATCTTCTGAACTTTCAGACTCACTTGACGAGCTGGAAAAGTGTTCCTCGTGTTTCCGCTGGTTTTTTCTCTGACTGCCAGAATGCTTCTTCGCTTGAGACTCACACGTGACTCCCTTTTTGTCTGGGTAACAGACGTTTCTCGCGTTTCATTTGCAAAATAACATGTATTGTCAGGTTTAATATTGTCGCTAATGCATTGGTCGTTGTATTTGACTAATTGACTGGCGACACAGATTCGTGTTTACGTTAATTTAGATTGAATGCATCCTGCGCGTCAGAGCTAGACCGTTCGCATTCTAGATCTTTAATTCCACGTACCGCAACGTCTCCTACTTCATTTGCTAAGGTCGTTCTACACTTAGCAAGTGTAATACGGAGTTGTTCGGCATCATTTGTGGTTTCCGCTGGAATCTTTCCACTATAAAATGTTCGAAGAATTCTGACGTCTCGAAGAAGTTTTGGCTTATTCATTTTATATTGAGGGTCCACTTTAATCATTCGCGGTGTTAGTGCTTTAATAAATTGATGTTCACTTTGGCTAACAAAGTTTTTCAATCCCGCTAATTGTTGCTGAAGATCACGAATTTTATCATTCCTTTTCTTTATGTTACTCTTCAACTTATTTATTTGTGCAAAGTACTCAATGTGTTTATCTTTTATCCCGCAATACGTGTATAATAAACAATTATACAATTTACATTGGTTGTTTACCTGATTCCTATGTCCTTTATGGTGGCAATTACTCCACGTAATCTAACGGCATTTCCAATAATCGGTAATTCCGGAACGAACGTTGATGTCCATCGATTCTAAAGTGACCTCCATTTCTTTCAATCCTCTTTCTTCGTCTAAAATCTGCTTCTCGATTTTTGCACGACGTTTGTCCAAGCACCGCATTGTATTGTTGTCAGACCTTTCACTTTCATCCTGCATAAAAAATAACAATTGCAAAGTAATTTGCCAATTTGCTTACTCGACAAGTTTCAGTTCAGTACTGTATAAAACGAATATAGTACCATTGATACGAGCGAACATAAATCGCCGCCACATATTTAAATAAATCACGAACGACTAGCATAAACGATCAACCTATATATCACGAGCTGCTACTATTTAGGCCACGACTTATTTTCGCTCGTATACTTTAATAGTATCTTACATGTACCTGTGAATCAGCAAAACTTGTATAGTTGCAATTTCATCTGTACTTCGTTTTTGTCTGGTCGGCTTTGAAAGTGGAGACTGGTAGCGCAATAAGTCCATATTATAACTGTCCTTTCCAACGTTTAGTTCTATATTTCCGAGGAAATCATTTAGTTCATCGCATGCCACGCTACGCGTAGACATTATTCAAGTTCGCAAGTTCGTTGCGAAGTTCACGCCCAACTTCCAAATTTGGTAACGTAATTCGCAACTTGGAAACTAACTTCCGCACCGCGCGTTGAAAACTGAGTTGAAATCGACTATAACTAATATATTTGTTTGCAATTTTGTATGAATAAAGTTTAGATACATACATACAAAATACACGCAATACATCTGTGTGCGCTATTTGAGTTCCCTAAGGACAAAGTGTTCAAGTCAGCAAAATGCTCTGTTCCTCAGTTCGTTGGCCCAAATAGAATATTGAATATGATCACTTTTGCGCATCCCCATTTATCTATTACCCAGCTCTGCGAACCCTCATTTATCCATTGCTCTCCCTTTTGCACCCTGGTAATTGCACCTCAAAATTCCTGTTGATGGGCCTGTATAGTACTATTGAGACTTGATTGTAGACTTTGTAGTTCATTTCTTGACATTCAGTTCCCTTGGCGGATAGATTTTTTTCGCCAAGGAAAACGCACTTGTTAATATACAGTATAAGCAAGTGCACAGTCTGTATTCGACAAGTTACCAGTCAGTACCCAGTCACTTCACTGGTATATCATATAATAGATAATTGAAATTAATATTTTAAGTAATTGGAATGCTACTTACTGCGTTTCATACAAATAAAAGGAAACCGGTTATTACAGTAGGTATCCTTCCAGTTTCCCTCATGGTCAATTATAACACAGGCAAAATAATCTAAAATAGAAATCAATAAAATCTCATAAACATAATATGCAAATAAACACTATTCAACGTGGGACATGATTAAATAAAATAATGCATAACATATAGCTACAATACTTGCGTATCATAGCTGCAGTGCTTCGACGTTTAAATCTTCATAGTCAAATGCCCGGAGTGGGCAGAAGGGATGATTTAGCAGACGTTCCAACTTCCAACCTTAGGCTGTCCAAAATCGAGAGGCTAGAAATTTCATTGTGAATTCTTTCAAGCTTTCTTTTTTAAGTCTCAAATTCATCGATGGATATTTATATTATCAATGTCTGCAGAAAGAATAGAATGAATTTCTACTAAAAATCATCATCCAAAAACTGGATGAGTATTCTCCATATCTGATTTGTCTCATTCTACATGCAGAGTGTGATTAAAATGTGCATTTTGAAAATGTAATAGCATGGTTTCAAGTGCAATTTGAAAAAAAAACATGCACGAGTGAGATTTTCGAAGACATCTAAATTGCACTAGTCCGAAGGACGAATGATTTCGTCAATCTATCCGAAGCCTCGAAATTCCGAAGCTTTCTTTATCCCTTTCAGGTCAAATCGTTTTTCAGAACTTACTTGGTTTGCCGAAATCATCATGTGGAGATCCGGATCCCCAGCTGAATAAACTGTTGGCGTCGCTGTTGCTCCAGTAAAAGTATTCCTGATAATCTCTGTCATTTAGAGAAATCCAGAAACCGTCAATATACGACTTCCATATTCCTTTTAGCCGGTCGACTAGTGCTGTTTTTCTACCGAATTTGTGATGCTCAGTAGATCAGAACCTTGATCCAAACATACAGAACGAGCCTCTAAGAAAGACGATTAATACAAGGTTGGTGCAAAGTTGATGCTTGTTTGATCATTTACTAGCGCACCTGAACAGGTGGGCATTTTGCAAGCGCATGCGCTAGTTTATGAGCGAAACTCGGCACAATCCCTGGGGCGAGTTGAAGAAATTCAATATGGCGACGTATGGAAGGAGTGTTTCGTAGATTTCTCTGCTTTTCAAGTTGTATTTGCTTTACAGCATTGCAATCAAAAGAAACTTTGCAAAATTAATCGAAAACATTTAGCAATGCTTCCCAAAGGTTTTAAAATGTTAAAGAAGTCATTTTGCTCCGTTTATTCTCTTTTTATGCTTTGAAAACAGGCAAGCTCGCTCTTTTGAGAAATCCATCAATATTCCCAAGTTACTTCCCATCATTTGTTTAAATTAAACAGAAACAGATTAAATACTTAGCTATATAAGGAATAATAATATTTTTCACTGATCTGAAAGATTCCAGTATTTTAGTACTCATTTGAGCAAAGGAATTAGATGTAATTTAATTAAATCCAAATATGCATATCAATAACAAAAATTATACAACATGTTTGTCGACTTTTCAATACTTTTTTAATCATTTTATAAGGCTGATATATAAATACGGATTACTTGTGTTAAACACATGGTATAAATACAGTAAAAGTCAAATTTACTTAAATTATTATTCTAAAGTTTGTAAACACACCAGGTCTAATTCACATAAATACTGTTAGTTTCTCAAAACAATTTGTATAATCATAAATTTGGCTAACATTACTAAGTTCACTATGAATGACTGATAGTAAGCACTGACATAATGACCTCAGAACACTGTTTTGAATAAAGTAAGCACAATCGCCATACAAAATGTCAATGTGTAACCATTTCCTCATCATTGAGAGCTTACATAAAAGAGCACATTATGTGAATATTATATTTCCAAAAGACCCAAGATGATTAATAAGAGCCTTTTACAAGACTTGACAGTGTTATATCAACAACATGGAAGAATTTATCTGCAAGAAATAATATAAATCTTTGCAGAAATGGCCAAAAACATGCGAATTGTAAGGCAAATGTAGGCCAATAATGCCCAAGGTGTATTTAAAATCCAAGCCAAAATAGAAAATGATATGCCAGTTACTCTACCAATAATTTTGTTAACACAAAACAGTAAGATATGAATCAATACCAAATTGCTATAACATTTTCTTAAGGGGGCTGCAGTTGGTGATGGCTGACACACCCATATTCCGAGCTAAAAATTTATATCGCGCGCATTTTTCATGGTCAAATAACTGGCTTTGCTACAAAACCAGGTAAAAAAGCAACTAGTAAAATATGGTTTTGAATGACGAGCATAGTCAAATTCTTGATTTATTAAATTTTCAAAGTTTTTCCAGATAAACAGATTCATCATTGAAATAAGCTCTATTCGGGACCTCATACAATCCGAAATATTGTTGATGGACCAGATTTTTTTCAATTTTCTGTGATTTACAGAACACTAGTTATAATTTAAGGATCAACCAGTATTGTTGAAGACATATTTTCCTTCCAGAACACCTTTTCAAAATACTAACCCAAACATGTCAAAAATAGTGTACATTTACAAGGGCAATTTCAACCCTTTGGCGCATTTTTCCCATGAATAATTTTAATTCTAATAAAAATACTATAGATAAAACTTTGATTTAAACCTAATTTCAAGTGATGAGCATACCCTAACTTTCAAGCTATACTTCAAAGAAGATGGATCAATTCAACATAAACATTGAAATATGGGTATACTGACAGCTCTGTCACCCGTTTAGTTTGGCATTAGGAGACCTTCTGAAACATTTTAATTAAAGTATAATTCACAAAGTTCACATTTTCACTTACTTTTTAACATCTGTTTAAATCCAACTAGCTCTGTAGCCATGGGCAAAATCTTGTGATTGATGTCAGCATCCATTTATTTCATGTTTCCCCGGTGAAAATATATTCTATTCCAAAGCCGATTTCGACGTACTTTAGCTTTTCAGAAACCGTTGGCCTTCCTCAGTAAGATTATCAACTGTTTGATAACCATATTTGATAGTAAACAGCTAAAATATTCTCCGAAAGTTTATACTTTTGCTCTTCGGCGCGAAAATGGCAACTCAAGAAGAAATGAGCCCGCTGTTTTCGGTCAGCGTCGACAAATTGCGCACCTGGAGATGCAACCGCGATGAGCTATTGAGCATTGTAAGCTCGCGATGATAAGGGAATATATAAGAACATTGTATACCTTCCCATGTCATTTGGTTCATGTTGATTTGATAGCAAAGATTCCCGGGTCCTTTTTCCCAGTTCTTTCCAGTGCATTCTGTTGAAGCAGGAACTACAAGGAGCATATGTATATATAAGAAATATATAGTTTGCTGAGTTATATAAATACACAAATGACGTGTAAGAACAGACAAGTGGCCAAGAGGCATGAAGCGAGCAAGATATCTGATTTTCTTACCACCTTATGACGTTCTCCGTCATTCCATATCACACACTGGCAAAATGTTATCTCTTTGTTTTATATATTACAGAAATATGCTGAACTGTACTCGTGCGGAAAAGCTTTGCATTCATTTATATACTTATAACTAGTAAGCCAGAGTAGCGAACGAAAACATGTCCGACCTTAAAATAATCAGTTAAACCCAGATTGATTCCGTTTTTGGAATAATATTGATTATATGTATACGCTAGAACATATAGACCATTTGCATACAGAACTTGCTTATAAGACTGAATACAATTCAAGTCGATGTTACGCGTGTACTAATAATGCTACGCTGCAATAATTCTGCAAATGGTCTGTATAGGCTTTCGACGCAAACAAAAGTACAGCTAGAATATATAAAAAGGGTAATCCAACTTTGGCATGCTCTCGCGCGCATAATATGTATAGTTTATAGATTTACCTTTTTCACATAAATAAAAACCAGGCTTTTAGCTGTCAAATGACACATTTTTGTATCACTACGATCAATACTGGCTCAATACGATTCGATGAAGAAAGAGTGGTCGAAATCACATTTTTTCACCTCTGAGAATTTTCCTTCGAATTTTCGACCATTTTCCCAAATGATGGTTGCCTATTTGTGAAACGTTCAGTATGGCCAGTTCAGTCTGCAAACATTCTGTTTCGTAAAATGTTTCAAACACCAAATTTCGTTGTTAAATCGCAACTTGAACCTTCCTTAAATTTACTTAAATAGCCCATGGGTTACACCGGCACAAGATTTATATATATTGTTAATTTCCAAGCCCTGAAATTCTATATTGTGATTAATTTTGCATTTTGGTTTGGAGAAAATTTAGCTAAAATTGCCCACATTCGAGGAAGGTGGTTTTATTCCATTGGTTCTTTTATATACGGGACTTTACTGTACAAGTTTATGACTGGTTAAAATATGTGGGAAGTTACCTGGAGCTAGACAACCTATAAATTCCAAACTCAAACATGGATAGCCGTTCCAACGTTTAGGATATATTTGGACAAATCTTGCTGTTACAGAGTATAAAGGAACCATCCCATTGGCATCAGGAATCTACAAATTAACACGAGAATATACATATATACAGCTTAATGAATGCCGAACTGGATAGTAAATTACCAAGCACCCTTAACAACTTCAGCCACAAGCGCGAAGCCACGGTCAACACGGCGTGACGAGGGACTCTGAAGGGGCTCTAGAGGATTCCAGAACCGGAAGGAATTGTTGCTGCAAATCAGCTGACTGAGGATCTCAGGAGGATTGAAACATGGTGTTGTATTAACAGTCTGCCCGAAAATCCGGATAAAACGAAATTGTTGTTGTTGGGAACCCCGCAGATATTAAAGCAAGATGTTAAAGGAACTTTATCAACAAAGTTTGCCTAAAAAGTACGCCTTGTGGATAAAAAATAAATAATCATTCGCCCATTTACTAAAATATAAACCTAGGAATTGTAAAAATTCAAGTAAAAAACTTAGCAATTGTAAAAATATAGTCTCATTTTACAAACACTGTATTTATTTAGATATTTGGAAAGGTTTTTGTGTTGTTATTGCCGTAATTCTAGACTATACCACGTGCAATACACACGCATAGCATGTAGCTGTAACTCCATGCGATAGGTTCTCTAAATAGCACGCATTCTAAAAATATGGTAAATCGTTATGGTCAATCAGAATCGTTTCTCATATTATTTTCTCCAGAGCCCTCGTCACGCTCCGTTGACCGCACGTAAGACGGGTCGTGGGTACGACAATGGATCGTTCATCTGCGAATATTAACGGGCCGTGCCAAACTCGTCCCCAGGGCCTTTTGTTGAGAGAGGCGAGGGCTGAAGAAGGCCCTGGAAAAGGCTGAACTAACATGGCCGTTGATTGGGTTGAGGAGTTAATTTAATTACATTGTTAGAGACGTTTCAAGTGGTCAATATTTCGAGAACGGGGGAAAGCAAACGGAAATATTAAAGTATGTCGAACATCCGAAGGGAAGGAACGAGTTTATTAGACTTTCTGATATTATAAATGCATCAAAAGTACATTAAATATTAGTTAGTTTTTCTGGTGGGATGAAGATAAACGATGTCCTTTTACTGTAAAAGAAGTTTGCTAGAGTCTAGTCTAAACGTTATTTCATTTATAAATCGTTATTTGATATATTTGTGTAATCGCTCTACACGGCTTATTGTAAGGGACCGTTCATTATTTATGCCTCGGGGTGGCACTGAAGAAAGAGTGTGACAATAGACGCCCTCATAAAATGAGGGCGTTGTCAATAAAAACGCAAAATTGAACAGAAACAACAGTACAAAACGGAGTTCACGGGTAGTTATAAAAGGTTGAGAGCTTTCAAGATAGCCCCACGGTAACTCCGATACAAACAGTGCTGTCCTTGGGCATTACAATGCACGCCATAGTATCAAATGCCTTTTTTATTGTCGATAAAATTTACTTCGTTAAGAAGACCATTATCTATATTGATTGACCAATCTGCGACTTCAGCCCTAGAAACACGTGTTGGCATCACCATAGCAACGGAACTAAAAATCTTGAAATGCAGACACTTCGTAAGGTGTTCTATTACGGCAATACATAAAGATGCCCTTTTTAAAAAAGCGCGATATAGTACAGTAAAACGTTTTTATGACAAGATGAATATTATATATTTGCAATCCTCATCAAACAAGCAACATAAAGATGTCATATTCCGATGTCATATTTCATTAACGGCGTTTATTGTCTATGACTATATTCTAGAAGCTTTCTAGTGTATTGTCATTGTCATTGCCATTTGAATTATGATAATTTGCGTCATGACTTTTAAAGTGTATCTTTCCTCTGATATTTAAGTGGAATTTCTGTAGCAAATATTTCAAACGTAACGATCCAATCTTTTTGTATATTATATATAAAGTGGACACCAGCATATGGAATGAAAAGGCTCTGCGCCGGGCGCCCAACGATCTTTCTTGGCGCACAAATCGACACAAAAAAGCCTATTTTGTTATATTTGGTTATATATAGTTGTACCTTTTTGGCGCAGAAAACGGCGCACAATTCATAAAATTCGATAGTTTTCCATATGTGGGTCACAAGCTGCTTGCTTCACAAGTTCATTGACATTATGTTACTAATTTAAATTCTGAACGTATAAACTTGATTAAAACATCTTGAGATTGCTCTTTCCATGAGGATTACAAATATATAGAATTCATCTTGTCATAAAAAGTTTTACTGTACTATATTGCGCTTTAAAAGGGCATCTTTATATATTGCCGTAATAGAACACCCTGACGAAGTGTCCGTATTTCAACATTTTTAGCTCCGTTGCTATGGTGATGCCAACACGTGTTTCTAGGGCTGAAGTCGTGAATTGTCCGTCGCTTCTATTAGGGCAGTCAGTGTACTGTGCAATGGTCGAAAACCAGATTGATACGCAGACATTAGGTTGTTGTTGTTCAACTGCTCAAAAGTCAGCCTTTCAAAAATCTTTGCAACTACCGAAATAACAGATATTGGTCGATAGTTGTCCATATTGTCTTTTTTACCTTTCTTAAAAAATTGGAGAACTCTCGCTAGCTTCCAATCTGTAGGGAAGATGCTAGTGCTTATAGTCTTATCAAATATTTGGATTAGTGATGGAGCAAAGATTTCAGCCGCAAGTTTTAAAAGTTTGCAAGGTATTTTATCAATACCTGCTGCTTTCTTTTCATTAATTGCTTTTCGTTTTTTATAAACTGCATTTACAGTGGGGGATTTCATTGAGAATGTTGTTTCAGCTGGCATAACTACTTCAGGTTCTACGGCAGATGGTGGTACATCGGATGCTAATTTTTCACCCACACTAGCAACGTGAGAATTAAGTGTCTCAGCTATGTCCTTGGGTGTATTTATAGTTTCTTCACCCACTTTGATATTGGATATGGTTTTGTAACTAGAAGCACTACGAGAGTTTAATTTGTTAATAAGTGTCCAGGTTGATTTTGGATTTTTCTTATTAGCCTCGAGGTTTTCGGTAAAATACTGACTTTTTGCTTTTTTAATTCATTATTCATGCAATTTCGTGAGTATTTATATTGTTGCCAAATTAATGGACCACCAGTCTGTTTAGCTTTCTTTTTTTAGGAAATCTCTCTTACGCATTTTTTGCTTTAATTGGCTAGTGATCCAAAGGGATTTCTTTTTCCCAACTCTTTTTTATCTGAGTGGTGCATGCTTGTCAATGCAATTAATTAACACGTTCCTCCATTTTGCCCACATTTCGTTAGGATCATTGCTTAAATTCACGTCTATCCATGCTTGTTGTTCTAAGTCTCTTATATAATTTTCTCTATTAAAATTTTTCATGTTTCTTATTTGAACTAGTCGTGAGCCTCTTTGTTTGTAGTGGACCTTGTGCGTCATATGGACTAATACATGATCACTTATAGAAAGTTCTATTATCCCAGAATTTATGATCTTTGATGGGGCGTCTGTAACACAAAGATCAATTAGTGTAGAAGAATATGGTGTAGTTCTAGTAGGATCTAGAATAAGTTGTTTTAACCCAAAAATTTCGAATATATCATCATCAAAACCCTGAATTTTGCAACTAAGGATAAAGTACTTATAAATATACCATACCATGCAAATGCATTACAAATGAAATTGTTTGAACACCAAGCACAATTTAAGAATAATTTTAAATTATTAATACATACTGACGTATTTCTAAAACAGAAAAACAAAGCTTCCATGAGCTGGCACTTCGCAAAAATATTTAAGATATTTTTCGAGTTATACTAGTTTTGTTCTTAAGGTTAAAACCACTATTAACCTTTTGAAAGCTTTTCCTTTTCAAAAGTATTCTGGGGTATATCATGTCAAGTATTTATGGGTGTTTTATGTCAACGATACTCCCACTACTTGGTATTCCTTAAAAGGCGCCCATTTATCTAATATATTATACATTTCTGAAATAATGGCATAATATAGAACCATAACTGCATATCATGTCAGCCAAACACCAAATTTGTGAAAAGTTGAAAGTCTCAGCATAGGCATACGGGCTTAGAAATTATTTTTTTGGGGGGGGGCGCGACGTCAGACCGCACGACGAGCGACGAATTTCCCCTGGGAAATTTGGAAAAGTAGAGTCTCAAAATGCCATTTCCTGCATTTTGGGGTGAGATTTTGTGCATGGAGCGGGTGAGGAACGGAGAGAAAATATTAGAAATTGTTTCATTGTTTGTTGGAAAGACCAAATTGATTTCAGGTAAACAGGAAGATTGCCCGATTCTTAAGTACAAATTGCCCTACTAAGTAATATTTCTGACTGAACTGGGGGGTTGCCCCCCCCCCCAACCCCACCCTCCCCCGCCTTGTACGCCTACGAGTCTCAGAATGCGTCAAATGCTGTTAATGCGTCAAATGCTACAAATTCAAAATTTCTCCGGAGGAGCACGCCCCACGAACCCCCATGGAATTCTCGCACCATTGGCGGTCGCATTCCGATTCCGAATCTATGTTTGTTTTGCCAGTCCAAAGTCAAAACTCTGGCTACGCTGCTGGACTGAGAGAGTGAGGAGGGCCCGCATTCACCAATCTGCCCTGGGCCCGTGACTGGCTCTCGCCGGCCTTGGATATGGGATGTAAAATTCTTGTTGTGGACCCTCGCGTTCCTATCCGTGTGACTACATATATGTGAAAATACACAGATTGATCGACCACTTAAACTAACCACCATCGAGAGCATAGATCAGTTACAGATTTGTTGGAACGTACAATTTTATACATTTTATGTCACTGGTGTATTTGTATGCGTCATTGCTGTGTTCTCACAAACTTTGTTTCAAAAATATTAATAAAAATTTATTTGTTTCAAAAATATTAATTCAGATTAATATTCTTAAAGTGCAAAAAGGGTTTTCGCTAGCCCGATTAGGAACAATTCCAGCCTTGCTAACAAGGCCGCTCTCTCGAGAGAGATCTAGATGAAAACTTAAATTCGTTGAAGAAATTTGTATGAAACCGTGTGCCTAGGTAAAGAACTCCCATATAGACAACTTTATAATGGAGTGACATGTTCGTTTGGTATTTTGGGATCGGTCATTATTTATGGTAGGATGCAGGTGACATTGTAGATATATAATCCGTTTAATGAAATCATCTAGCAGACATAGAGCTGAATTACATGATTTATATACAAAGCATTTTTACAACTATTTACAAAATTAACAGTAACAGTGAGAAAAACAGTATTATTGAGACTGGGACTGACTTAGTCAGCGGTTATGCCAAAACGGCTCACACGACAGTCTAGCGCTTTTTTTACTTGTAGTTGCACGCTTTGTAGAAATTTACATAAACTAGGAATTACTATCGCAAGTGAAGTGCTGCCTGAAAGGCATGGCCATGGGACACGGGTAGCCTACATTTTGATAACTTCAAAAATAAATCCTGGGGATCATTGTATAAATTGACATTGTAACAGACATAAACATGTTTTCAATTATTTTTATTACATTAAAATACCAGACTTAAATTACAAATAAATATCACTTATACAGGAATATATTTGGTAAGGCTTAAACTACATATACATTACGACTATGTAATTGATGTTTGGTAAACTAATTTATGAAAATTCACTGCCACTATATAAATCGTGCTAATTCTTAATGTTGCAATGCTTTCAGTGGAATATTGTTATTATGACAAAGCAATAAGTGCTAAACAAATAGGCACTGAATAAATAAACAGCAGAAATGGTACTGTATGTAACATGTTATTTGCAATATTGTTGCTCCATTGTTGATAATTATTTTCTTTTTAATGACTTTTATTGGAGTTGTTGAGAAATGCAATATTTGCAAGGAGACGACTGTACATATCCACAATAATCTGTAATTGTCATTCAAGATACACCACTGCAACCACATAATTTCTTCATTTTAGCAAAGAACTTGTAATATTGTATTTGCTGCATATCAAATATTATGATTATCCATGGCACACCAATAATTTCTACTGTCCACTGAATTTTCACAAAGTGGACAATTTTCTACTGAATTTCCAAAAAGTAATGGTAAATAATTTGTTGACAGTTCCATGTACAGTAGAGTTCATTATATATACTGATATACAGGTACAGCTTTTCGTATGCTGAGATACTATGGTCGAGATAAAATACAAGCTTTAACTGGTCGTTTGACAGAGAATTTGATTATAGAGCTGTCCCGCAGAACGTCATACTCCTCTCTTTTCCTGGGTGTCATCAATAGATTAAAATTGTAGCAAGCACTAGTGGGTGTAAGGCATTATCTTTGCCTGCAGGCAGCACATGCACTTCATTTACGTCGCTGTTAATTATCTGCTGTTAGTCTTAAATCTAACATTAATACCCTTAAATTAAGGACGACACTTCATGACCGGTCATAAACTCTTGCACTATACCATGCAGGATTCACTTGTCTGGCAAGCATAAAAATATGCTATATGCTTGGTGACTTGAACAGCACGATATAATGGGTGCTGGGACGCCTAGTTTTATCTCTTCGCTCTTATAAAATGTGATCGATGCCAGCTCTTCGTGAAAATATTAGCCGTGCGTGCTTCTTTGCCAGACTGTGCCATAAGATGATCTAATACTATAATCTATACATACATACATAAATCATAATATATTTACAATTTCCCCTCGTTTCATAAGCCGAGGAGGACTTATTTGGCTCAATTTATTAAGGTTCTCATCCTTCAAAAAGAATTATTCACATAAAATTTCGCGCCCTGTTTTTAATAATGGGATATCCAATATAATTTACCATGCATATAGCAGCACGTGATACGCTGTGGGTATGGATTCGTAGTTTTTCGGGCATTCTTAGAGAAACAAACGGTTTCTTTTTTATTCGTTTACATGAGCCCGCTTTGGACTATATTGTTATTATAGACCCAACCGTGAAAAGAAGCATATTTTGAGTTCGTTTTTCTTAAAAGTGGCACAACTAACTGATGCACCCTCAATTGTATTTTGAAGTACTAACAAGTCCCTATGATTTCATGAAAAATACATTTGAGAAAGTTGCGCAAAATGGTATTTTTTTATAATTACCGGAAATGACAATCCGTATGAAGGCATGTCACTCCCTTTAATATAGTAATTACATGGTGGCCTCGGTTTCTTTTGTTCTAATAGGGACGTTTAATTACGTATTTCCCTCATTACCCATGCATACGCTTTTGTCTTTATTGAGTTGCAAACAAAAGATTTCTTTGTCTTCTAATTTTCCCCTGCATGCTTGATGAGGGAAAATTAGAAGACAAAGAAATACAAAAGCGTACCTCATTACCTCTCATTGGAGAGTTGTACCTCATCGAAAATCATCGGCACAACTATGGACAGTGTCTGAAGACACCGTCCCGTTCACATATGAACGATCACTTTGCCACTTTTATTCCGCAATCTTGAACATTTCAATTGTGGGATAAAATTCGGTTTATGCGCATGCCTAAAAAGAATGAACACCGAGATGTGTTTCTGCGCGTGCGTATATATGAAAAGTGTTCATCCCACAATCAAACGACAATCAAACAGCATTCAAAACAGACCAACACACCACGCGCGATACCCTCGGCTACCATGTAATTACAAACTAGACGCACGCTTTGAGGGATATTGGTGATTAAATGACCCCGCAAACCTCGGGAGGTTTAGTAAACCCTCAAAGCGTGCGTTTACTTCTAAATATTACACGCCTGACAAAAGCATGAAATTTGATCATTTTATAACGATTATACGTTCCAGGAACGCCAAATAATTTATTACTTATTTTTTTTAAAGAACTTTATTGGGTTAACTAGCATATTTACAATATTTATATGACAACAAATAATAAGACGAACATACACAAGTATAAAACAAGATAACCCAAACGGGATAAGTGCGAACGGGACACGAAGTCCCATGCAGGGCACTCCCCATGGAATAAATAATAACAAAGTTTATGTACAGTTCCTATGACAGGTACAGTCACGCACGAAGGACCACGTACGCGGCAAAATGTTTTGAATTGTAAAATGAAAGTAGCATATGTTTATAATCGAAAATACATTTCTCAAAACCAATTCTCATTTCTGGTAATTATGAAAAATATTTAATTTTGCGCCACGTTACAGCATTTTCCACCTAATATATCATCAAATATATATTTTTCATGAGATCATATACAGACTTGTTAATACTTCAGAAAACAATTGAGGGTGTATTAGTAAGTGGTGCCACTTTTGAGAAAGACGAGCTCAAAATATTCTTCGTTTAACGAGCCTATCATAGAAAAGTAATCAAAAGCGGATCAGATTTAAGAAGCAAGAACTGTCAAAGGATGGTTTCAATATATCATCTAGTCGGCCCGAAAAATGGCCGAACGCGATCGTTTATAATTATGAAATCCATAACGTTAAGAAGGTGAACTTAAGAAGAATATAAGCAATTGTGTGATAGACGAAAGCGTCAAAATTAATGTCACTTCCACAAAACAAAGAGCTATAATAGTTAGTATAATAGTTAAACAATTCTTAGTGCGATTTCATAATGTGCTTAGATACCCTAATAAATGACAAAAATATAAAGAAAGGATAATTTTCAAACCGAAAATCATTGGTTGGTGTAATGTTCATATGCTATCATACGAGACTCGCTTGTGGGTGGTTATATTAATACTGACTATACATTGAATGCAAACAACATACAATCTCAAAGTGTTGATTCGCTGACTGTAATTATTTGGGCTAATTATAGAGCTGCCAAGCAAAGACCATTTCTAAAACTTTTATGTATATCTCATCCAGTTCAAGCAGATTCGTTGTCTGTAAGAGGGCAATCTACCTTCATTTACACGCCCGTGAAAAGTGCGACCTTTTGAATGACGGCTAATTAGCAATTCAAATATGTGTCAGGATGGAAGGCCCTGTTCAGACGACGCCCTAAGGCCCGTTTCAGACGCCGCTCCACTCATGCGCCGAACTTAAATGACGAATTAGGTGCGACAGAAGAGCGACGTATGAATCAATTAGGTACGGCAGAATTTGGAGCGACATAAGTTCGGCAGAGCTTGTCGCATTATGCGACGTTGGAGCGACATTGATTCATACGCCGCTCCACTCATGTGCCGAACCTAAATCAAAATTTGCTGTAATTTATTACGATTAGTTTAGCCACTTTGTAATGTCTACGTATTGTTTCAATTTTAGAATTCCCGCGCGAACACGCTCTCTCGTCAACAACATTATATTTTGTACGCCGTTTGAATCACTGCCGCTCTTGTGTCCGTCAGAGTCGCACCTATAATACAATTAAGTTCGGCGCATGAGTGGAGCGGCGTCTGAAACGGCCTCAACATATCATTTAAAGCTTATACGATTCTGAAAACGAATATTATAACTAAATGTTACAAGTTGGTATACATAATAAGAAAATTGCAAAAATGAATTTACCAGCAAATCGTCAGTAAATGCTATATATATGTAGTCTGAACCTAACAATCCCAGGCATGTGGTCTTTGCTTTTCTCCAATGTTGGACTTCAAGAGAAAAGAATAATGGATGCTTTTTGAGGAACTTTTTCTCGTATTCCTATAGCAACAATTTGAACCCATGAAATTTACTTCTATTAATAAATCTTATATGAAATGCTTAGGTTTCAAGATAGGGGGAAAAGAATCCATTATTCTTTTCTCTTGAAGTCAGACATTGTAGAAAAGCGAAAACCACATGTCTATAGGATTTGCAGGTGCAGACTTGATAGCATCAGCTGATGATTTGCCAGAAAATTCATCTTTTTGCAATTTCTTATTATGTATAGCTATCTACTTGTAACCTTTTAGTTACAATACTCGTTCTCAGCATCTTATAAGGTTTAAAATTATATATAACATGCTCACATATATCTAGATTTTGTTGGCATCTTACTCGATTGAATAATAATTGAAGGGTTTTGTAGATGGAAAATTATTGAGTGTAAAGTATATACATCTATTAGACCTAACCAGGAACAGCTGCGAGAAATGCAACTATAGGTCCCTGGTATCGAACCTGCGGCCCTGCGATTTCGGTGCAGCGCTCCAACCAACTAAGCTACAGAGTCCAGTTGTCGAGCTCTAATAATAATTGAAAGGTTTGTAGATGGAATCGAATCTGCGGTGCAGCGCTCTAACCAACTCAGCTACAGAGTCCAGGGACCTATAGTTGCATTTTTCGCAGCTGTTCCTGGTTCGGTCTAATAAATGTATATAATTTACAGTCAATAATTTTCCATCTACAAAACCCTTCAATTATTATGCTCACATATTTGACTCTGCAATTTCAGGCTGGTCAAGCGTATCTATAAAGGCCTCACAAATTTGGAAATTTATGACAGCCTAATCGTCAATGCACGGGTTCTCACTATGTTGACACGAAAGAGGTACGAGGCACTGCCGAAGCGTCAGTCTGAATATATGAATAGAATCTGGAACAGTTGTAAAAAACTATTCTCATGCATGTCCCATTTGGGACATGCCCTACATGTATAAATGGACATACAATTTTCCCAAATTGTACCGGGTGCCACTGTATGATATGCGATTGTAGACTGGGCGAAAGAGATTTCACAAATGTGTTGCGTGCATGCTGATGGTGCTGTCCACATTATCATTGTGATGAATTTTTGGGTGTTTGTACAGACGAAAGACACTTTTTGAGCCTATATATTTGAACAAAGTTTAATCCTATCAGTTGACTCTATGAAGAAAATTTTGAAGGATCGATCTAGTAGAGCCAAAATTAATGGTGTACTTATTACAGACGTAAAACTATTACTTACACAGCATGCTTAAGAAATCAACATGGCGATGTATAGTAGGATTTCATGGAGCATGAAAAAAGAGAGGTTATGTCCTTGAGACATTTCCAAAGGATTGCAAGAATTGCTATTCCTCTACTAAAACAAGGAGCAAATTTAGTCAGTATAAAGAAGCATTGCAGCAGTGGGTAAGCTGAATTCATGTGTGATGGTTCATGCACGCAAAACGGGGCTTATGCCGGAGTTTTACCAAGGCGCAATTAATAGAAAATTATTTTATCCTTGTTGATCCTAACACTGATTATTGCAAATTCGTATTGGCTTGAAATCCTTTAATAACCCTTAATGACTTTAATAAACCTTTCGTGTTTTTCTCGTTACGGACGTCATAGCAATACAACGTTTGCATTGAAATTGTTCTAAATACAGAAGTTTTCTGTTAAAATTTCTTGTATTTGAGAATTATCTTTCACTGCTTTTCACAGCGGGTATATTAGACTAAGGCGAAGAATGTTTACTTTTTCTTATAAGATTTCTTATAAGATCTGTGATTTTTTGTACTTATATAAATATATTTATATACTCTGTATTAGCATCCTTGCATAATAATGACTTGAATATTCAATGAGATCACATTTTGCACCCCATTTACCCCATTTTTCAGCCCAGGGAACCTTCATTCGCCTATTGCTCACCCTTAGAAACCACCTCGATTGAATATTCAATGAGATGTCTCCACCTCTCTCCAACTTACTCCACCTTACACCACCTCACTCCACCTAGAAAATCTGGGTCGAAAATTACCTATATCACTACAAGGACGTCTTTATAATAAGATTAAAAATACACACCATTGTCTTCAAATAAAAGCTGCCACTCTGTGTTTTGTATCGTTTGCCATCTTTACTAATTCTCAAAATATAGTCGATGACATTCCCTTCAGTAACAATGCCTCTGATATTGTATAGTGATAACAGGTCAACTTGAAGATATTGTTCCTGAAAAGATATATTGTACGCTATTGATGGGTTTCACCACGTGTTACAGGGCAGCATGCAGATGGTGGTCAACTTCAGAAATGTTGACACCTATAGGATAAAATTAAACTACATCTCTCAATTCTATTTCTTTTCCTTCAAATATAAGACTACTATGTATAATGAAAAGAATTATCATTATTTTCTCATTTTGACAACTGCAGGTTGACCACCATTTGCTGCATGATAATGCTTAGCGAAACCCACCTATAACAATAATAAGGAATGCAAATAAAGTACGGGTTTACTATTATTCTCCCTTCTTCTTGAGATCCACCACCCGCGTATAGCTTAATAACCGTTTTCAATTACCCACAGTTTTCTATGACCCTACAAAATTGGTACTGTCCGGAAACCAAAACTGCCTGGTAATTGGACGTGTCTTGATACTAGTACAGCCCAGAGACGGAACTGTATGGAAACTGGGCCGTCCGGATATTGAACGTGTTCAAAACTGGACGTGCCCGGATACTGGACGTTTTTGATACTGGAAGTGTCCGGATACTTGAGCTGTCCAGAAACTGGAACAGTCTGGAAACTGTTTATAAACTGGACTTTCCGAATACTAGAGTGTCCAGAAACTGACGCAGACACTGAGTGACTTTCTGTGTGTTGTATTCACTTACCTAAACATAAATAGCAAGCGAATATATGTCTGGCTTTCATATTTACTTTTCGCTGGAAAACAACAAAATAACTTAGGCTTTTACCTTGTCTGTTCTGGCTGGGCACCAGGAACTGTTATGACCCAATCGAACTTTTTCTGGACCACTCGTCACTGACAACGAACTGCTGGCGGTAATTTGAGTCTCCAAAATATTTCCATCTTCCATACCAAGAGGAACATTACAACTCAGCATGTCTGAAAATTAATGCTTTACTTAAGGGGGGAGATATTTCACAACTGGCAATACATTTTTCACGACCCTTCTCTTACTCGAAACAATATTGTCTATTTTCATAGCCCCCTCCGGCCTGTCCAACCAATACAATTTACAACTTAGAGAATTGGCAAATGAGAGTTTGCATGAGAGTTTCATCAACTCTCATGCCCTGTCAAACATGAACGAGAGTTGCATGAGAGTTGCGACAGAAATAATTTGGCGCGCAGAATGGAGCCCTGAGAATAATTTTAAAATATTGGTAAACAAAGTGCTTAAATTTCCATCTTAGCTTTTCTTGTTATAGACACAGTCATAACGTGTTATATTGTTAAGCTAATTCTTATAGAAAGTGCAAAACACTAGTCTTACTATAGTTGTTTAAAATTCTTATGTATAATAACTCTCATGACCGGTCAAACTTGCAAAACTCTCATAAACTCTCACCAAAATTTGAAGCAGCTCAAACTTGATGACAGTTGATGAGAGTGCACAAGAGTCGATGAGAGTTGGTGGTCAAACGCGACTGAGAGTTTGACCGGGGCTTTATACATTTACCTGCATAATTATTTTTAGCAAATGTAAACCCCCTGTTTGTGATTGAAGTTCATTTTACCATTATAAACGATTATACTCTACATTTTTGGTAGCCACCCCATTTTGTCCGGATTTTGTCCCAGCCACCCCTCAATAGTCCATAAATTGACAGCTCCCTAATCATAATCACACACATAGCTGACATAATTTCGATTTAACAATTGTTTCCCCCACAATCTATACACGTAAACTATAGAGAAATACTATAATTTGTTAATTGTTTGTGATGCCAGCGATAGTATTTGCCCATCGCACTGATGTTTTTTGAATGTTTAATGAGCTTATCAACTTTACCAAAAATACTTACCTCGGCGCCTCGTGCAAATGAAGTTTCGTTTTATTGTACAATCTTGAACAGTCCATGCGCCATCTTGCCTCACACCCAATATCATCACGCAATCATTGCTCTCCTTATTTTCAGATGGTTTGCCATTCGCCCAAAGTTGGTAATCTATTTTGGTCAAATCATTATTCTCGGACGACCATCTGAATACGGCTTCGTTTTTGAGATCACTAAGACCTATCAGACGTCTGTATTCAGAGATCTAGAATTTTGTATTCGCTTTGTGATGAAGTCTTGCTCATTCTGGCTCGTAATTGTAACCAAAGAAGCAAAATCTGAAACTGATTTACAAGCCGCTTCAGCTTGTTTCCAGGTCATCTTTTGAGAAGGACCCATATTGAACTGGTAACATGTATCGTTATAGGGATCCAGCCGTCAGGACAAGCATTCTTTCCTGCGGAAAATGGGAAAGAAAATGCATCATTGTATTACTTAAGTGTAAAACGAAAGGTATGAGAAACTGTTTTTCAATTTTCAGGTTTGGAATTTACTTCAAAGATACCATGTCACGTTGTCGGTTTTTCCGACTTATGATGAGTGCTGAATAAGCAAAATAATCTTAAAATAAAACATCCGTGGATCTTTCGCAAACTAATTCACAAAATTTGCTGATGCCACACTTAGATGAATTATCGAAAAGGTGTATAGTATATCGATATCTTTGACCATATTACATACATAGACAGCATTTTTAAAATATTAATAAATGCATGTTTTGTGATAGTCAATCTGCTTGTTAGATTGCATTATTGAAATATCGAATTAATCATGTCCTAATCGGCTATTAGAGATGAAAATTTTGCAAAAATGACTTTTAATAAAGTTGATTGAGTTTTACAGCTAGCGAAGCAATATTTTTACAAGGTATAGTTTCTCTGTTAATTGGCCGTGTTGTGTATGTTCCACCAGTCTGTCTACCATATGTGACATATTATGTACATTTACGAGAAAGCAAAGGAGTCGAATCACTTTTAACCGGGAAAACTACCCAAACACTTCATAATTTATTAATTTCATAATTGTACTTTTTGAGCTGAGTTTCTTTCGAACCCAGGAGAAAGTTTCATTATCTAGTCCTTAAAAAATTAAATTTTCTTCAAATTTGAAAAATAGAAAGATATACAACTTTCAGACGTAATATGAATATAAATATATGTGTGATTGGTTGATCAGATTATCAAATGCTTTTGACAAACATTTGTCAAATGCTTTTGACAAACATTGACGTTTTTTGTTAGCTTGCATGGACATAAATCAATTTTATGTGTAATTTTTCCTCCGTATATTCAAACGTTGGGACGTAATTACCTTCTTCTTTTTCGCAAATGTAGCCATTCTGTGAAGTGCAACGGCCCTCATCCCAATATCCTTTTTCCGATGCTGTATAAACGTCGCCTAATATTAAGACACAGTCAGTGTCTTCACTTTTGCCCGATCCATGAGGAGAATGCCAGAATTCAAAGTTTGCTTGATGTTTAGAAAGAAACTCCCAAACATAATGTCCTTCGACTTCGATATCATTTAGTCCTATCCAAAAGTGCTATAAATATATTCAAATAATTTTATATTTGTTGTTATGTTGTTTGTTTCTAGTTTAATACTGATAGTTAGTGGAATCATACTAGTATACTATTGCAAATGCTGTAATTTGATTGGCTACGGTACTCGCTATCTAATTGTCGATAGATAGCGAGTAGCGAAACAGCCATCTCCTCGGCGCGATTTTTAACGAATTCATTGCAATAAATTATGAAAAATGTTTTGAATACTGTTTTCTTGCTGGTTTCTACTAAAACAATTAGATTATTCGCTCTCGATTTATATGAGATGATAGTTCATTCGGGCTTCGCCCTCATCAACTATCACCTCATAGAAATCTTGAGCTCATAATCTAATAGTTAATTAGTAATGTGTTGTTTCGCTTGCACAACATGGTAAAGCTCAGAAAACATTAGATAGATTTAGATCGAGGACGTGGACGTCAAGAGGACGTCAAATTGTCGCGCGAAGTCTGGGTCTAGGACGTCGTCTTGTACAATTTAAAATCAGACTTAGAGGAGTTTTTAGGACGCCATGATGGCTCGTGGAATTTTCTTTTGGAAAAATACATCTTTGTGTTGAAATACCCCACTTTCCAATACCTGGAAATAAAAGTTAAATCCACTGCAAGTGGAGGACTATTTAGAAGTGACTTTTGAAGAAAAGACTGCGAACAGTGCGAGATTTCTTATATAATCTCTATGGTGCTGAAAGCCTGAAATTGCTCATAGAAAAGTCTAAGTTATTTATCGTGCTCGTTGAAAAATATTATCTCGATCAAAGAAACCTCTGATACCTCAGTCATACAAACATGAATCAATTTTAATAAAGGTAAGGGTTTTTATTGTCTTAAATTTAACATATCTATAACCTTTCTCCGTCGACATTTCTAGCTTTAAAGCTTTTATGCACTCAGAGTCTCAGACACTTCTTGCACTTGCTTGACTCTTCATACTATGTCTTTTTAGAAGGGATAAGTTATTCCCCATGCCATAATATTGTGTGTTAAAACAAATATATCCTTTCCTAGCTTCATGTACTACCGAATGCAATATAGTGCAATTGATGCAAGTTTATATAAATACTATGTTATAGAAAGCATGTGTTATTTGATTTGTTTACATCATGTATAGCCTTACTGTAAATATGAAAGGAGGCTGATTCAGTTATTGTTATTTGAATTTTAGCATTTTCAGTCTGTGCTTTAAAAAAGTTTATGCTATTAGTATTTGGGGCAATGTAAGATCCTACAAGGACAAGTAGCTCTTGAATCTTGACTTGCCAAATGGTGTCCAGGGTGCATTTTATGTAAAGGCCACGCCGAAGGTAATACGGGCGCTCAATTGAACAAGGTCACGCCAAGGCATTTCGAAAGCCATACCATGCCAAGTTAAAAACAGCGTACGCCACTACGCCAGGAAAGATGATTGTGCGCCAGTACGCCAAGGCTTACTGTAACTCTACGCCGAAGATCTTCCGATTAGACTACACCGAATGCACCCTGGAGAAATATACTATTTACAATCTCAGCACGATGACAATTCCAGACCGCTTTACAGCCTGCTACGATTGCAGGCTCAATTTCGAGCATGCCCAGTAGTACCGATACAATTTCAGCACAATGACAATCTCAGACCGCCACACCGGAAACAAATTTGGCATATCTTACTATGTTAATTATGCGCATATTAAACATTATATACGCATAATATTTCGAAAATAAAGAAAATAAAGATTACTAACATTATTTATGCACGTTTTATCATGTACTTACCTCTTTCGACTTGAAAAAATCAAATTGATTTTGATGTCCTGAAAAGTGCTAAGACGACGTCGCCATCGATGACAACGCCACATCTTCCCGCCGTATGACGCCATTGGCGTCGTCTTAGACGTCCACTTCCTCGATCTAAATCTATCTATTGAGCGGTCGGAAAAGATGCTCGAACACTAATACAATTTCTATATCTTGACGCTTTGTAATCTCAGAGCTTCGTTTGGGGCTCAGGGATTCTAGCTTTAAAACTTGTATATTCAAATAAACCAAAAAATATTATTATTAACAATGTAGCCATTAAACATGTTAGAAGGCAGCGCTGTTACCGCTGTTAGAATACTAAGTATACAGTGACTTCCATATATGGTTTAATTAATTAAATGATTGACATTTTTGTAATAAACAATAGCATAGTAGAGTCTATAAAATGGAAGAAAAGTGGAGTTTGGGTTTTTGTCGAGGGTCAGAGGTCAAGGGTCAGAGGTCGAGGGTGGAAGGTCGAGGGTGGAATGTCGAGGGTCGAAAGTCGAGGGTCGAAAGTCAAGGTCGAAAGTCGAGGTCGAAAAATTGATTTCATTGGTACTGCTGAATTTGAGTAGAATGCTGAATGTGTAAAAACTTAAAAACTATGTCAATTTACAGAACTTCTTTTCGTAAATATTAACACGAAATATTGATTAGTAAGTTAAATTAATGATACTAAATTTAGATTTTATAATTGTTGTTAAATTGACAAGGCCGCGGTCATAACTAAAAATGGTTATGAAAATAGGTATGAAAATAGTTATGAAAATAGTCCTGAAAATAGTTATGACCGCGGCCTTGTCAATTTAACTGATTATAAAATCTAAATTTAGTATCATTAATTTAACTTACTAATCAATATTTCGTGTTAATATTTTAACTTACTAATCAATATTTCGACCCTCGACTTCGACTTTCGACCCTCGACCTCGACATTCGACCATCGATATTCCACCCTCGACCTTCCACCCTCGACCTCCGACCCTTGACCTCTGACCCTCGACAAAAACCCAAACTCCACTTTTCTTCCATTTTCCCCGAGCCGGTGCGAAGCGCCGTGCGAGGGTACTAATTCCGCGCGGATATTTACACCCGGAAAAAAAGGAGAGCAATGGGAATCCAAAGTTCATCAAGTTTTGCGGGCGCATGGGTGTGACGGGTGTGATGGGTGGTCATCTCACTAATCTTTGTTAGGAGTGGAATGAGCGAATTATAAAAAAACATGAGTAAGACATATCAGGAAGTCTGAATTATAACTTATAAATCGCTTTTTGGGACTTCAGGAAAAGCTGCGGAACAAATTTATCGTTTATACTTTATAAAAAAGGATAAATAAAGATAGATGGTCGAAAAAATATGGCAAGTTTCTTATATTAAATTGTTGATATAGCCGTAAGAATGTTGTTTTATTTACATAGATTTTCATTTTTTTACAATTAAAATATCCTATATTTTATGCTATCAAAAAGTTCCAACTTAAAAGGAAAGCGAAATCGTTTCACACGAGAGAATTTGTATATTTTCAACGGATTTCATTTCAAAAACTAATTTATAAGTAAAAGGCAGTTTAGTTTTATAAACTTTTGGCAACGTTTTAGCAAACGGAAGGTTGCATTTAAACATTAATTTGAAGCTTATAGAATGCATAAGAACATACCTACACCATATATCTCAGATTTGTATGGCTAAAACAACTAATATTTTAATTATTTTTGTAGTATTCTGTGCCTGTTGTTTTGTACTCCAGAAAAGAAGTTTATTTTATCGTGTTGCCATGGCTACTGTGCTTCCTCTTCTTGAAACAAAATTTCCATTTTTTATTCTTTCAAAATAAATTTCCCAAAATAATATTGTTTCCTTCCACTCTTCTTTCCAAACTATTAGAGTAATGATCAAAATTTTAATGGCACATTTAAAATGAAGGAAGCCACAGTGATTACGTCAGGTAAAACATTTCATTTGGCGATAGCCTTTGATTGCGTCGTGAAGAGGGGTGTGAGCCAAGGATCCAATTCTGTTTTCTATGCCAAAAATTTGTTTTGAACGCAGATATCCGACTCGCCTACAACCTTTGCATGGCAGATTAATGTCTGGCAATGTTCAGCTGGGGCGAGGGGTTACTGCAAGCATGTATTTCTAGTATAGACTATACTATGCTATTGTTTATTACAAAAATGTCAATCATATAATTGAGGTCGAGGGTCGAATGTCGAGGTCGAGGGTCGAAAGTCGAGGTCGAAATATTGATTAGTAAGTTAAATTATCGATACTAAATTTAGATTTTATAATTGTTGTTAATTGACAAGGCCGCGGTCATAACTATATTTGAACTATTTTCATAACTTATTTTCATAAATATTTTCATAACCATTTTCATAACTATTTTTAGTTATGACCGCTTGTCAATTTGACAACAATTATAAAGTCTAAATTTAGTATCATTAATTTAACTTACTAATCAATATTTCGTATTAGTATTTACGAAAAGAAGTTCTGTAAATTGACAAAAGTATAGTTTTTAAAAGTTTTTACACCATTCAGCATTCTACTCAAATTCAACAGTACCAACGAAATCAATTTTTCGACCTCGACTTTCGACCCTCGACTTTCGACCCTCGACCTCGACAATCGACCTCGACATTCGACCCTCGACCTCGACCTTCCACCCTCGACCCTCGACCTCTGACCCTCAACCCTCGACAAGAACTCAAACTCAGAAAAGTGTTATAGTAGGCCGTAGGATGAGCATCCAAAAGATGCAATTCCGTTGCAGCCCTCGTGTAACTACCTGTACGTAATTTTCACATGAATCAATAGATAAAAACTTACTTTATCAGAATCCGTTGCTCCCCAAGCGAAACAGGTGCATAATTGGGAAACAAATCCCTCCAAAGTTTGCTATTTTCGCGCTTCGAAATATTCGAACCGCCATTGTTTTGGTAGCAAATACGCATACGCTTGTCAGCCAAACTCGCACTGCGCACGTGCAGACAGGAAAAATAAAATCACGGAATGGAGATCAAACCTTGTAATATTAACGAATAAATACACACATTAAATTAAATATTGTTTAAAACACATTGTACATTTTGCTTGCCCATATGCTAAATTACTTCAATTAATTGGCTATTGTTTCAAAATACCGTTTAATTTTAACCACCTGTATCAAACAGGACGGAGAATATATAAATATACATACAATTCACATGATCAAGGAACAAATTAAATATTACGCTAAACTAAAGCCTTGGCCAAACATAAGAAACATTGTCGCGGAAATATTCGTGATTTTCAATGTTTGCTCAAATGTTTCCCTGTCTCCCACATCTGGAAACATTGGCTTTTATTGCAGAAACAAAATTTGCTTCCCGGAAAGCAAAAATATTTCCTACCAAATTCAGAAACATTTGATGAAACACTCTTTCTCCGTTTGCCGACGCTGGTAGGACAATATGACATACCGAAACATTGGTAAGACAAATAATATGACAAATATCTTTGCGCAACAATGTTTCCCAGTTTGTCCCGGGCTTTAAGGATATTTATATAAACTCCTAGGATTTGAACTATTACATATATTATATTGTGACATAGGTTGGTATTTAGCCACTATCTAGAATAACAAGGAACGATTTAGAATTTCCCTCAGTTTCTGTGTTGGAATTCAGATCATCATCATCAATGGTACAGCTCTTTTCATCAAAGTCTTCATCGTTGTTTTCAGACTTATTTGACATATGTTCCTCAACCAATTCAGAAGAATCCAAATTTTCCACATGTACAATCTCACTTACATTTCTCATTTTCGGTACACAGAACACAAGTTGGGGATAACTTTTCATCAGTCGTTGCTTGAGTTTAAAAGCTCTATATTTAGATGCATCCACATTCTCGGTGTCCTTAGCAATGATAACAAATTTCTCCAGAAAATCTTTCATATACTTTATTTGATTATTTCCGATGACTTCCGTCTCGATTACTTTCTTACAGAAGACATCATAAGACTTCTCGTACACTGATGTAGATATTTCAGTGTCCGATTGCTTCTTCGTCTCTCTGGTAAGTTCAAATTTTGTATAATTGCAGTAGCAAACTTTGTGATAGCGGACTTCCAGTGCTACATAGTCTTTCCCCCGGATTTGCACGAGAATCCATTCATCATTCCTTCTCTCGACAGCTGTACGTAGAAGACCAGCATCAATTGTTTCTGCCAACATGAGTGGGGTTCTTCTTCTCTTCTTAGTTACCTGGTGTGAAACAAAATTATTAAACTAAATATCTGTTAAAAACAATTAGGTTGGATGTTTGTAGCATTAGAAACTTACAATTCAAGATATTTTAAACCAAACCCGAGAATGTTGTGCACATTGCGCTAGTATTATACCTATCAAAATGACCATACCTTATCTAGTGAGAACCAAGAGGCGTCTCGTCCACAAATAATACATATTTCTGGGAGTACATGCTCGTTTCTTTCAGGCAGGGTCTTTTAGCTTCTTCGCCTTGGTTCTATTGTCTCCACATTCATATGTGGTTCTTCGGCAGAAGTTACAGTTTTAGAGCTAGTTCCTTCTCCTTTTCTTCTTTTCACTGTTGTCTACGGATGTTCTCTTCATCACAAAATCTCTTCCAGAATTAAATATGGTGGTACCATTCTAAGTTAATGCTGTCAGGGTTCTTCTCCATGTATGAATTGACAGATCCGTCATCGACGTTCTCGTACGATTTCTTAGCTATTTCAGCTTGTTGACATTTAAATTTGGCCCATTTAGACCTACACTCAATAAATTTCTTAAGCTTTTGGCGTGTAACTTTGCAAAGTTGCTCCGTAACGCCATCAAAATGCATAAAACATGAGGATATTCGATTTTTATAAATATCTTCAGCCATGATTGTTTTGCATAATTAAGCGTGTTTCCACTTCGAAGCATGTGCGTGTTTGTGCGCGTGCGCAGTGCGAGTTTGACTGACATGCGCATGCGTATTTGCTACCAAAACAATGGCGTTTCGAATATTTCGATTTATTTATTTATTTAAAAATATTTAAAAACGGTAGTCCTTCAGGGCACATAGGCACCTGCTTTTCAAGGAGCCGTTTGCAAACTACTAAAATTAACAATAGAAATATAAATTAATTTACAACTATTACAATACCTATATTACTAATTGTATAGATTACTAATTACTAATTACAAGATGTCAAGTATACATCAGCTGCGGTCAAGAATAGATTTAAATTCACTAAGGCTGTTTTGTTCCTTAGCTAAACTTGGTAAGCTGTTCCATAGGACGCATCCGAGTAACTAATACTCTTTTCATAAAATTTGTTACTGGCTTTCCAAGGAAAAGTTTATATTGTTACTACGCAATTGATACACTTGGTTCTCTTTGATTTTAAACATTTCTATTACTGATTGTTGCATGACGTTATTTTTTATTTTGCATGTGCATAAAAATACATTTGTTTCTCTTTAGTCGTTCACTTAACATTAGGGGCTTCGGTGGCGTTCACATTAGGGGCTTCGGTGGCGCAATCGTCAGAGCACGCGCCTTTCACCTCTGAACCTTCTGTCCGTTCACCGGATCTCGTAGCTGAATCCCGTGAAAAGTTAGACGACTTATGCAGTATGTGAAGTTTCAAAGAGTTAGTCCCACAGAAGACGTTGACAGGGTTTTCTCCGGGTACTGTTCTCCCATCGTATGTTGACAGGCTCCGTGATGGCGAGCAAATGGGCTTGTGCGCCGAATGCGCAGCCTTCGGCCTTGTGACAAGCCTTGGAGCTGTGTCCTGGTCACTGCAATTCAGCTTTAGCTTCAGCTGCAAGTAAGGATATAAACTCTTGCTCTTACATTTACTATGGGCTGCCAATTCAGCCTTTAAAACATCTTTAGACCTGGTTTCATATGTTCTGCCCGCAATCACTCTCGCAGCCCTATTTTAATTTTTTGCAGTTGTTTTAGCAGATAATCAGAACAATTATCCACAAGACTGCAAAAATAATCAAATGTGACAGCACAATAGCTGTATATTTTTTAACAAAGTCGATTGGGGTAATTTTTGCAGTTTGTTTAGCAGATAATCAGAACAATTATCCCAAACAAGACTGCAAATAATCAAATGTGACAGCACAATAGTTGTATATTTTTAACAAAGTCGATTTGATGGAGAGACAAATTTCTTTATTCTCCGAATCATTCCTATACCTTTTGAAGATTTTGAAACAATACTTTGTATTTGGTCGTTCCATTTCCGATGCGCGAAAATAGCAAACGTTGGAGGGATTTTTTTCCCAATTGTGCACCTGTTTCGCTTGGGGAGCAACGGATTCTGATAAAGTAAGTTTTTATCTATTGATTCATGTGAAAATTATGTAGTTCCACGAGAGGTGCAACGGAATCCGTTTTCTAAGCATCTTGTGGATGCTCATCCTGCTACGGCCTAAGTGACTAGTGGGCGATAAACGGGAAAATTTATTTTAACATTTTTATGAAATTGTTGTGAAGAACGGCGCTTTAAATAGTGCATTCCGACAAAGTGGACCTACGACGGAATCGAAATATGGATAAATTAGAAAAAGATTTAACGGAAAAATGACAGCTATTAAAGTTTACTTTCGATAAAACACAAGAAATAGTAAATAAATCAAATATCGTCGCCATTGCAAGACAGCGCGAAGCGTTGATAAAGATTACGGCGAGCATCGAGGACATAAAACTGCAGATTGTGGAGACAACAATGGGACAACAATGAAGCGATTACAGATTGGAGTAAAAACATCGAAATACAAGTTGAGGATGTCGACGCGGAAGTCGAGAAACTACAACAATATTTGGATAATATAAAAGTCGATGAAGCGAGCAAAGCGAAAGAAGCTGAACAAACACAACAACTACAGTTTGAGAAAGAACAATATGAACACAAAAACTGCAATTTGAACACAAGATCGAAGAAATTAAGAAAGATAAAACTACAACAAAATCAAATACTGATCAAATTCGAACGAAGCTTCCCAAGTTAATAATTACCCTATTTAATGGCGCGGCCACCGATTGGCTTCGCTTCTGGAACGTATTTGAAGCCGAAATAGACAACAACAGCAATTTAGCAGCCGTGACCAAATTTGCCTATTTAAAGGAACTTCTGAAGACAAATGTTAGATCAACTATTGAAGGACTACCATTTTCAACTAAAGGATATACCAGAACAAAAAACATTCTGAACAACCCATAGTGGAATCGCCGTTTTCTGATACGCCAATATATTTTTTCAAGGAAATTTGACACGCCAATATATTTTTTTCAAGGAAAATTGACAAATTGACACGCCATTTTTAAAAGTATATTTTATTTAAAAATAAAACGACGTAGCTATATTAAATGTATTGATGTCACACACAAAGTGTACAAATCACAAATGTACCATTTTTAACGCTGAGTTTTATTATTAAACACAAAAGCGGAGTTAGCTATACATGGAATTTAGACTACTAAATTCCGATCAACAAACAAACTAGAAAGAAAATTATAAGTAGGCCTATAAACGTTTTTATCTGTTGCCAGAAACTTCGTGCATGTCTCATTTGAAATATATATATGTATATGCACTAGTCAATTGACTCCCTCCCCTTCTGGCTCCGGGCTCCCGATAGCAAAATTGTGGATAGAAAAATTGTGGGTAGCAAAATTGGAGACATTGCAGCACTTTGTATTTCACATACAAAACTCTGTTAAAACCCTGTACATAATGATATGTAGTACATCTCAGGGGGAAGGGATTTCAATTGACTAGTGTATTAGCATTTTAATTTCAATTATTTTCAAACCAAGAATGGTAGTTTCACTTCTTCATGTTGAAGTCTATCAACCACTTTGCTGTTTGTATAAGAAGCAGCACGGTCACCAAGAACTGGACATTTGTGCGACTTTAATTTTCTCTTCTTATCACCCTGAATATAAATTTCCGCTATCTCTTCCACTGCTGAATCCAGCCGGATTATATTAGGAAAGCACCAATCAATTTTGGTCCTACAAATACAGCGATATACAGTATTTTAAATATTCACAAATGACTTCATTTTTTACCAAATGTATTTACAGTATTGAATACTGAGTATTCCAACACTTTATATTTTATAACTCACCTGAGTGCAAGCGCTTCATTTGACTGTCCTCCCTGCATTGCTTGTGAAGCCATGCTTGAGTAGAAACTCTCCACTATGGCCTCCGTTCCACCCTTTGCCAATGCAATATCAGTAACAATGCACATTTCTTTTCCTATCAGGTTGTATACCTCACTATTTGTATACATAGAGTTGTACACCATAACCTCGTCAAGGATTGTAATGACTGTCTTACTTTCAAATTTCATCTAATACAAATTGCAAAGATGATATGTACTTGGCGGGAAAATTTTGCCCACAGTAGTCATGCTGGTTAAAACTCCCAATTTTTCAGAATCCAGAGAACCAGTAATCTTTCCAGTAGCAGCATTTATAACTGAAAACCATCGGCTCATTACATCTCGAAATTGTTGCAGCCATATAAAATCCTTAAGTGCAGTTTTCAAACGGCGATGCATGACATGACTTAGTTTCGGATTGAAAATCAGGTCATCCTCGCAGGACAGACGCTGTACATGAGGCATTTTACAAACATGAGCAAAGAAATTGGAAAATTTTTCCATTCCATATTCTTCTAACTTGGCTTCGTCAATTTTGACATTCCCTGTGGCTGACCTATTGAAACAGAAAATACAATTGGTAAGTGATTACAATTGATGGTGAGTGGTAAACTGGTAATGAGGAAACGGCAGAACACGTTTCAAAGTAAATAACTATGTAAGGATCACTGATATTATTAACAACTATCTTTCTCCGCATAGATGCTCTACAAGGCAGTCGAGATCTAACGATGTCAAATACTCTTGCATCTGTGTAACACTTCGTTCATATCGTGATTCGAGACATTCTGTCAGATCCAAAGCCAATTGCTTGAGGTCTTTTTCACAATCCTTCTGGTCTCTAACCATCCACTTGTATACAGTTTCTTGGTTTTCATCTTTTCCTGTTCCTACAAGCAGCCAGCCTGGAACCAATTTAACCCCCTTGTATTTTCCTTTGCGGATGTCTTCCATGCAGCCATCAAGATGGCCAAATTGCTTGGCGGGTTTGGTCAAACTTAGCGCCGCTACGTTGCTTAACTCACTTATGACCTTAGGAGACCACACACATATTTTCCAAATTGGGACTTGTAAATCTTGCAATCTAGCAAGCATCTCAATTGCTGGTCGCATTACGTCTAACGTGCCACACATGTCAATAACAAAGTCTTTACCAGCTATTTCATACTCCTTGACTTGGTTATACTTGTTTTCTCTAAACGTCTCGATGTACACAGGCAATGAGGTCATCAACTTCTCAAACTCATGGTATTGAGATGTAAAAAATCGTGTAGAGCAAGTCCTACTGGTTACAAGAAGTCGCTTACATTTTGACTGACTGCTTGGCTCTTTGCTAAGGCAAACATTTTTCCACGATTAAATATCTGATGAATCCTTGAACTTCGTGATACTAAGCGTGAAAAAAATTCAGACGAATTTCCACTTTTTCCAGAAAGAAGATCATCTGCTGCAAGATGAACTGAATGTGGTGGGTCCCATATGACTCGGTCAAAAACAGGATCTTTCTTTTTCAGCAACTTATTCAGTTTTTTCCCAAACATGTTTGCTTGGTATTGCCCATCACATACAGTACCTTGCCATGACTGTGCAAGTGCGTCATCTCCGATGCTATATGTTGAATTGATTGTATCATACACGTTGTCAGCAAGTTTATCTGCTGTTGCTTCAGTGATTCCATCATCAACATCTTCAAGGTCATACACACAAGGAGCTTGAACCTGGATTGCTTGTCGTTTACCATCAATCATTGGACAGACAACAATGGCTTGATTTGTCACACGATGAACTGTTGACTTGTCTGCGGACACATAAAATGAGGAGGTAATGATGTGGAGACCAGGGGTTGTTAAGTATTTTGCTGCTTTTGTATCAAGCCAGATCTCAGAAGCGTGGAGTATCTCAAGAAACTGCTTTCTACTATGCCCTATGTTCCCATGTCACTGCCGGTAGATATATGACAAGATATATTCGTCTCTGTCGTTGGCCAGCACATTTTGTTAGCACTGTATTGAGTGCAACTCTCACTAAATTTTATGTAACTTTCGTCACACGGTGGCGTCGTTTTTTTAGACGATCAGCATACTAAAATGTGAAAAAAAATCTGATGAACAAATCTTGCTGTATTTTACTGTAGCAAAACAAAAATACATGTACATGCCAGTGTACGTAGCCAGTGTACATGCCAGTGTACGTAGCGATGTAAATAGTTGCTGAGTATAGAAGGTTATCCAACTACTTGAAACTTGAAAGAAATGTTTTATTCATTTTTCAGGTGGTTGGATAACATCCTATACTCCGCTACTATTTTCTAAATATGTGATTTAGCTCAGACAACCAAAACAAATTTCAATATTTAATTCACAGGCGATACAGATTATACCTAAAGCGTATACGACATATTCCCCAGGTTTCCTTTTTATCATTATTGGTTACTTTTCTACGCTTTACACTTAGCTCTTCATGTGATTCATCTGACTGGGCCTTTCTTTTTCTAAACCCCTTTTCCCACCAATTTACTTGCTTTTTTACTTCTTTGTGTTTTGAAATTTTTGCTTCTAAGGAGAGATGGAAGGAAACCTAAATCTTAAATAAATTTAATAGTCATAACCTAATTTAAATAGCGATGTTTTCAAACATGGTCCATTAGTCCTAAAATAAAGTCGAGAGCACAAAATTTGAATATCACCTTAGGCTTAGGATTGTCAATTGTGGAAATACTGTATTTTCACTGTGTTGAACATATTAAGGACATTCACTGTACCAGCAACAAAAATAAACACTGTACATCAGTACATGCAGTTTTTACATAATAATTAATAAATATATAACCTACTTTCAAAACAGTTTAGGCATATAACGCTGCCACCATAACCTTCGTCATCTTCATTCCCTGTACTAACACTGCATAGAGGGAGTGCATGGCATGCACCCAAACATGTTTTGCATGAATGTGCTCCACCAGTTTCTTTTTGGCAGGTTACACATATAGGGTCTGCTAGTAAATATCTTTATATAAATTTTAATAAAATGAAGCTACATCTGCTACAATCTATAGGAAATATTTGACTGTCATGGCACATGCAAGCGGCAAGAGTCAGCCTTCTGCCTTACAGCTTGCAAAAGTCAGTTTTAAAGTTTACACTGTCCGACTGTCATAGGCGGAATTATAAAATCTAAATCTTGTACTATTGAATTCCACTTCTCTAGTTCTCTTGTGTATGTATGAATGGACAGAATGGTGGTAATTGTTAATACTATTTTTCAGCGATATGCAAATATACTTATTATTTTCAGTTTTGAGTTTTTCACAAAAATGGACATAAATTTGAATAATTGATTTTTAAATTTGCATCAACGCATGTTTAATACATGACTACATGTAAATACAGTAATAACAGTATCACATTTTATAATCATCAAATTATCGATTCAATATCAAAATGCCAGAATTTTATATATTAATATATATATTTAATATTTTGAATTCGTCTTGTATTAAATATTGTACTTGGGTAGCAGGATTACTATGGATTAATCAAATAATCAGACACCATCCTACCTTCGTTTGACTCCATTGACCATTTTCTCAAATTTGGGGCTGCACATTTTGGCGCGTATTTGTTGTTTATAACTTTATAGGCCTGCTGAATTCGCGGTCAGTTGACCCTGAGGTTCCCCGTTACTTAGTGTAAAATTTATATTTCCTTCCGGTTCACCGAAGGCAAAGCGATTTTATTATTTTAAAAATTTTTAAAAAAATTCGATCGAAGGATTCGAAGACAGTCAATTTGTATGTTGTACCATACGGCATACGCCACGCTTTGCTATCCTAGAAAATCTACGCCACGCCAAACGGAGCACGTAATATTTACTTGTTTACGCCACGCCAAATTAATTATTCAAGTCCACAGATACGCCAATATATTTGGCGTAACATACGGCGATTCCACTATGGTGAACAACAAATTTGGCAACACCACAGAGATTGTCAATGCATATGTTCAAAACATCATGGCCTTACCAGTTATTGTAGTACACAACCCTGGAAAATACACGACTTCTAAGCCAATTTATAGATCACAATGTATAAATTTAAGTTAATGAGACAACACATTAACTTGAGGTTTGTTTTACTATACAACAAGTGGGAAAAGCCTGTCAACACCCACTAAATTCACAAGAAAATATCTCTGATCAAAGTTCAAAGTATGTCCGGACACGTGCAATACGAATGCAATTTGCTCAGCCAATCGAATGACTCTATTGCCAATCATATTTCAATGACCATAGGTAAAGCGCGCTATATAACGTCAAGCATGTCACTTTGCCGAATGTTTCAACTGAATAAACACGAAATTCTGCAAGAATAAAAATTTCCACCCGCCCACCCTTCTATTTTACATGTTCGAGGACAGTAATCTAATGGACGATATATTTATCTATCTCATTATATAGTTATTTTCATGCAGGGTAATCCAAGAGGAACAAACTGGAAATGTTCTTGCTGTATCGTTATGCTGGATGTTGTCTTGCTTTAGTTATGCTGGATAATTAATCCAAGAGGAAAACACGAACAATTTTATTGCTGTGAATGATCATGTTGTATATATCTAAACTTGTTGATGTTGAATAAAGCTTTGGTTCGGGGTTGAAGTGTTCCAAATGGTCAACTTCATTGCCCATAGACTCAGATTATTTCATGGAAATATAATCAGTCGAATCGTAAGGACTGTCCAAGGGGATTATCACCCATTGGTTCAGGTAATGTCGGAGAGGGTCGCAACCTTGATGACAGTGCTCTATCGGGGTTTTTACCCCTAGGGCATTTAGTCTCTCCTAGCGGGTCTCATGTATACCCCCGCGGGATGAAAACATAAGGCTAGAATGAGTCTTTGGGTTGACCAGAGTATAAATATTGGTTCACTTCAGTCTTCACCCCGAACCCGTTCTCCCACAAATTTGGCGTGTGTTTAATTTAATTACCGGTGAATTTTAGTATATAATGTGCTTGGATCATTAATGAAAAGTTACCATTCAACGTACAAGTACTCGAAACGTTAGGAAAGTTAACAGGGATATAAATGGTTATGTGCCAATGTCGATAGACAAGCTTGAAGGGATACGGGGAGATTTAGTCCGAACGAATGACAATAGACCTTACTGTTTATTCACAATGGCTAATGGCCTCGTTTTCGTGTGGTGTTTACTCATGTTTCGTGCACAATAGAGTTAACAACAAGTTTGTGTTTGGGCTTATTAAAAGATCAACGAGAAACAAATTCGTTCAGGAAACATGGGTATATATAACCTTCATATGCGTCTGCCATGTCAATTGCCAAAACAGGTAAACATGGAAACGAGGCCATTGGGTCAAAAGTGAATAAACAGTAAGGTCCATTGGCGGGAATGGGACTTTCCGAGATTTGTCGACGCACTGCGAAAGTGGACTGAAAGAAACCCCTCTCTACCATGAAAGAAGTGAAGTGAATTCCCAAGTGGATCTTCCTACAATACCCAACAGCGTACCTGTGTATATTGCGAGAAACCAGACGACAAGTCAATTGATTGTAGCAGTGTAGCCACACCCCATGAGCGAAGGCAGATTCTTCAGCGAAAGCGCCTCTATTTTAACTGTACTGGTTCAGGCATTGAGCTTCGAATGTAAAGTCGATCGAAATGCCGAGCCTGTGATGGAAAACACCATACGTCAATTTGCGAAACCACCAAAGGGAAGTCTATTGACAACCAATCAAAGAAACGAACAGCGAGTTATATATCCAGTAGTTGTTGTAGATGTGCATGGAGTCAGATGTGTTGGATTCGGGGTCCGGTAGCTCGTATGCATTAGCCGTCTTGCTTGAAAAGATTAAAGTTAAACCCGTTAGTTCTGGGATGCGACAAATCGAAATGATGTTGCGCACAACAACACGAAAAATGGATGTCTATAACATTAATGTAAGTTTCGCCCCTTCTCCATTTCTTTTAGGCGGAGTGATCAAGCAACAACTTGAAGAGTGGCGCAGTCAGAGTCCAGACACGGTGCGTGAAATTGAAAAGAGCCTCTAGGTGGACGACTTGATCTCCGGTGCAACAACAACAGATGAAGCAAAGCAACTACAAGTCAAACTACTGAAATATTCGAGGATCCTGCCTTTCAACTACACAAGTGGCATTCCAACGAGCCAACATTGGAATCCAACCAACAATATGAAGAACTCGCGGATCAGACTCTTGCAAAACAGCAACTGAGACAGCCGGATGATGGAAACTGTGGCCTTCTTGGACTAACTTGGAACAAGAATAAAGATACGATCAGCATCACCTTGCCTACCGAAACAGTACCAGAAACCAAGCGAGGAATTCTTACAAAAGTAACAAAGATTTATGACCCATTAGGATTGGCATCACCATTGTCACTAACTGGGAAAATGTTGTACCGAGAGGCATGCGACGTTAAATGCGGATGGGAATCGATCACTGCTAACCGAGCTCGTTAAGAGATGGAAACGATGGGAAAGGGAGTTACCAGAGTGCATAACAACCGTGAGATCGTTGGTAAAGTACGGAGAACCAATCACCAGCGTCACTCATGGTGCGTTTGGTGATGCACGCGGAAACGGTGTAGCCGCAGCCACCTATGCTGTAGTGTCTCAACCATCTGGACAAACGCAAGGGCTCGTGACGGCCAAAGCACGACTGGCCAAACAAGGGCTGACAATACCTCGACAAGAGTTAGTCGCTGGCCATATGGCAGCTAATCTTGTAACTAATGTCAAAGAAGCACTAGAAGAATTTCCCGTAGCAAATCCCTACTGTTGGCTGGATAGTACGGTAGCCCTTCATTGGATTCGAGGGGAAGGAAACTACAAGCAATTCGTGCAAAATCGAGTCAACTAAATTCAGCAGAAGAAAGACGGGTGGAGATACGTCCCAACACACGAGAATCCGGCGGATTTGGGCAGTCGTGGAGGCGCCGTAACACAGAACAACAAGCTGTGGTGGAACGAACTTACTTCTCAAACGAACGTGTATGGCTTTCCAACCCAGATTGGCCTGCAAATATCACAACAAAAGCGACCAGAGAATATCTTGTAGAGGCTAAGAAAGTTCGTGAATTGTTCAAATTGGTGACCGAACAAGAACCAGATGAGTTTAGCGAACTTCTCGAAAGGCGAAATTACTGGACAGTGCTCTGGACATGTTCATGAATAGCGAGGTTTATCTACAACGCGAGAATGAAATCCAAAGATAAGGAGTGGGGTCCACTAATCACAAAGGAGATCGAAGCACAAAATAAATTCTGTGCCATTACCCTATTTACCTGCCAGATACCGAGATCTACACTGAGAAATTCGTACAGCAAGCTCATGAAGAAACACTCCACGGTGGAGTGGGACTCACAATGGCAAAGGTTCGCGAGAAACATTGGGTCCCTCGCTTACGACAGCTAGCAAAACGTCTTATCAAGAAATGTCGACCGAATTGTAAGTGATTTCAAGCTACAGCCTTAGCCAGTCCACCACCTGGGTTACTACCGAAGGATCGAACAGAAGTGAACACTCCCTTTCAAGTAGTTGGGGTGGATTACGCGGGGTCCCTCAAGCTAGGTTCGAGTTAAACAAAAGCGAGAAGGAAAATAATATGTTATCTTATACACCTGTAGTCTGACGAGAGCCTTACACCTAAATTTGGCAAAGTCCATGGAAATGGAAGAGTTTCTTTTTGAGTTTCAAGAGTTTAATAGCCAGACGTGGAAGACCTGAAAAAGTGTATTCGGACAATGGTCGAACATTTGCTGGAGCTGCATCGTGGTTAAAGAAAGTAAGATCAAGTGAAAAGTTGAACGACTTCCTCGCCCATCAGGGAATGACATGGCAATTCAACCTAAGAAAAGCCCCCTGGTGGGGAGGACAATTTGAGCGTGTGGTCGGCCTAGTAAAAGGAGCTCCCAGAAAGTCCATTTGGAAAAGTCTTTTGACGTTTACTCAACTTAAGGAAGTTTTGTTAGACGTCGAGATTGCCGTGAATAACCGACCATTATCCTACGTAGAAGATGATGTACAAATGCCAGTGATAACGTCTGAAAGTATGATGCGTCCTCAGTCCAACTTGCTTCCAGAATTGGAACCACACCTTGAAGAGAACAAATCCTTAAGAAAAAGAGCGAAGTACCTCAAGAAGTGTAAAGATACGATGTGGAAACGCTGGACAAGGGAGTATTTACGTGGTCTGAGCGAGAAATAACTGGAGAAATAACGTCCCTATACCAAGGCCTCTAGAACGTATATAGTACTTGTGGAACGCAACTATAATTTCCATGATATTCAAATCATATTTGTTTGTCACTGCAGACCAAGATCCAACTCTGACACTTTATACATTAATTTCAAATTTATATGAAGTATTTTAAGAATTCCGTTTGGCTTTCGTTTCGCAATGAAATTTGGCTGTGCATGGAAAAGCTAACAAACCTATATCAGGGCTCACATTGATACCAGTTCTTTTGAACTGACGTGACTACCCTGGTGAAATAAAGTTTATTTGATTTATTCCTTTGCGGAGCAGTTAAATCGAAATTTCACATTATTGTGCGCACGCACAGCACTTAGTTTAATTATTCCATGTCGAAGGATCGTGTGTGTTTGGATAAGGGAAGGTGGAGTCCGAAAGGAGACAATATCAGTAACGAGTTGTTTTTCCTATTTAAGTACTTGCTTCCTATTTATTTATGACATTTTCGTATATTTGCCGGTAATAGAAAATATTTCTGTGTTTCCACAGAGATATAGAAACCACCACGTGGATGTGTGTCCGAAACGAGAAATTGTCAGTGGTCATGGGCAAGTACCTCATGTTTGCCTAAAGATTGTACCTCATGTAAGCCTGCTCCCAATCCAAAACCTAAACCTTAAGTCTCACTGGACATAATGATAGGCATGCAAGGAGAGAAGAAGTAGGTTCACACTGGTGCTAAATTTACACCTTCTATAGCGCTAAATAATGGGTGCTATTTTGACACCATCAAAAGTGTTAAACATAGCTAGCCCACTAGAGGTGCTAAATTAACACGATTTTTAGGGTTAAATATATTATGGGTGTTAAGACAAATTACAGTTTCACAAAAAATCGCAAGAAAGCCCAAGTGACATATTTCTACGGAATATTGTTTTGATATATCGCCATATATAATATCTTGTGATACTACATGACTATAGACATTATATACACAACCAGGCTCGTCCCCAGGCTCCAACTCGGACGCGTGGATATCGCGCGTGGTCGCAGCACTGGCGGGTCAGGCGTTGGAGCCTGGCAGAAAATGCAGAAAAAAGTGACAGAATTTGACAAAAGTGATAGATTAATATTTCCCCGACTTTTTTACTTTGTACATCGTTTGTTTGATGCGTATTGATTATATACATGTAGAAAATGACCGAAGGCCTCAGGAAATCAAATCTCGAAGGTATTTTGAATAATATACTCTCGTATATGAATAGTTATTATGACCGTTTCGGTCGAGGAGTGACCGAATAGTAATATAGCTTCGAATAAACAATACTCTCAGAATCGGCTATGAAACAGTTTCTTTATGTATTTAGTTTTGATGGCTTAATGTAGAAAATATTAAAGACAATGCTTATTGAAAGTCTAATATATTGTTTCGTGCTTGATACTTGTTTATATTTATATGCCAAAATATATTGACTAGCTAGTTGTAAGGCCATATAGACCCCTTGCAGCACGAAACAATATATTAGACTTTCAGTAAGCATTGTGTCTACATTAAGCCATCAGAACTAAATACATAAAGAACCTCTATGGAGGTTGGTATATATTGTTGTCATAATGTTTTTTCTTAGGTAGCTGAAACTAAACAGCAAATAATTTATCTGAAATAATAAAAATAGGCATGACCGAACATGATTCATAGAAAATGTTTGGCTGCCCGTCCTTTCCTAGGCAACATAAAGATGATATTTAACTTGAAAGTAGGCTAGTGCGGTTTTCAAAAAAAAACGAAAACCGAAAACCGACGGGAAAAAAACGATAAAACCGACAAAATCGGTTTTTTTGTCCGCCATCTTGAAAAGTGAAAACAACGGTCCGCATACATATTTGACATACAGAACCATCCTGCGCTTCTTCCGTGTTCTTAAAAAAGTTCCATACTAAACTTCTTGCGGCCATCGAAAGTTTACTTTTAATTGAAGAACGTATCGCACCTGGTCTTTCGCAGCACAAGATGACGATGTTATGAATTTAGTATCACCTCATGCGTAGTGCACGCAATACCCACGCATCAGAATAAATTTAATCTGATTTATTATCGGCTCAGCTGTCAACACGCATGGTTTAGCGATGAGTCATACTATTAAAATAAGCATGCAAAGGATGCGATATCCGATCTAGACGCGGTTAAATCGATTTTCGGTTTTTTCGGTTTTCCGATGTAACAAAACCGTAAAACCGGTTTTTTTAAAAATCCGGTTTTTTCGGTTTTATCGGTTAACCGCACAAGCCTACTTGAAAGTATATCTGGAAAAGTTCGAACTTTTGCCCCGCACCAAACACACACACTCTGTGGCCCTGTCTTTTCGCTAATACGTTTTACAAATTGTTTGTAAGAATACACGTTGGCTGTCCAGTAAAGATTAAGAAAAAAAAACCGTCAAAATATTTTTTCTTGTCTTCACATACATCCAGTGACTTTTCTCAGTCAGTGGCTCAATATGGCGTCATTGCTCACGCCATGCTTCGTTTTATGGCGTGGATTCACTGATATGTACTAAGACTGGATAGAGCATCGTAATACAGAACCCTAATAGCAATTGAAGCCGGAAGTGAGTCGTGTTTTGAGAGCGGCGGCCATGTTTGTCAGCCCCACTTGAGGAGTGAATGCTATACTTTTCTATTAGGAAATTGACATTTTTTTCTGGTTTTCGCTTTATACTCGCGAAGTATGTGAAGAAATCAAGTCAAATCTAGTATTTCAAGAACAAGCAATCATCATAGAAGTATGAAGAACATTTGAATATTGAAAGAAACTAAATCGTAAGTAAATAATTTGATATTTTGATCACCGATTTTGACGAAATGTCAGAGCTCGGCGACTGACCGTCCGAACACATCACTATACTCTACAGATTACAATGTAATTCAATTATTTTTGTATAATAAAACAATCAGTTACTACTTAGAGTACTCCAGCACTAATTGTTAAACTTTTTGAGCCAGTAGATAGGTTTAATAAGCTTGCGCGAGGCCGATTTGCAGTTCATACTAGGATAATTATACACATGCAATTAGTTATGATTATTTTTTGCTTCATTTAGCAGTAATATTTCAGTATCTGTAGAAAAATAAAAATAATCAGTACAATTCCAAATTAGAAGAGTCCAGAAGAAACTCCCCTGCCATGAGTGCTGCAATGTTCTTGACCCTGATTCTATCTTCCCAATTCCTGCAATAAAAGAAAAGGACAATTTATATAGAGCTTCACAGAGTATCCTTAATGTTTGTGAAAAAAAGTGGAAAATGCTTTCCGGTGTCACGGTCTCAGCGTTCCCCCAGTCTGAATTATCCCCTTTCATTATCTGCGCATGCGCCGAAACAGCGGACCGCTGAGCACGTAGCTAGCTGGTCTGAACGCTCCCCCAGTCTGAGTTATCCTCTTTATATTTTTGCTTTTTATCTTTGCGTATTTACAAAAAAAAGACTTTAAAAATACTCTCGTGAAGGCACGTTATTGTTAGATATGGTAAGGACGTTAAATATCGTATTATTTCTTTATAAATATGATTACTTTTGCATATTTTTTAAGATAACATATTTTACAGATAACTCAGACTGGCCACTGGGGAGTATTGCAAATTGAGACTGGTCTGAATACTCCCCAGTCTGGGATATCTTTTATAATTTTTCTCTTGTTATAATTTTTTAAATGAGATAACTCAGACTGAGGAGTATCAAGACTGGTCTGAATACTCCCCAGTCTGAGATATCTCCTGTTATAATTTTTAAAGTGCATATGTCACAATTACCATTTTTTTCTCAAAAATCGGCCGTGACGAGACAATTCGAATGATATACATCATTCTTTAAACAGATAAATACTTCCAGAGATATTTTGGCTCAAACATGCCAAAAAATGGGTTTTTCAAAACTTGGCCGGGAGAAAAGAGGCTGAGTACGAATAGCCGCGATGACGTCAAATCGGGAAGTCATGTTTTGTTTACATTATAAAACAATATAAAATATAGTCATGTTGGAAGCGAAAAACTGCCGAAATATTCAATTTTCTGGCATATACGTTTGGAATTCGACTTCAGGATTTTACGCAATAGAAAGGTGAACATTGCCGTTCCCAGAATTTGGTAAAATATTTTCTATAATGACGATAACTCAAACGGTGCGAGTCTAAAATGTCGGCTGCAAGCCTGCAAATGAAGTCATGGACCCGTGCTGGACTTCGGCAAATTTACTCAAGTAATTTACATGTAGAAAATTAAAAGGTAAAGGGATATGCGCTTGGATGCCTTGTGAGAACGTAGTAATAGACGAAAAGTCTGGAATGTAGAAACAAGTTAGTAAATTGAAATTTGCAATTTTGTATTAAATTGTGCTACCTTGAATATATTTTGTGCAGGATGTGCCACAATTGCCCAGTATAAAAGGAATATATAGCATAAAATAAAAAACAGTCATGGGAGACGATGTATGACTTCAGATTGACCACATGTCTTAACATGTTTATAAACAAACTTCTTGTGCTTGCATTCTCAGTGTCTATAAAGTATAGTAAATTATCAAACAATTTTTACATTTGATATTGTTCAATATATTGCTTATAAATGATATTTATAATAATAGTGACATCATTTATATGCTTATGTAGGAAATAAACACGAAGATGAACAGAGAAATGAGGCTCCAATGAAGATAATTCAGACTCATAAGACATCACATAACTTGTTAATTTACTTGTCTAATAATTACCTGTATCTCTGTTATTTGTATGATCACTGTTTAGTGAAGGCATATTAGTGATATAATAGGGTCCTGAAGGAGGTTGGGGGGGGGGGTACTAATCCCAGTTTTACGGCCCAAATTTTGACCAAATTCCATAGTCCCATCCTTTGTTTTGCTCAAATCCCAATTTCTATTGTTTATTTGTTGTTGGTGAATCCCAGTCCCAGTGCATAAAATGGTTTCCCAGCCCAAAAGCATGCAAATCCCAGCTCCCATTTTACCCCTTCAGGACCCTCATATAAGGATAATCAGTAATCTGCCCTAATGCTCCCTATACTCGTTATATTGTTATGTTATGCGCACAAATATATTTCTTTTTTGACCCCAATCACAACCCTATTCCTACCCTCTTGTGACTGTAACATAATGATATCAACCAATTTCCTTATTACTGATCAAGGGAACCCATTAATGGTTCAACAGATTTTCATAATTCAGTTGTAAGAGTATGGCAAACATATTAATAAAAAATTAATCACAAAAACAAATAAATATGTTTATGACCATCCATTCTATGTTTTTTATTTGACTAGTTGTATTTAGCATTTTAGAATACATTAGATTTTTCCTTAATCTCAAGGCAAATGCCCATCTAAACAATACAATTAGTCGTACTTGATTTTTATCCAGGTATACGTAGTTGATAAACATGACTAAAGAAGCCACATTTCAACCTACCACTGACAAGTAAAATTGTCTCTGGTGGTGTTAGTCATTTTCATACATAGGCGGATTTTCTGTGCACCCCCCCAAAAATATTTTGCACCCCCCCAAAAAGTTTTCCCACCTCACCTAGAGGAATTTTCACCCCCCCCCAAAAAAATTTAAATGCTCATTGGGATAAATGGCAGTAGTGTGATTGAAATAAAGAGTTTGAACTAAGTAAGACTAAAAACAAGGATTTTGAACTAAATAAGACCAAAAATCTCAACTGTGGCCCCAGACCCCTCTGCAGCTTGCTTGGCGGCGCTACGCACCCTGTCGCTCACCTCACCCCCTAAATTTTTGGCACCCCCCCCCTAAATTTTCGGCACCCCCCGGAGCAAAATCTGAAAATCCGCCTATGTTTTCATATGTCAGAATGAGCCATAAGTACAACCCCTGGCTCAACAAAAGCTGTCACTAGTGTTGCACTACAAGCCGAGGCCTAGACTTGGTCAGTTTTTTGCTTCACTGATTTTCTGAGTAGTTTAATCAGCAATTCCATAAACCAAACTGGGCCACAGCGAGGCTTAGGTATGCAGTGTATATTCATAAGATATACATTACGCTGTATAAAAGGAAGGTGGCTGTGTGGAAAGTTACATGGAATTATAACTTCATTTATTAAAGAGTTGACCATGGGTGGCACTTTTCCATGGGTGGCACGGTTTCATTGCACTTTACATGATACTGAATAGTGGCAAAAGACCTGCCCATAGAAATAACAGATATCTACTATTTCTATGGACCTGCTACATTGCACTACACAGAAACCAAATAAATATATATTAAATGTCTTGCCCCATAACACTCCTCATACTAGGATGTTCAATGGTGGATATAGAAAAATATATAGTAACAATTAAATGTATAGTAATGAAATGTTGTCTCTGCCATCTGTGACATTCCTTGGGCTATCCAACACATTGTGGCCTCTCATCAGCTGATGATACCATACATTGTAAATGTAATATTGCTCTGTGACCTTGTGTCTGTCCTTGTGTTCTGACTTGCTTAGCATTAGATACTATAAAATACAAGATGAAAAAAATATGTTTAATATATATCATTCTACCAAGTATATCTATGCTTAGTAGATTTTGTAGACGATGGTGGTATGTAGTTTTCATCTATTTTTTGTTACAATACAATTAAACTTACCAGTTCCCATAAATACTTCATTTTGTATGGCTTCCTCGACGGCTTCAAAGCGAAGTATACGCTTCCTATACTCATCTCTGTTCCTTCGACTCCGATCTCAAAATTGACAAAATATGAGAGATTTCGCCCACATTCTGGGAACGGCAATGTTCACCTTTCTTTTGCGTAAAATCCTGAAGGCGAATTCCAAACGTATATGCCAGAAAATTGATTATTTCTGCAGTTTTTCGCTTCCAACATGACTATATTTTATATTGTTTTATAATATAAACAAAACATGACTTCCCGATTTGACGTCATCGCGGCTACTCGTACTCAGCCTCTTTTCTCCCGGCCATGTTTTGAAAAACCTATGTTTGAGCCAAAATATCTCTGGAAGTATTTATCCGATTATGGAATGGTGTATATCATTCGAATTGTCTCGTCACGGCCGATTTTTGAGAAAAAAATGGTAATTGTGACATATGCACTTTAAAAGAGATAACTCAGACTGAGGAGTATCGATACCCAGGTTTGAATACTCCCCAGGGCCCAGTCTGGGATCTCCCTCATCTCCTGTTATAATTTTTTAAATGAGATAACTCAGACTGAGGACTATCGAAACTGGTCTGAATACTCCCCAGTCTGGGGTAACTCCTGTTATAATTTTTAAAAGAGATAACTCAGAATAGTTTATACATTATGTACATGAAGTATTTACAAATTAAATTTATTTACAATTTTTACAATAAAACATTGTTTTGCTTGTGACAGTTCTTGGAACCTTCTCACATGATCGATGAAACCAATTGAAACATTTTGAGCACTCAATCATAAATACACCATCACTATATGGCATTCTGCAATGGCAGAATAGTTGTACTGTTTCTTCATCACCAAGTCCCACAACACATCTTGAAGACTTAACTGGAAATCTAGTAATATCTTCACACTGCATACAAAGAGCTAAATGTACTCTCATGACACTTTGGTCATATACTTGAAGCCCAGGGTCATCACCATTACAAAGGCTGACAATAACTGCTAGGGCAAAAAGGCCACAGTCAGAACAGCTTTTTTGCTGTACCATTGATGGCCTCTCGATCACCATGTCTGCCAAGCTTGTGTTGAGCAATGCTGCCAATGAGGTGTGGAACTTCTGTCTATCGCTCTTTCGGAGTTCAGCATAGAGATAGTTCAGAGAGTCATAAACTTTAATTCTTTTGCTTTCACAACCGATGTTGGTGACTGTCACCCAGTGATTTCCACCCATGTTGATAACCTGCACAAAGTCTTCTTTCTTCTCTACCTTTGGCATTTTACTTTCAAAGGCTAACACGGAGTGCAAACCTGTTGCACCAGGAAACTTTTTTGAGATCAACCACTGGACATGATCGATGTGTTCATCTGTCAGCCAGTAGTCTGCTTGCAGGGTTGTTGACACCAAGTTGCCAGTCTTCGGATTTGGAAACGAACGCAAAACTTGTTTGGGTCTCCTTTTTTGTGTGTTTTTGGTGACCTTGTATGATGGTTGTGGCAGAGTCTTTTCATCAGGTGGTGGTGAGGTGTTGTCATTGGCTGGTGGCTGACTGTACTTGTCATCTGGTAAGGTGCCATCACTAGATGTTGGTGAGGTGCTGTCACTGGCTGAGGTACAGTTGCTGAGTGGTGGTGAGCTGCTGAGTGGTGGCGAGGTACCATTGGTTGGTGGCGAGGTACTGTCACCTGGTGGTGGCGGGATACTGTCACCTGGTGGTGGCGGGATACTGTCACCTGGTGGTGGCGGGATACCGTCACCTGGTGGTGGTGGGATACTGTCACCTGGTGGTGGCGGGATACTGTCACCTGGTGGTGGCGAGGACAAGGTGCTGTCATCTGGTGGTGGCGAGGACAAGGTGCTGTCATCTGCTGGTGATGAGATGCTGTCATGCAGTTCGCTTGTTGTATATGGTTGCAGTTGGTCATAAGGGACCTTTTTCTTCAATGGCACAGCACCATCCTTCACAGAAATAAGGGTTGCCCTTTGGGTTTTGTCAATTTCTGTCACTCTAAAAGAATGAGGACCAACTAAGGATATATTAAGTAGTTGGACAGATCTGTCAAAAATCATGCACTTTGTGAAGAAAGCACCAAATTTGGCACAGTTATACTTCTTGACATGACGAACAAATCGTTATGGAATCAAGTCCAGAAGTAGAAATTATGGCTGTTAATGGCTGTAATTATCATTTCTGGACTTGCCTCCATATCCAGATTTGTTCGCCATTTCAAGAAGTACAACTGTGCCAAATTTGGTGATTTCTTCAAAGTGCATGATTTTCACAACAATGGCACAAATTATGTAGAGTACCTATATGGTCCTATCCAAGTAGGCTCCATCTTTCCACCCTTTCTTGACTCATTTTTCATTTGCTTTTTGAAAACAGTATCCCCAACCTTTATAACAAATGTTTTCACACCCTTTGCCTTTCTTTTTTCATATTGTTTTTTCTGTTTTTGCTGGGCGATGTCTATGTTCTTAAGAACCTAAAGAAAGATATAGTAAAATCATTTAATTACCGTAAATTAAACCAGAAACTAAGTTGTTTTGAAATCAGATTGTTTAGTTGGCATGTTAAAACAAAACACATACTTGTTGGCATGTAGCCTCAAATAAATCATTCTTTTCTTGTACACACTCATCCAGAAGATCTTCAGGTTGATCTGGAGCAGGAGAGTTGTCCTCCTCCACAGTTATCTACAAGATTTTTAAAGTAACTTGTATCACATATTTTGTGTTTCTCATGTTTAACAAAATTCCTGCTCAGGCATTCACACTTGCTGTAAATGAAGACAAGTAACATTTGTATGATGCATTAGTGCTGCAGCCTCGTACCCAAGCTGTAGATCTAAAATACATCTATTTAATCTTAATCTGAGCAATACAGGTACAAGCACTAAATCTAACTATAATTGAAAGTTAATTGGATGGAGGTTTGTATTCCGATTGGGACTAGGATTAAATAAAAATGTGTATAATAACAGTTTAATAACTCTGACTAACAGTTAAACTCTAGGCTTTGCAGCTTTTAGGAACTGTGGGGACATAATATCATGTAAGGACAGTATATTTATACCTTCTCTGGTGAATTTGGATTCCGACCAAACATAAGATAGAATGGCGTGTACTTAGTTGAAGCTTGCTTTTGTGTCCGTATGGAATAAGCCACTTCATCCAAAAAATCAGACCAATTATTTTCGTATTTGTTAACCAGTTTCGACAGCCGTTGTTTTAAAGTTTGATTGGTTCTTTCGTCCAATCCATTTGTCTGTGGATGATAGGCACTTGTGATTGATCTCTTTATTCCAAATTCTTGGCAGACTTTATCATTCACTTTTGCAACAAATTCCCTTCCTTGATCGGAAAGCAGCCGTGAAGGTGCACCCCATCTAAAGATAACAACACCAGAAACTTCATTACTTCAGACAAGTAAACCCATCTGCCCTTGATAAGTAAAAACATCTGGTATTGGACATTCCACACTTGGAGCTTTGCAAATAGCACTGCAGATAAGATTTTGTTCCACTGTAAAGATTAGTCTTCAGAAACTGCAGAGGATTATCTTAGTTTATGCTTTATTAGTTTATTCTGTTGAAGAATCAAATTAAGAGAAAAAATAATGAGCTACCTGCATGTGAATGACTTGATGCATTTTGCAACACCAAGCGCACTTTTGTCCTTGATAGGATAAAAGTCGACAAACTTGGTGAAGTAATCAGTGAAAGTGCAGACATATTTATATCCTTCTGCAGTTGTCGGTAGTGGACCTAAAAAGTAAAAAATTATTGTTTGAGTATTAGTCAGGATTTAGCCAGAGGAAAAATCTATTCAGCTATTTAACGAAAATGGTGTTTAACACAATTAACACCCAATTTCTTACTGAAGCCAACACCCTGTTAGTAGGAAAGAACTCTTGAAACTGAAGTGTTACACTTACTTTCTTGTTTTTTTGCTTACATTGTTTGTTCTCAAGAAATTGGTGGCGGGAGGATATGTCATATGCACATGTCATATGTACTTACCAATTAAGTCTATCCCAACCAACTCCAAAGGATAGTTGACCTTTATAGGGATAAGTTCTGGTGCTTGAGTTTTAATCTTGCTGAATATCTGACATTGATGACATGACATGATCTAAAACATTAATATATCGAGGGAGGTTAGACTTTGTAGGTAGCATTGCTCCATGTATCAAATAATATTTTTATCACACAGAATAAACTGAAATTATGGTAACTGCAAGGTATAACAAGACATTTGAATAAAATATTTTATCGTAATAATCAACTAACATATTCCTGAATGTCTTCTTTCATTCCATTCCAATGATAGAAACTGGAGACTTTGAATAAGGTGTTATTAACACCACTGTGTCCTCCCATGGCGTCACTGTGATGGTGATGCAAAATTTCCTTAACTTCTTCAACAGTAAGAACAACCTTTTTTCTCACGGTCTCCTTTCCACTTGTATAATACAACTCATTATCTAAAATTCACGATAACTTGTTATGAGCATGACAATATATTATTCATATGCATGTGAAAAAATGAAAAATATACCAGAGACAGAGGAGAAATGTAGGAAGCTCCTATCACAACCAAAGGCATTTGCTCATCAGGCATTCCCTCAAGATATTCATGATTGCTTTTTTATTTATATATTAACCTAGACTTTGTCGACTTGCACGCTCACAAGATACTTAAGTTTGGTTAACAAATGGAGATAGTTATGAAATACTATGTGTGGTCACATGCATGACCAGAGGTTTATAAGCAAACAGCAATGTCAGAAATACTTGATACTCTAACTCTAAGCCAGATTCATTAAAATGTTCTGAAGATTCTTGATGTACATAGCTAGATTAAATTAAATGGTTTTTCTGCGAAAAACAAGCATGGTCATCCACTGGTATAATATATTATTAATACTGTAGTATCAAGTATGTGCAATAGGCCACATGGACTATGGAGTCATGGACGTATTGACTATTAAAAATTGTAAATATTTATCCAATTAATCCGTTTGTTACGTGTTCATTTTCAAAGTAGATGTGATATAAACTTACTTGTCTCATCCAGAATATAATTCTTAGCTTGGCCACGAACAGTTCGCTGTTGATTTTTGGTCAAACCATCTTGATGTTTACCATGGCGTAAATAATGCACGATACGCTCGCATTTTTCGTTGTGTTGAGCCATGCGATTGCTTCTCGTTTTACGCTCAGATTCAGCTACGACAGCAGGTTCTGCGTTAGGTTCTTGTTGTGGCGCCATACTGAAGACTTTTGATGAAAGTAAAATAGTTTCGATTGTGTTTGCACGTGAAGAAAATTGTTCGAGCAGCGACAGAAGCGAGGGGAGAACTGAGACCACGAGATTTGTTGACATGCAACACCGCTTCCGCGCGCATGCGCATAGCAATAGGGGATTGTTGAGACCGGGGGAGTATTGAGACCATGACACCGGCAAAGAATGCTGGCAACAACTGCTGGAAAGCTTCCTCATTGTAAAGACATTGTTGATACAATTGTTACATTTGTTCTGGGTGCTCTTAATGTTTCATCATTATAATATTCACAGAACTAGATGACTACATGTATGACGTCTCCACAATAAACGATAACTTGTTTAAAGAAATTGTCATGTGCTATTGCAATGGCAAGGAGACCACAGCAAATTTATCCCATAAAATCCGAAACAAGTTAAGCAATTTGGTTCTTTTCAACTAGCACTGAATGTTATCTGATTGAGCTCTTCAGACAGTTCCCTAGCTGAGCTTATGAGTTTAGATACAACCACCAAATGCAACAAAAGCATGAAACTGCTAACAAATTGATAAAAAGATACAATTCCTGGCATCAATGTATAAACAGCACACCCACAGATTAGTGGATTTGTTATAGGATTCAAATATAAACTCATTCCAACACTTACAGTACTAACAGAATAGTAGAATTATATTTTGATAACCATAACATAAATATTCAAAACTTACCACAGCAACTTGTCGACATGATCGCCGTTGTAACCATTTAAATTAGTCAAGTTTGCGAAATAATTATTCAGATTTGTCGCTGGACGTTTGTACTCTGGGTCTGTATTATATTGTTAACTAAATGGTCCAACGTTTAAATAACATATAATCCTTCTCCTGTTGGCCTCCATTGACGAGTCTGTTTCATATCTTCACTCATGGCACTCGTTAATAACACGACGCAAAAATTCGTTTTCTCTGCGATTCAGGGTTAAAAAACTTCAAATTTACTTTTCGAGACATTCATGATGCATATTATTTTCCTGATACAAGGTTTGTTAAGGTCCAAGAAGAGAAACAAGCGTTTTAAAACGAAAACTACAAATTCCGCAATAGAAATATATATAAATCTGCTGCCATCAGGGGCTGACAAACATGGCGGCCGCTCTCAACACGACTCACTTCCGGCTTCAACTCTAAACAATAGATGCACTATCCAGTCTTAGTACATATCAGTGCGTGGATTACACTTACTGGGAAAATGGCGACTTGCGCATGCGTATAAAAAATCTCGGACACGATTTTGGCTGAGTGAGACATCTGGTTACATCATTAATCTGTGGTTGTGTCGCCGTTAGAAAATATTTGAATTTTGACGCGACAAAAAAATTCCCTAGTACTTATCAATTTAGTTCAGAATCAAAACGATAATATAAACTACGGCCTACTTAACAATTATATTAATCTATACCATACAAACTCACACAAACCAAAAATATATCATACCCATATATTTGGTGGAACTAAAGCTGACTTTTACTGACCACTGCTCTCGATGATTTTTGTGGACTCTTCCTAACTCAGCTATACGCTGCTTGTTCCTCCAAAGTGTGCTGTCCAGGAGAGCAGGGCGAAGAAAGCATTTACATAGACCTGTGCATCATGCCTAAGGGAGTTTTGGAATCTCAGGAGGCTAACTGTAAGCAATAGCTAATTCTGTTCTAATTATAACCTGTGTGCTCTATAGTAACACTGGACCTTACTCACTTCTAGTGGGGTCACTAGGGGTGTATTGTGATATGGAACTCACTGCAAGAATATTTATTATTGTCTGAGAATTGATTATATTTAACTGTGATCGCGTCAAATGGTAGTTAAGTCAGCTACGTCCTGAGAATATCATAATTATGTATTATTAGCAGACACCTGTTTAATTGCATTCATTAGAATGATGCAAATATTTTAAGTTAATCTGAATTGTGTATTTACTTAATATGTACCTTACTTTCAATGTATTTTATAGATAACCTAATTATATATGTTATTGTGAAGCTGGAAAAATATTGATATTTATGTATGGTTCACCTTGGCATCACGACTAAAGTAATAGAGCAACCTTGTATCGCTGAGGAAGATAACGCAAAGAGTTGATGGCCTGCGTCAAGTTGTGTGTGTTTGATATTGGCCATACTGACTGGAGCAAAAGAATAGAGGTATTCTGATCTTTGGAGTTGCAGTCTTTTGGCATGTCTATAGACTATGGGAAAATTAGTGTAGTAATCATCAGACTCTATAACTGTTGACTTTACCTAATAACAAATTTGTAACCCATTAAGCCACAATAATGATCAGGGATTTATAGAAGCACTTTTCTGCTACCGGTAAACGGTTGTAAATAATATAATTCATTTTCTTCATCTAAAAAACGACAGTAGACTACTAAAGTGCTTGTATAAATTCCTGATTGCACATCTTATATTGCAAGATGCACATCTTATATTGCAAGTTTACTCTGTCTAATGCCAGACAACTTCACCTTCTAAGGAAAATTGTTAGTTGTTAATAGGTTAAGCATTGGAGTGACATAGAATAACTCTTCTGACATGCTCCTAGCATAGTACTAGATTGCTTGGCATTGCACAGGGTAAAATAATAGATGTGCTGTTCAAAAGAGTAACTTATACTGTAATAAGTACATTATCGCCAAAGTATTTACAATTTCTGTGTATGTCACTTCGCAGAACTGAATGTCAATTATGTTCATCAAGTTAAATTCCATTGAACAGTTATTGAAGGAATGACCTAAATATGTGTTTACCATGATCTAAGTACCTGGTTTTGATAGGTAATTGGTGAGAACATTGCATGAGCATGAAGATTTGCCTAAATTTATTACCATTTTAATGTTCAGCTGCAAAGTAATTTTGGAATCAGCAAATATATTATTATAAATTCAATTAAAGGATGTTCATATATTTTCAGATTGTGTTGTCTCTTTGTTAGGAATTATTTCTTCACACTAGTGGTAAAATAGCACCTAAATCAGGTGCTATTTTGATGAGAATATTCGGGTGTTAAACCAACTCCTAAATCAGTGCTATTTTAACACCAAAAACGGTGTTATTTTAGCACCTCGCCGGGTGATAATTTGGCACCTTGCATAGTGGTGTTAAAATAGCACTTTTTCTGTACCTTTTTATTTGACACCACTTTTGGTGCTAAATTAACACCATCAATTAACAGTGTAGAAATTGGTTTAGATCAAAGCAGACTAACTATAACGAATAAATTAGGGTTGATTCGCGTGTGCCTAAAAGATATAAACAAAACGAAATTGAGATTTTGTTTATATCTTTTAGGCACACGCGAATCAACCCTAATTTGTTCCATATGTCCGTGGCCGACGCTGAATTAAAGTTAACTATAACGAATAGTTTGCAACCCACGAGAATAGAAACACATGCCTATAAATGAAGTTACCATTCATAAACAGGTACTGCACCTGGTAGTGCGGTCGAGTTGAATTTGTCAGAAACGAATTCTCATCAGCACTATCAATTCTAACCAAATGACCCCCAGTATCTCGACAAGACTTCTTTGCATCTTCCCAGATTAGATGATGATTATAAAATAGTCTATAACATGACCTATTGTATGCTACCCATCCATGATCACATACTGGCGGTGAGTCTGAAAATGCTGTAAAATATGAACAAGTAAATAACTTCTAAATTTCATTAGTGTGATGCACTTTGCTGGGTCGCCTACGAGAAAATAATTCTGCCTAAATAATACCGTTACGGGTTTCATTGCATCAGTGTTTTACCTCACCCATCAACAATAACCTATAAATAACGGTGCAAATATAGAATTTCACCATGTGGTTTTAAGTGTGCATGTATTTTGCGGAAGTTTTTTTGACAGGTCTCAATTTCTACCTAACTACTTAAGCTTGAGTGAAATTCAGAACTAAAATTTTTCTGTTATATAACGCACAAGACGAGAAAAAAGAGCAGAGGTACTGAATATGAGAGGCTTTGAAAGTTTAACTTACATCCAGTTTAACGTTAGCTACGCTTAGCGATTTTAGAGCGCGAGCAATGATCTAAATTTCTAGCATCTTTACTGTAAATAACAAAATTTATTAATACAAATTACTAATATAGATCAATGTCCTTCATTGCAGATAGCATTTGCGTTCGCGAATATGTTATATACAAGCAAATGAAGCAATCATAATTATGGTGGATATACATCCCGGTTCAACTAAGTCAAGTCAAATGTACAGTACAAGATCTTGTTTATCGTCGTATACAATTTTAAAACTAAAATAATATATCATATATGATATATGTCTACACGTGTCTCATCAGACGCATGGCTATACATTAGCCCATACACGCGTGCCGTTAACTGCATAATTACAAGCAAATAGATTGTACAGTAGCTTACACATGCAGTATACCATATGTACTTACCGTTAGATAGTGAAGCGAGGAGCCATACACTCAACAACCACATAATCATGGCCATTTGGTTGTCATTCACTTGGCTTATTCTATCGATCAGGAGCTCTATTAATTGTTCATTCGCGCCCTAGTGTGCAACCATTTGAAATTTGAGCTTCAAAACAAGTGTTATTTCTCTGGCTGAATAATATATTATACCATATCAAATTTCAAACTCACACGATTTCCAACAGCTAAAGTAAAGTGCATCCGTCTCGATTTATATAATAAAGAGAAAACCTCTATAAATTGAAAATTGCTCAAATCCTCAATATCTCACGAGTAATAAATTATTTTCTTTCATAATTTTGCCTGACGAATGAATACACCAGCCAACATTTTCGCGCGGCTTTTAGATCCCAATGAAACCCCCTTTGAGAGACAGACTTCGAGCCCCAACTAAAGAGGGTCCCCAAATAGAAATGAAGTGAAATATGAATATATATTACTGTATATAATCTCTCAGAATGCAGGAATTTGCCATCCCTGAGACCCTAGATTAATCCAGAAATCAAGCATGCAATAGCACATGACACCAAAGAGTTTCAGAATGTCTCTGTGCGGCCCTGCATCAATGGTATATTATATTATTCTCGATTCGTGAGCCTCACTGTCGTTCCAATTGAAGTGTTCCTAAAATATTGCATCAATTCATATTACCTAGAGTTTATCAATACATTTGCTCAAAAATTGCTCAACTTCCTGTGTGTGTGAATCGACCAATGCCGTCTCATTTCAGTGCCTGATTGACCAATTGGGAACAAGTATGCTAGTAAACAGGAAGTTGAGCAATTTTTGAGCAAATCTATTGATAAACTCTAGGTAATGAATTGATGCAATATTTTAGGAACACTTCAATTGGAACGACAGTAATATGGAAATTGGAAAAGTCATGTCTATGACCAATAAAACAAAAGGCTTGCCGCGATCCAAGTCATGAGTTATCCTGAGACTGTTCCATGATTGTCTTTTCATTGTTTTTCTGAAATCTTATCCCAGTCGTCTCCATGCAGATATTAATAAAAATAGACAAATAACGTGCAGCGACCTAACTACACGTCCATACGCCATTACGTAATCCGTCGACGTAATCTCTATATCTTGCCCAGTGATTAATCAACAACCGAGAGTCAGCCCTAAATACACTTGTTTTCAATTGACCTTTTGGGCTCTAAGAATCACGTGTAGTGGCACGTGGCCAAAAATGTAAACAATGCATCAAAGTTCGTACAAGCTCTAATGGCGGCCGAGATGGCGACTGTGGGAGCGAACGATAAAATGACGGATTTTAAAAAAAATTTGCATTCATCAATAACTTTTATCTACAGGGAAACAACAAGGGAACTTTTATCTACATGTAGATGTAATTTTATGAAGTTCTGTGTAGAAAATGCGTTGACAAGGAGGCGACATATGAACACACTTCGCGAAGATTTCTTGCGAAAGGTTACCTCAAAAGCAAGTGAATAAATAGCGTTTGAATATATGATCGGATACATATTTTTCAAAATGAACTCTCACTGACAGATGTTTGTACTGGATCTATAGGTTATCCACATTTTAGGAGTGTTTACATGCCATTTTAAACTTTGTGAATTTGACCATTTTTTTTATCAAATGCCCAGGCTGAGCTGGCTAAAATATCTGAATAATTTTTGCTTGAGCTGCAGCAAGAACATTTATAAGTTAAAATGCTTTCTTGGGTTCATAGTTTTATTGCGATTTTTCTATTATACATATAATGATATTGATATTTAGATGGGAAGTGCTTAACAGTTACTACTCTATTGCTCAGAGTACAACATAGAATTTATGTACATTTAAATCCTTGGTATGATATTAATACATGGCCCCCCTGCCAGGGATTTTAGGGGGTGCAAAAGCTTAGAGAAGAGGTGCCGTGCCAAAACTACATGAAATGAAACAACAACGTTAAAGAGTATCGCCTGCAGAATATCAGATACAGTCAACTCTTCTCATTTGAGGCAAAGGGGGGACCACAGGGCCTGATTTAAAATCCATTGGTCCCACTTCGCCTCTGATCAAAAAAATCCAAATGCACGAATACATTTTTTTACCTCCCGAAAGTCGTTGTTTTTATGAAAGATACAGGTTGGGGTTACTTTAAAATCGTTTGGGGGTTATTTGAGGCAATTGCAAGTTTGAAAAAAAATCAAACACCAAAGGGGGGACCACATGGCCTGATTTCAAATCCTTTGGTCCCCCCATTGCCTCTGATCAAAAAATTCCAAATGCATGAATACATTTTTTTACCTCCCGAAAGTCGTTGTTTTTATGAAAGAAACAGGTTGGGGCTATTTTAAAACCACTTGGGGGTCATTTGAGGCAAGTTTGAAAAAAAAATCAAAAACCAAAGGGGGGACCACATGGCCTGATTTCAAATCCTTTGGTCCCCCTTTGCCTCTGATCAAAAAATTCCAAATGCATGAATACATGTTTTACCTCCTGAAAGTCGTTTTTATGAAAGCAACAGCGTGGGGCTGTTTTAAAACCGTTTGGGGGTCATTGGAGGCAAGTTTGAAAAAAATATCAAAAACCAAAGGGGAGACCACAGGGCCTGATTTAAAATCCATTGGTCCCCCCTTCACATCTGATCATAAAATTCTAAATGCATCAATACAAGATTTTACCTCCCGAAAGTCGTTGTTTTTATGAAAGGGACAGGTTGGGGCTATTTTAAAAACATTTGGGGGTCATTTGAGGCAAGTTTGAAAAAAAATCAAAAACCAAAGGGAGGACCACAGGCTCTGATTTCAAATCCTTTGTTCCCCCTTTGCCTCTGATCAAAAAATTGCAAATGCATGAATACATGTTTTTACCTCCTGAAAGTCGTTGTTTTTATGCATGAGAGAAACAGGTTGGAGCTATTTTAAAACCGTTTGAAGGTCATTTGAGGCAAGTTTTAAAAAAAAAATCAAAAACCAAAGGAGGGACCACAGGGCCTGATTTCAAATCCCTTGGTCCCCCTTTGCCTCTGATCAAAACATTCCAACTGCATGAATACATGTTTTTACCTCCCGAAAGTCGTTGTTTTTATGAGAGAAACAGGCTGGGGCTATTTTAAAACCTCTTGAAGGTCATTTGAGGCAAGTTTAAAAAAAAAATCAAAAACCGAAGGAGGGACCACAGGCCCTGATTTTATAGCCTTTGGTCCCCCCTTTACCTCTGATCAAAAAATTCCAAATGCATGAATACATGTTTTAGCTCCTTAAAGTCCTTGTTTTTATGAAAGAAACAGGTTGGGGCTATTTTAAAACCGTTTGGGGGTCATTTGAGGCAAGTTTAAAAAAAAAATCAAAAACCGAAGGAGGGACCACAGGCCCTGATTTTATAGCCTTTGGTCCCCCTTTACCTCTGATCAAAAAATTCCAAATGCATGAATACATGTTTTACCTCCCGAAAGTCGTTGTTTTTATGGAAGAAACAGGTTCGGGCTATTTTAAAACCGTTTGGGGGTCATTTGAGGCAAGTTTGAAAACAAAATATAATACCAAAGGGGAACAACAGGGGCTGATTTCAAATCCTTTGGTCCGCCTTTGCCTCTGATCAAAAAATTCCAAATGCATGAATACATGTTTTTACCTCCTGAAAGTCGTTGTTTTTATGAAAGAAACAGGTTGGCGCTATTTTAAAACTTTTGGAGGTCATTTGAGGCAAGTTTGAAAAAGAAATATCAAAAAGCAAAGGGGGGACCACAGGGCCTGATTTCAAATCCCTTGGTGCCCCCTTTGCCTCTGATCAAAAAATTCGAACTGCATGAATACATGTATTTACCTGCTGAAAGTCGTTGTTTTTATCAAAGAAACAGGTTGGGGCTATTTTGAAACCGTTTGGGGGTCATTTGAGGCAAGTTTGAAAACAAAATAAAAAACTAAAGGGGGACCACAGGGGCTGATTTCAAATCCTTTGGTCCCCCCTTCGCCTCTGATAAAAAAATTCCAAATGCATGAATACATGTTTTTACCACCCGAAAGTCGTTGTTTTTATGAAAGGGACAGGTTGGGGCTATTGTAAAACCGTTTGGAGGTCATTTGAGGCAAGTTTGAAAAAAAAATCAAAAACCAAAGCGGGGACCACAGGGCCTGATTTAAAATCCATTGGTCCCCCCTTCACCTCTGATCATAAAATTCCAAATGCATCAATACAAGTTTTTACCTGCCGAAAGTCGTTGTTTTTATGAAAGGGACAGGTTGGGGATATTTTAAAAACATTTGGGGGTCATTTGAGGCAAGTTTGAAAAAAAATCAAAAACCAAAGGGGGGAACGCAGGGCCTGATTTCAAATATTTTGGTCCCCCTTTGCCTCTGATCAAAAAATTCCAAATGCATGAATACATGTTTTTACCTCCTGAAAGTCGTTGTTTTTATGAAAGCAACAGGGTGGGGCTATTTTAAAACCGTTTAGGGGTTTTTTGAGGCAAGTTTGAAAAAAAATCAAAAACCAAAGGGGGGACCACATGGCCTGATTTCAAATCCTTTGGTCCCCCCTTTGCCTCTGATCAAAAAATTCCAAATGCATGAATACATTTTTTTACCTCCCGATAGTCGTTGTTTTTATGAAAGAAACAGGTTGGGGCTGTTATAAAACCGTTTGGGGGTTATTTGAGGCAAGTTTGGAAAAAAAATCAAAAACCAAAGGGGGGACCGCAGGGCCTGATTTCAAATCCTTTGCTCCCCCCTTTGCCACTCATCAAAAAATTCCAAATGCATGATTACATGTATTTACCTCCTGAAAGTCGTTGTTTTTATGAAAGAACTGGTTGGGGCTATTTTTGAAACCGTTTGGAGGTAACTTGAGGCAAGTTTGAAAAAAAAATCAAAAACCAAAGCGGGGACCACATGGCCTGATTTCAAATCCTTTGGTCCCCCCATTGCCTCTGATCAAAAAATTCCAAATGCATGAATACATTTTTTTACCTCCCGAAAGTCGTTGTTTTTATGAAAGCAACAGCGTGGGCTGTTCTAAAACCGTTTGGAGGTCATTTGAGGCAAGTTTGAAAAAATCAAAAACCAAAGGGGGGACCACAGGGCCTGATTTAAAATCCATTGGTCCCCCCTTCACCTCTGATCATAAAATTCCAAATGCATCAATACAAGTTTTTACCAGCCGAAAGTCGTTGTTTTTATGAAAGGGACAGGTTGGGGATATTTTAAAAACATTTGGGGGTCATTTGAGGCAAGTTTGAAAAAAAATCAAAAACCAAAGGGGGGAACGCAGGGCCTGATTTCAAATATTTTGGTCCCCCCTTTGCCTCTGATCAAAAAATTCCAAATGCATGAATACATGTTTTTACCTCCTGAAAGTCGTTGTTTTTATGAAAGCAACAGGGTGGGGCTATTTTAAAACCGTTTAGGGGTTATTTGAGGCAAGTTTGAAAAAAAATCAAAAACCAAAGGGGGGACCACATGGCCTGATTTCAAATCCTTTGGTCCCCCCTTTGCCTCTGATCAAAAAAATTCCAAATGCATGAATACGTTTTTTTACCTCCCGAAAGTTGTTGTTTTTATGAAAGCAACAGGGTGGGCTGTTCTAAAACCGTTTGGGGGTCATTTGAGGCAAGTTTGAAAAAAAAATCAAAAACCAAAGGGGGGACCACAGGGCCTGATTTCAAATCCATTGGTCCCCCCTTTGCCACTGATCAAAAAATCCAAATGCATGATTACATGTATTTACCTCCTGAAAGTCGTTGTTTTTATGAAAGAGACAGGTGGGGCTATTTTAAAACCGTTTGGGGGTCATTTGAGGCAAGTTTGAAAAAAACACCAAAGGGGGGACCACATGGGCTGATTTCAAATCCATTGGTCCCCCCTTTGCCTCTGATCATAAAATTCCAAATGCATCAATACAAGTTTTTTTACCTCCCGAAAGTCGTTGTTTTTATGAAAGAGACAGGTGGGGCTATTTTAAAAACGTTTGGGGGTCATTTGAGGCAAGTTTGAAAAAAAAATGAAAAACCAAAGGGGGGACCACATGGCCTGATTTCAAATCCATTGGTCCCCCCTTTGCCTCTGATCAAAAAATTCCAAATGCATGAATACATGTTTTATCTCCTGAAAGTCGTTGTTTTTATGAAAGAGACAGGTTGGGGCTATTGTAAAACCGTTTGGGGGTAATTTGAGACAAGTTTGAAAAAAAATCAAAAACCAAAGGGGGGACCACATGGCCTGATTTCAAATCCTTTGGTCCCCCCTTTGCCTCTGATCAAAAAATTCCAAATGCATGAATACATGTTTTATCTCCTGAAAGTCGTTGTTTTTATGAAAGAAACAGGTTGGGGCTATTATAAAACCGTTTGGGGGTTATTTGAGGTAAGTTTGGAAAAAAAATTCAAAAACCAAAGGGGGGACCACAGGGCCTGATTTCAAATCCTTTGCTCCCCCCTTTGCCACTAATCAAAAATTCCAAATGCATGATTACATGTATTTACCTCCTGAAAGTCGTTGTTTTTATGAAAGAACAGGTTGGGGCTATTTTTGAAACCGTTTGGGGGTCATTTGAGGCAAGTTTGAAAAACAAATCAAAAACCAAAGGGGGGACCACAGGGCCTGATTTCAAATCCATTGGTCCCCCCTTTGCCTCTGATCATAAAATTCCAAATGCATCAATACAAGTTTTTTTACCTCCCGAAAGTCGTTGTTTTTATGAAAGAGACAGGTTGGGGCTATTTTAAAAACATTTGGGGGTCATTTGAGGCAAGTTTGAAAAAAAAATCAAAAACCAAAGGGGGGACCACAGGGCCTGATTTCAAATATTTTGGTCCCCCCTTTTCCTCTGATCAAAAAATTCCAAATGCATGAATACATGTTTTTACCTCCTGAAAGTCGTTGTTTTTACGAAAGCAACAGGGTGGGGCTGTTCTAAAACCGTTTGGAGGTCATTTGAGGCAAGTTTGAAAAACAAATCAAAAACCAAAGGGGGGACCACATGGGCTGATTTCAAATCCATTGGTCCCCCCTTTGCCTCTGATCAAAAAATTCCAAATGCATGAATACATGTTTTATCTCCTGAAAGTCGTTGTTTTTATGAAAGAGACAGGTTGGGGCTATTGTAAAACCGTTTGGGGGTAATTTGAGACAAGTTTGAAAAAAAATCAAAAACCAAAGGGGGGACCACAGGGCCTGATTTCAAATCCTTTGCTCCCCCATTGCATCTGATCAAAAAATTCCAAATGCACGAATACATGTATTTACCTCCTGAAAGTCGTTGTTTTTATTATCTTGTTGGGGCTATTTCTAAAACCGTTTGGAGGTCATTTGAGGCAAGTTTGAAAAACAAATCAAAAACCAAAGGGGGGACCACATGGGCTGATTTCAAATCCATTGGTCCCCCCTTTGCCTCTGATCATAAAATTCCAAATGCATCAATACAAGTTTTTTTACCTCCCGAAAGTCGTTGTTTTTATGAAAGAGACAGGTTGGGGCTATTTTAAAAACGTTTGGGGGTCATTTGAGGCAAGTTTGAGAAAAAAAATCAAAAACCAAAGGGGGGACCACAGGGCCTGATTTCAAATCCTTTGGTCCCCCCTTTGCCTCTGATCAAAAATTCCAAATGCATGAATACATGTTTTACTTCCTAAAAGTCGTTGTTTTTATGAAAGAAACAGGTCGGGGCTATTTTAAAATCGTTAGGGGGTCATTTGAGGCAAGTTTGAAAAAAAATCAAAAACCAAAGGGGGGACCACATGGCCTGATTTCAAATCCTTTGGTCCCCCCTTTGCCTCTGATCAAAAAATTCCAAATGCATGAATACATTTTTTTACCTCCCGAAAGTCGTTGTTTTTATGAAAGAAACAGGTTGGGGCTGTTATAAACCCGTTTGGGGGTCATTTGAGGCAAGTTTGGGAAAAAAATCAAAAACAAAAGGGGGGACCACAGGGCCTGATTTCAAATCCTTTGCTCCCCCCTTTGCCACTCATCAAAAAATTCAAAATGCATGAATACATGTATTTACCTCCTCAAAGTCGTTGTTTTTATGAAAGAACTGGTTGGGGCTATTTTTGAAACCGTTTGGGGGTAACTTGAGGCAAGTTTGAAAAAAAAATCAAAAACCAAAGCGGGGACCACAGGGCCTGATTTAAAATCCATTGGTCCCCCCTCCACCTCTGATCATAAAATTCCAAATGCATCAATACAAGTTTTTACCTGCCGAAAGTCGTTGTTTTAATGAAAGAAACAGGTTGGGGCTATTTTAAAAACGTTTGGGGTCATTTGAGGCAAGTTTGAAAAAAGCATCAAAAACCAAAGGGGGGACCACAGGGCCTGATTTCAAATCCTTTGGTCCCCCCTTTGCCTCTGATCAAAAATTCCAAATGCATGAAAGCATGATTTTACCTCCTCAAAGTCGTTGTTTTTATGAAAGAAACAGGTTGGGGCTATTTTAAAACCGTTTGGGGGTCATTTCAGGTAAGTTTGAAAAAAAATCAAAAACCAAAGGGAGGACCACAGGGCCTGATTTCAAATCCTTTGGTCCCCCCTTTGCCTCTGATCAAAAATTCCAAATGCATGAATACATGTTTTTACCTCCCGAAAGTCGTTGTTTTTATGAGAACAGGTTGGGCCTATTTTAAAACCGTTTGGGGGTCATTTGAGGCAAGTTTGAAAAAAAATTAAAAACCAAAGGAGGGACCACAGGGCCTGATTTCAAATCCTTTGGTCCCCCCTTTGCCTCTGATAAAAAAATTCCAAATGCATGAATACATATTTTACCTCCCGAAAGTCGTTGTTTTTATGAAAGAAGCAGGTTCGGGCTATTTTGAAACCGTTTGGGGATAACTTGAGGCAAGTTTGAAAAAAAAATCAAAAACCAAAGGGAGGACCACAGGGCCTGATTTCAAATCCTTTGGTCCCCCCTTTGCCTCTGATCAAAAAATTCCAAATGCATGAATACATTTTTTACCTCTCGAAAGTCGTTGTTTTTATGAAAGAAACAGGTTGGGCTATTTTAAAACCGTTTGGGGGTCATTTGAGGCAAGTTTGAAAAATCAAAAACCAAAGGGGGGACCACAGGGCCTGATTTCAAATCCTTTGTCCCCCTTTGCCTCTGATCAAAAAATTTCAAATGCATGAAAACATATTTTTATGTCCTGAAAGTCGTTGTTTTTATGAAAGAAACAGGTTGGGGCTATTTTAAAACCGTTTGGGGTCACTTGAGGAAAGTTTGAAAAAAAAATCAAAAACCAAAGGGGGGACCACAGGGCCTGATTTCAAATCCTTTGGTCCCCCCTTTGCCTCTGATCAAAAAATTCCAAATGCATGAATACATGTTTTTACCTCCCGAAAGTAGTTGTTTTTATGAAAGAAACAAGTTGGGGCTATTTTAAAACCGTTTGGGGGTCATTTGAGGCAAGTTTGAAAAAAAAATCAAAAACCAAAGGGGACCACAGGGCCTGATTTCAAATCCTTTGGTCAACCTTTGCCTCTGACCAAAAAATTCCAAATGCATGAATACATGTTTTTACCTCCCGAAAGTCGTTGTTTTTATGAAAGAAATAGGTTGGGGCTATTTTGAAACCGTTTGGGGGTCATTTGAGGTAAGTTTGAAAAAAAATCAAAAACCAAAGGAGGGACCACAGGGCCTGATTTCAAATCCATTGGTCCCCCCTTTGCCTCTGATCAAAAATTGCAAATGCATGAATACATGTTTTTACCTCCCGAAAGTCGTTGTTTTTATGAGAGAAACAGGTTGGGGCTATTTTAAAACCGTTTGGAGGTCACTTGAGCCAATTTTGGAAAAAAAAATCAAAAACCAAAGGAGGGACCACAGGGACTGATTTCAAATCCTTTGGCCCGCCCTTTGCCTCTTATCAAAAAATTCCAAATGCATGAATACATTTTTTACCTCTCGAAAGTCGTTGTTTTTATGAAAGAAGCAGGTTGGGGCTATTTTTAAACCGTTTGGGGGTCATTTGAGGTAAGCTTGAAAAAAAAATCAAAAACCAAAGGGGGGACCACAGGGCCTGATTTCAAATCCTTTGGTCCCCCCTTTGCCTCTGATCAAAAAATTTCAAGTGCATGATTACATATTTTTACCTCCTGAAAGTCGTTCTTTTATGAGAGAAACAAGTTGGGGCTATTCTAAAACCGTTTGGGGGTCATTTGAGGTAAGCTTAAAAAAAAATCAAACCAAAGGGGGGACCACAGGGCCTGATTTCAAATCCTTTGGTCCCCCCTTTGCCTCTGATCAAAAAATTCCAAATGCATGAATACATTTTTTACCTCTCGAAAGTCGTTGTTTTTATGAAAGAAGCAGGTTGGGGCTATTTTTAAACCGTTTGGGGGTCATTTGAGGTAAGCTTGAAAAAAAAATCAAAAACCAAAGGGGGGACCACAGGGCCTGATTTCAAATCCTTTGGCCCACCCTTTGCCTCTGACCAAAAAATTCCAAATGCATGAATACATGTTTTTACCTCCCGAAAGTCGTTGTTTTTATGAAAGAAACAGGTTGGGGCTATTTTGAAACCGTTTGGGGGTCATTTGAGGTAAGCTTGAAAAAAAAATCAAACCAAAGGGGGGACCACAAGGCCTGATTTCAAATCCTTTGGTCCCCCCTTTGCCTCTGATAAAAAAATTCCAAATGCATCAATACATATTTTTACCTCCTGAAAGTCGTTGTTTTTATGAAAGAAACTGGTTGGGGCTATTTTAAAACCGTTTGGGGTCACTTGAGGAAAGTTTGAAAAAAAAATCAAAAACCAAAGGGGACCACAGGGACTGATTTCAAATCCTTTGGCCCACCCTTTGCCTCTTATCAAACAATTCCAAATGCATGAATACATTTTTTGCCTCTCGAAAGTCGTTGTTTTTATGAAAGAAGCAGGTTGGGGCTCTTTTGAAACCGTTTGGGGGTCATTTGAGGTAAGCTTGAAAAAAAAATCAAAAACCAAAGGGGACCACAGGGCCTGATTTCAAATCCTTTGGCCCACCCTTTGCCTCTGACCGAAAAATTCCAAATGCATGAATACATGTTTTTACCTTCCGAAAGTCGTTGTTTTTATGAAAGAAACAGGTTGGGGCTATTTTGAAACCGTTTGGGGGTCATTTGAGGCAAGTTTGAAAAAAAAATCAAAAACCAAAGGGGACCACAGGGCCTGATTTCAAATCCTTTGGTCCCCCCTTTGCCTCTGATCAAGAAATTCCAAATGCATGAATACATGTTTTTACCTCCAAAAATTGGTTATTTTTATGAAAGAAACAGGTTGGCGTTATTTAAAAACCGTTTGAAGGTCATTTCAGGCAAGTTTGAAAAAAATATTCAAAAACCAAAGGGGGGACCACAGGGCCTGATTTCAAATCCTTTGTTCCCCCCTTTTTCTCTGATCAAAAAATTTCAAGTGCATGAATACATATTTTTACCTCCTGAAAGTCGTTGTTTTTATGAAAGAAACAGGTTGGGGCTATTTTAAAACCGTTTGGGGGTCATTTGAGGCAAGTTTGAAAAAAAATTTAAAAACCAAAGGGGAGACCACAGGGCCTGATTTCAAATCCTTTGGTCCTCCCTTTGCTCTGATCAAAAAATTCCAAATGCATGAATACATGTTTTTTACCTCCCAAAATTGGTTATTTTTATGAAAGAAACAGGTTGGGGCTATTTTAAAACCGTTTCAGGGTCCTTTGAGGAAAGTTTGAAAAAAAATTCAAAACCAAAGGGGGGACCACAGGGCCTGATTTCAAATCCTTTGGTCCCCCCTTTGCCTCTGATCGAAAAATTCCAAATGCATGAATACATGTTTTTACCTCCCGAAAGTCGTTGTTTTTATGAAAGAAACAGGTTGGGGCTATTTTGAAACCGTGTGGGGGTCATTTGAGGCAAGTTTGAAAAAAAAATCAAAAACCAAAGGGGGGACCACAGGGCCTGATTTCAAATCCTTTGGTCCCCCCTTTGCCTCTGATAAAAAATTGCAAATGCATGAATACATGTTTTTACCTCCCGAAAGTCGTTGTTTTTATGAAAGAAACAGGTTGGGGCTATTTTGAAACCGTTTGGGGGTCATTTGAGGCAAGTTTGAAAAAAAAATCAAAAACCAAAGGGGGGACCACAGGGCCTGATTTCAAATCCTTTGGTCCCCCCTTTGCCTCTGATCAAAAAATTCCAAATGCATGAATACATGTTTTTACCTCCTGAAAGTCGTTGTTTTTATGAAAGAAACAGGTTGGGGCTATTTTAAAACCGTTTGGGGGTCATTTGAGGCAAGCTTGAAAAAAAAATCAAACCAAAGGGGGGACCACAAGGCCTGATTTCAAATCCTTTGGTCCCCCCTTTGCCTCTGATAAAAAAATTCCAAATGCATGAATACATGTTTTTACCTCCCGAAAGTCGTTGTTTTTATGAAAGAAACAGGTTGGGGCTATTTTAAAACCGTTTGAGGGTCATTTGAGGCAAGTTTGAAAAAAAAAAGAAAAACCAAAGGGGGGACCACGGGGGATGATTTCAAATCCTTTGGTCCCCCTTTGCCTCTGGTCAAAATATTTCAAATACATGAATAGGTAAACTTCAAAGATTTTTTTTGCACTTCACTTGGTTGAACTAGAATACTGGGTTTGGTGGATAATCCAAGTGAGTAGATATAGACACAATTTAAGACCTAACCAGGAACGGTTGCGAAAAATGCAACACTAGGTCCTCTGGTGCAGCGCTCTGTGCGGGTGATAAGGTAAACTTCAAAGATGCACTTCACTTGGTTGAACTAGAAAACCAACTGAGCTACAGAGGCCAGTTGCTGAGCTGTTGTGATAAGGTAAACTTCAAAGATTTTTTCATTCCTACCAGAGGACCTAGTGTTGCATTTTTGAAAATTCCTGCCAGAGGACCTAGTGTTGCATTTTTCGCAACCGTTCCTGGTTAGGTCTTAGATTGTGTATATATCTACTCACTTGGATTATCCACCAAACCCAGTAAACCAAATGAAGTGCAAAAATCGGAATCGCAGGGCCTGGGTTCAATTCCTGTTCCATTTTCGCAACCGTTCCTGGTTCTTAAATTGTGTATCTACTCACTTGGATTATCCATCAAATCCAGTATTCAAGTGCATGAATACATGTTTTTACCTCCCGAAAGTAGTTGTTTTTATGAGAGAAACAAGTTGGGGCTATTCTAAAACCGTTTGGGGGTCATTTGAGGCAATTTTGAAAAAAAAATCAAACCAAAGGGGGGACCACAAGGCCTGATTTCAAATCCTTTGGTCCCCCCTTTGCCTCTGATCAAAAAATTCCAAATGCATGAATACATGTTTTACCTCCCGAAAGTAGTTGTTTTTATGAAAGAAACAAGGGCTATTCTAAAACCGTTTGGAGGTCATTTGAGGCAATTTGAAAAAAAAATCAAACCAAAGGGGGGACCACAAGGCCTGATTTCAAATCCTTTGGTCCACCATTGGGGCTATTTTAAAGCCGTTTGGGAGTCATTTGAGGCAAGTTTGAAAAAAAGTTTGTGGACCACAGGGCCTGATTTCAAATCCTTTGGTCCCCCCTTTGCCTCTGATCAAAAAATTCCTCTGCTGGGTACGATTTACCCGTCATCCTCTACTGGGGTGAGACTGTTTGCTGACGACACCAAGTTGTATCGATGCATAAAGAATCCTTATGATGCCTTGGTCTTGCAAGAGGATATTCAAGGTCTTCACTGTTGATCTAATGAAAATCACTTTCATTTCAATCAATCCAAGTGCAAGGTACTCTCTATAACCAGAAAAACATCACCACTGGTTTTCTCCATACAGTCTTGGCGGTGACTAGTTGTCCTTTTCTGATGATGAAGTTAATCTAGGTATAATTATCACTCCCAAATTAACATGGTCGATCAAGTGAGTAAAGTGAGGTCCAAAGCTAACAAACTGCTTGGATTAATCAGGCGGTCTACTTTGGAGATGACGGACATCAAGGCCATAAAATGTTTGTTCTTACAGCTCGTACGAAGCAATCGTGCGTGCACATCCCAGGTATGGTGTCCACAATCCATAAAGTTAATTGAAAACATAGAAAAGGTGCAGAGAAGAGCGACCAAATTCATTCTTAATCTTGGGTTTGTCACCAACGCACCGTATACAACAAGACTTCATAATCTAGACGTACTACCCATAACTTACTGGCACGAATACCTGGATATGGTTCTACTCTATAAAATCATTAACAATTATACATATATTGACGACAGTGCTCGACCGGTTATTTCAGGATTAGGAATCACTAGGAGTGAAACGAATGTCAATCTAATTAAATTCTTAATACCTTTTGCTAAAACTGTAATCTTCCAGTCCTCTTATTTTATTAGAGCTTGTAAAACCTGGAACATTTTTAGTGATAACCTTCGACACAGAAACATTGTTTTTTTTTGCTTTTAAATCCGGTCTGAAGCTGTATTATAAGAACGCGCTATCGAACATGTATAACTGTGATGATCCACGGACTTGGAAATCTGTCTGTGTTAAATGTACAAGGCTAGGTCCCTTGACGGTGTTTTAAACTGTTGTTAGCTGTCAGTTGGTCGTTTTGTAATTCTGTTGTTCTTCTTACATCGTTTCGTAGTAATACGTAAATTGCTATATAAATTATGGGGTCGCCGTAATTGGGGAAAGCTGTGGCGAACTACATCGTTGTAATTTTAGGTAGTTCCCGAATCTTATTAAATTAAATTAAATTATAAACGTTCTTTTTCTCGTGTTTTTCACATTAGCGCGGGCTCAAACCAAATAGTACTTGATGGCGATCGCTGTGAAATGTCTTCATCTACTACCCTAACTACAGACCACTTTCATAATTCAGATGAGCTGAAATATTCTTTTATGTGCATCTTAATAAGCCTCATTGACCTATGCTCCATCCCAATACATTCAGGCAATCAGGGTATATTGATCGGACATTTAAGCTATATGTATCGGTTTGCGTTAATATCCAATGTATTCCTATATTTGATCACGTGCAGGCGCTTTATACCTGGTAATATTCGCCCTGCTTAAAAGTTATTCTAGGAGAAATATGGGCCTATTGTTTGGCAGCTAACTCGACCATGCATGTTCTGCAGACAATAGAAGATAATGCTCATAGAAGTCAGTCGTATAGTCGTGTTTGAAGCTATTCAAAGCACGCCTAGGCGGATACCGGATAAACGAATACCAGAGGATTGGACTCATTATTAATATTGTTACAAACTGCGTCACTTTGACATCATTTTGAACAAGCAGGTATATTTAAAGGTTTGTTGACTGTATAAACGTCAAAATTAGGTTGAATAATGGTATGGTGTTCCAAAAACAAATTGCATTAAAATTTGAGCAACCAGCAAGCATGAGCATGCCAGCACCCGATTACATTTTAAAGCAATGCATGTCAAGTGTTTGCGAAGAAATAACAATTACGAAATCTATGACTATGAGATAATTAATCTTGGCGTGCCTGAGTTATTTTAGGTTTTGACTTCTATTTTACCATCATATGAACATTGTGAAGGCAACATGATAAAAAGCTTTTCATATCTTCAATTACATAATAGAAATGTTGAACTAATATATTGAAAATTTAATATAATTATAGAAAATACATTACATAGGATACAAGCGTTTCTCATCCGTTTAACTATGTAACACAATTGTAAATGTATCTGACTGAAATAGTGAACAGAATTGATTCAAAAAATTATAGCGGCATTATATAACGGCAGTTTGACTTAACTGCTTATAAATGTATACAATATAAATGCAAGACATCCTGTATTATAAAGAATTGGATTGCTAAGTGCGACTTTATCTAATACTAATTGACTGTGTACAATTACTGAAGGAACGTTCTATATATAGCGTATAAAATGTTATATACTCATGCATTTTGCTACGTACATGTGTGAATTTACCTAATTAAAATTGAAAATATTATAAAAAACGTTATAACAAGCGATTTAGCTAAACTGCAAATATTTTTACTCAAGATCAAATTCGTCTGTGTTAGCAGTACGATAAACAATTGGATTGTTAAACTGCTTAGGTCCATAAAGGTCTCTTTTTCGTTTTTGCCTCCAATAAATTCCAATGCCAACAACTAGCAATAGCACTAATAAAACAGCGACAACCACACCAGCTATAGTACCATTGGACAAGCTGTTGCCTAAAACATAAAACGACATCAGTATTGTAAAGTGAATTCATACAGTTTTTTGGCGTCTACTGGAACAGGAGACGCTATATGCTCATTATGCTGTCGACTCGAAGTGTTTTTGGTCTGGTCAAGGTTCACTTTTCGGAAATTTTCAAATTACGCTTGTTTACGCTTATACTCATAAATGGTTCGATCGTCAATTTGACAACATGAGGCATGGGTCGGAGATTTCCGAATTACGTTTGTTACCCATATTTTGAATTTTTAAATTGCACACATTTTTGAAATACACTACACTTGGTCTTGCTTTGCATTTATGTTATGATACTTTATATGTCCTTTACTGACATATATTTGTGTAGCGTGTAATTAATTGGCGTGTAATTAATTGGCGTGTAACCTAGCGGAATAGATTATTTTGTATTTATATACTTTGAGACTGTGGAACTCGTCAATTAAATATGTAAATATACTAGAAGGCACCCAGACATGTATTAAAGTATTTTAGGTGCCAAACGTGTAAATCTGAAAAGCAGTTCTCCCGGTCGCTCGCAAATTGTAGCCTATGTGTGTGAGGGTGTTCCAGTAATGTACAAGAGATCAGTGGAATTAGCCCCTGGACTCGAAACAATGGTTGCGATGGCAACGAAAGAGAGGTTGCTTTTTGATGGAGATATTAGTGGCGTTTTTAGTAATAATAAATAAATACCATGGAAAATGATGTCGCTGAGTTAAAAGAGAAAAAAGGTAATGGTACTGAATATTTGGATGGATTTGATAAGTTTTTAGCTGATCTAGTTACAGAAAAGTCTAACAAAGAAAAGGTCGAACAGCCCGACAAAATGAAGCAAGTCAGTTCACCATCTGTAGCACCTGCAGAGTCAGTTAATGAGGAACTAAAAAAATACCTAAGCCTAGCAAAGAACAATTAACAAGCACACATTTATTTGATTTAAATAATCTTATTCGAAGGGACTTTAGGATTATTGGCCAAATTGGGGACCCGGGTCAGAAGGGTAAATTGCTTTACCAGTCGCTCGCGTCGCAAATACAAAATGGCCTAAAGAAGGGTTACACAGAGCCCGGAATTGTTGTTGCAGTAGTTAGAGCGGTCCAAGCTGGTTTGCCACTAAGAGCATAATTGGAAAGCATACCAGACCTTACATTGGCAAAAATGAGAAAAATCCTTCGTTGCCATTTTCGAGAAAAGACTGCTACTGAATTATATCAGGTCTTAGCAAATCTGACGCAACAACAAAAGGAAGACCCACAGTCTTTTCTGATTAGGGCACTGACAGTCCGCCAACAAATATGTTTTGCCTCGAAAGAAGCAGATAGTCAAATCAAATATGATGACACATTGGTACAAGGACTTTTCCTCCACACTGTAAAAACAGGATTGTTATATGATACCATTCGTTCAAAGATACGACCAATGCTGCAAAACCCCAAAGCCTCTGATGAAGATTTATTGGAATCAATGGGTAGGGCGATGACAGAAGAGCATGAAAGAGGAAAGAAGCTTTGTCGAGGGAGAGCAAAGGTGGCCACTGTGTCCGAAAGTGAAAAGGCTGTTACCACCGAAAAAGAAATCAAACCTCCACAAGATCATGTATGGGCTGCGCTCAAAAGTGTACGGAGCCAACTGGATTCGGTACAGTCCCAGATGTCAACACTTCAAACTACTGTTAATCAGGAAAGATCGAAAGGAGGAACGCCTGGAGATACCTACGATTACAAGAAATCACCCCCTCGACCCAGCAACCGTGGTTGTTCTAATTGCGGACACCGGATCCTATTGTAACTACTGTTATCTCTGCGGTGGAATAAACCATTTTGCTCGAGATTGTCATTCCAGAGTGGATCAGGGAAACGGCCGGTGGCTACTACCAAGGGACCGGAAGTAGCCACACCAGTCGTTAAAGAGTCCCATCGTTGTAATAGCTGTTTCCAGTACACGGAAGGAAAACAACTGCAGCAGTGTTCAGCATGCAAGGCAGTTAACTATTGCTCACTAACTTGTCAAAAGGGACATTGGGAAATACATAAACCTTTTTGTCAAGCTATGCAAAATCTCTTTGGTAGAGGAAACCCGAAGGAAAAAGGGCTTGGCGACGGACTAGATGAGGCTGTGTATGTGAGTCATCTGACACCAAAACAGCAACACGAAATGGCTAAGCTTGTGGGTAAGAGATGTACTGTCAAATGTCTATTGGAAGTCTTATGGGACACTGGTGCACAGGTATCGATAATTTCACTATGCTATTTAAAAAAACATTTTCCTGATTACAAGTTGAGAGACATTTCTGATTTACTAAGTGGTAGTGATTTGAAACTGGAAGCAGCTAATGGAACGGTAATTCCCTATAATGGCTGGGTTGAGATGAAATTTAGACTTCAAGGCAAATTACCTAAAGAAATTGCGATTCCTTTTCTTGTTACTAAAGAGAAGATTAATTTGCCTATAATTGGATACAATGTGATCGAATTGCTGGTTAGCCACAACGATGCTTCAGAGACAGACCTCCACAACACTGAACAGTGTTATGCAATCGTTCATCAAACAGAAGGAAGTCAATCTTAGGAAATTGGTACATTTAATTAAGATTGTTGAAGACAGTGAACTATGTATGTTAAGTCTTCACAGCGGAGCATTTGCATACCTAAACTCCAAACTGTCTCAGTACCATGTCGTGCCAATACGGGACCAGTGCAAAGATCTTCGCCGGTATAATTTGAACCAGACGAACAAAGTCACTGGCCAAGTGGACTAAGTGTAGAAGAGACAATAACCACTGTGACCAATGGAATAGACAAGAATGCAATGGATACAGAAATGCCAAATATTGATCTTAGCCATCTTACCGACACAGAACGACAAAAAGCAGCCGCCATGCTGCTGCAGGAATCGGACGTGTTCGCAAAGAATGATGACGACGTGGGGTGCGTTTCTGATCTTGAAATGAAAATTCAGCTAAACGAAGATAAACCTGTACAGAAGAACTATCTGTCTATACCACGGCCATTATACCCTGAAGTCAAACAATACCTTGAGGACTTGTTAAACCGTAATTTTATCAAAAAATCCAGCTCTCCATTCTCCAGCAGTGCTGTTTGCGTTCGGAAAAAGGATGGAGGAATGTGCCTTTGCGTTGATTACCGACAACTTAACAGGAAAACTGTTCAAGATCGACACCCCATTCCACGGATCCAAGAAACTCTTAATAACCTAGGGGGAAAGTCATGGTTTTCTACTTTAGACCAAGGTAAAGCATATCACCAAGGATTTGTTGAACCGAACAGCCAACCACTGACGGCGTTCATTACTCCATGGGGACTTTACGAGTGGGTCAGAATCCCGTTTGGTTTAATGAACGCTCCCGCTATTGTCTTGGGGATCTACGTGACGAGATATGTATACCTTACCTGGATGACGTCATAGTTTTTTCTCGAACATTTGATGATCATGTAGAACATATCCGCCAAGTATTACGCCGTCTAAAGTCCCGTGGAGTGAAACTTAAGCCAAGCAAGTGTCGTTTGTTTCAAAGGGAAGTCATTTTTCTTGGAAGGATAGTCTCAGAGCAAGGATATCAAATGGACCCAAAAGGATCAGATGCTGTAAGGCAATTGAAGGATGTTCCTCCAAGAACAGTCGGAGAAGTACGTAAGCTTGTAGGATTGCTAGGTGTTTATCGACGCCAAATCCCTAATTTCTCTAAGATTGCAAAGCCTTTATATGACCTGCTGAGTGATCCAAACAAGAAAAAAAAACGCTAGCTCAAACCGATCAGGACAACTATCATCTAAAACACTGATCAATTGGAATGAAGAGCATCAAAGCATCTTGGAAGATTTGATTGAGTGTATTACAACACCTTCAATCCTAGCGTATCCAAATTATAAAGATCCATTCATTGTGCATACCGATGCATCTCAAGATGGTCTCGGAGCGGTACATGTATGAATGGGGAAAACTTTCTGTTGATAAACAAACGGGATTGCTATATCGAAATCGACAAATAGTGTACTAAAAGAGTACCGAAGGCGAGTTTACAAGGAACAGCACGAAGAGATGGGGCATTTGGGCGTGGATCGTGTCTATGCGTTAGCTCGGGAGAGATTTTACTGGCCACAAATGAAGAAAGACATTGAAGATTTTATACACCACAAAAGTTCCTGCCTTAAGCAAAAACGACCTAATCTCCCGAACAGAGATCCACTACAGCCGATTGTAACAACAGCACCGTTTGAAATGGTGTCCATAGATTTCATACATCTAGAACGAAGCTCAGCGAGACACGAGTACATATTGGTGATAGTGGATCATTTTACGAGATATTGTCAGGCTTATCCTACACGAAATAAGTCCGGTAAAACAGTGGCGGAGATGATTTTCAACGACTTCATCCCACGATTTGGATTTCCTCACAAAATACATCATGACATGGGCGGTGAGTTTGAAAACAAACTCTTTCGCAAACTCGAAGATTTTTCGGGAGTAACAATTCGCAAACTCGAAGATTTTTCGGGAGTAAAACATTCCAGAACAACGCTCTACCATCATCAGGGGAACGGCCAAGTGGAGAGGATGAACCGTACACAATTGAACACGTTGAGAACTTTGCCAGAGATACACAAGAAACAATAGGATCTTCAACATTATGACAAGAAGGTTCGCTCGTCTGTCTTGCAGCCTGGTGATAGAGTTCTTATACGTAACCTAACCCCCCGAGGTGGCCCTGGAAAACTACGTTCCCATTGGGAACAGCAAATATATGTGGTCGTACGCAGAAAGAGACCGGAAAGCCCCGTATATGATGTCGAACCAGAGAGTGGAAATAGGAGAACCCGAACATTGCATCGAAACATGTTGCTACCTTATGAACACCTGCCATTTGAAGAAACTCCGAAGAAATTTAAATCGAATAGTAAACAAAAGCCCAATGTTAAAAATAACGACACTCTTCGGCAGGAATCTGACGTGTCTGATGATGATAGTGAAGAAATTAACCAAGTTACACCCAACCAGCTAAAAGAATTGGCAGAAAGAGCACGAGAGGTCGAACAGAACGCTACAGAACAAGCCGCAGAAAGTACTGAGCTTGATGCCGAAGAACAACAGCGATCAGACCAAGATGTTACGAAATGGAAACGGCGTCGAACGCCTCATCATCATCACAAGACCCAACTTTCCTAAATAACGATATTAACCCTACACAACGCCATCGACCACAGCGGAAAAGAAGAGAACCGCTGCGCTTTGGTTATCAGGCCTATTGTGACTCCGTTACCCCACCTATGGTTAACCCACCGATGTTTTACCCATCAATCGTTAACCCACTCATGTTTAACCCTCCGATATTTAACCCTCCGATGTCCAACCCTCCGATATCAAACCCACCGATGTTCAACCCCCTAATGTTTCACCCACTGATGTTCCACCCATCAATGTTCAACCCTCCGATGTCAAATCCTCCAATGTCAAATCCACCGATGTTCAAGCCACCGATGTTCAACCCACCGATTGTTAATCCACCAATGTTTTATCCATCAATGTCCAACCCTAACGAAGCCTATTGTGATCCCGTTACCCCACCTATGGTTAACCCACCAATGTTTTACCCATCAATCGTTAACCCACTCATGTTTAACCCTCCGATGTCCAACCCTCCGATATCAAACCCACCGATGTTCAACCCCTAATGTTTCACCCACCGATGTTCCACCCATCAATGTTCAACCCTCCGATGTCAAACCCTCCAATGTCAAACCCTCCAATGTCAAGTCCACCGATGTTCAACCCACCGATGTTCAACCCACCGATTGTTAATCCACCAATGTTTTACCCATTAATGTCCAATCCTTTGATGTGTATTAACCCACCTATGTGTTGCCCAAACAAATGTAGTAGGGAAGAGTATCTTAACTGTTGTACTCAGAATCTCAGATGATGTATGGCTCTGTAAGTTATATTATATTGGCCACTTTTAAAGGCTACCTAACACTATCGAAGTTTCTTGAACACTCACATGCAGGAACGTTTATAGTCTAAATATTTGTTTCTAAATGAAGAATGAGAATTAAAGGAAATATCTGTGAACAAGAACAGTTTTCTCCGCTACTATTTTTATATTTAACACTACCAAGAAGAATAAACTAGGGCAGCGACAGCATTATTTCTTCAAAACTGTTAAAAAGATAAATATTCTGCAGTGTTTAGTGTCTGCATAACACCAATTACCTACATTCCACCTAAGCGTATATTTAGTTTGTCAGGCAGCTTCGACACAATTGAACACAACTACTGGTTATTTAAGAATACCAGCAAAGGGGTAAAAAATCACGTAGTTTATCGACAGTAAGGTTTGGTCCAAATCAGTAGACAAAATTCCTATTGGGTACAGTAGTATAGATCGCTATCTATTTAATCTGACGAATGCGGCGCCAGACAATCTTTGAGTTTGCATGAGAGATAAAAGTTTACCTGATCTTCCACTATGAGATACATTAGGGTTTTCTAAAATTGAAAAAACTCTCAATTAATACGATGAAAATTTAAAACAAATAAGAAAATATATGGATTAGTTTTCAGATTGCATGGAATTCCCGTGCAAAGCAGATCTAACTATTTATTGGAGATTGGGATTCGTAAAAAGTAGAATTCCTGGAAATAATATGGTGCATTTGTGATCTAAAATTATACTGAATCAGAATGAAATACCCTATACTATACTATAGGGACAATTTTGTCGTGGCAATTGTTCACTGAATGAAATTAGGAACACGTGGACAAACATCATTCTCTAATGTCATATAAGCTATCAATGGAAAATGAAATATTTTCAAATATTTCTTAACATACTGTACTAGAAGTGAGTTCCGAAATGGCGTGAAATGAAAATATATTCTATCTTAATATATATTTAGTAGAGCCTATAATTCTATCCACATAAAACTGTCTATCGTATCCCCATACATATACATACCCTTAACATGGATGTAATTCTTATCAACTTTCAGCTGCCCAAGTTTTCCACTCCTCACAGCTTCAAATAGCGGTTTAGAGATGTTCTCATTTTTGGCAAATCTCGGGTTAAATACAAGTTTTAAATCTGCGACGACACTCCCTTTTCTATAATGGAATAGAAAATGTTACAATATAGTATAAAAGGTGTCTTCGTCCTGTGTAATTAGAGTTATTACACTTTATTATACTCTTACACTCTTTCACATACGATTGACCAATCATATGTCCTCAATAGTATCACGTGCCTGTCCGACATTTTACGATGGAGGGGACAGACCATGTGTAAAGCTTATTCTTTTTTTTCCTTTTTTCTTTTTAACTTTAACATTTTTTTTTTTTTTTAAACACAAACACAAACAAAACGGAAACAACGTAAAAAAAAAAAAAAAAAAAAAAAAATTGAAAATTTTTCTTTTTTTTTTTTTTTTTTTTTAAAAAAATATAAAAAAAAAAAAAATTTATTAATTCATTTGTTTATTCAGGGTATGAAGGTCGAATCTTTTTTCTATTTTTTCTTTTTCTAATTATCATAAATCGAAAAAAAGAGAAATAGTATTTAGTAGTTTTACTTATGATTTTTATTTATTTTTTTTTTTTACTTTTTTTTTTTTTTTTTAATTTAATTTAAGGCCACACAGCCACAAGTGCCACTTTTTTTTTTTTGTTTTTTTTTGCATTTTTTATTACATTTTTTTTGTGTTGTTTCTTGTGTTAATGTTTGTTTGTATATTATAAATTCTTATTATTCGCTCAATATGGATTCATATAATATTAATACTCGAAAATTGGGCTCGACTCGACTTGCAATTTTGCATATTTTTGAGATATTAATAGAAGAAGATATCATAAGATAATATCCCACCATAACCTTATTACGCCACTGATGGAAAACCGTTCTTACGGACGCGAAAATAGCGTAAAAGGGCAGACTTTCACTTCATTGTTCAGTATACAATCCATAGTCTATCTAGGTTCATTAATTAACGTAAATCTCGTTATAGATTTCCTTCCCACGCAGGGGCGTAACTAGTGTGTGTGTGTGTGTGGGGGGAGGGCAGGGGGCGTGACACTTCCTCCTCCCCTCAATATTCAATAATTGCAATTTTATAGGCCAAATGTTGCCATGTTCGCCAGGCAAAAATGTTCAAGTCATGTTCAGTAAGAACAAAAAACCTGGGCAATTTAAAAAATTTACTAATCCAATTTACAACATTTTCTGAGCATCAGAATTCTAGAAAATTTTCTCCCCGAGTGCATGAAACGGCGTTTCAGAGACTATACATTTCAAAATCTTCTGGGGCCTCGATCGTGCCTTCAGCACTCGATACCAACAAGAACACTGGATTCCCACACTAGCAGCATGAGGGCCCCATAAACATTTTTGGTTTTGGCCGGGCCCTTTACGTTGTGTCTTGACTACGCCCTTTCCTCGGGGAAAACGAACCACACCCCTGTAATGTTTAGACCCAAGTTACGCCCCTGTTCACACGCATGTGCATTCAATAGTGCATGACTGCCATATAGATAAAGTCCCAACACCATTGACCAAATTTTATCTTATGCATAATTTTACCTCTCATGTCCAGCCTACCTTCTCAATATGTTACGTTTTTCTTTGCATAAAAGGAAAAGCAAGTATATGTACGCAACAAATGTGGTTAAGTTGAATGTTTTGAAAAATAGAAGTAATACCTTAGCTTTTTCACTCTCACTTCTCGTAATGCTTTACCTTCTTGACTATCGACGTTGTTTTCGTATACATCTGTCACCTGAAAAGAATGGACAACGATATTTCGGTTCAGAAAGCCAATTCATCAGTACTATAAACATGTATCGCCAATCTATGTATCTAAAATGTGGTAAGTTACAGAAAATATAGAAAAATGAAAATAAACATTAAAAAGTGGAGTATGTTCAAAATGAGATTATGCCATTGGCACTCCGCCGACGATCAAAATACATCAATTGAATAATCGATACTCTACATGGAAATTTGTTCATCGATAATTTAAAGAACAGCATGAAATCCGCCTAAGTGTCTCAAGGGTAGATTTGAAGTTGCATGTATCATCGATTTTCTAGTGGACTAGAAACGCGAAGGTGGAGCTCGAATACCGTTCGAAAGAAACAAGTTTTTCTTTGTCTTCTGAGTGATTCTGTAATTTTACATACCGAATTCACGATGGTTCTAGCAGCCTTCTTAAACTCGCTTCTTAAACTCGTTTTATCTTTAAATTTATCGTCCCATTCCATGCTGGTAATACGAACACTTGCTTCCAGTATTTTCTCTAAGAATGCAAAATATGATCATTAAAATTTATGCCTATTTAATGTCAATTACACAGGGTGTGGTTTCCAAATTCAAGCGAGCCAGAGCGGTCGAGGCTCATGATACAAGTGCACGACAGCGATAAGGTCTACGGGTTTGGTGAGGGATTAAAGTGAGAGGACAGGAGAAAAATCTTAGAAAACCAACCACCAATCTACTTACACAAAGAGAACCTATACCACTACTCTTCTTAGAACAAGTTTTCAAGCGCAGGGCAGTCACTATGCAACCTAAGTAAATACCCTCTACTCTCCACCTACAGTAGCATGATCAACTCTGCAGTAAGGAACACTGCGAGATAACCACTTCTGCCACCCGTTCAAGGATAATGTTAAAATTATATACTGCAGTTAAATAAGACGCTGAATTGTTTAATTTATATGAGTGGAATTAGGAAACGAACATTGAATGTTCAGTGTTTCCGCAAAATATTGAAGTTCAAAGCATCTATTTTATGGCTTGTTCCAATTAATACTTCGACATAAAAGTCATTGAATTTTAACATTTCTTACGATATTTGGAAAATCTCTACTTACGAGTTGTAGACTCTGTTGTTGGTATAATTTCGGCTTCTGAAGCAAATAATGCATCATTAAGAGGAATGCAGATGCAAAACAATAAGGGACCGACGGTTTCAAGCATACTGTAGGTATAGCCCAATATCTTTTATTTCAAATTACTGGTCGTGTTTACCTGCCAAACAACCACAGAACTCAACTCTCATGCAGATTCCAGCTGTCGTGTATTCCTTTGCATATATTCTTACTTTTCCGGCAATTATACCATTTCCATCTCCTTCGGCAGGAAAAGAGTATTTACTCAATGCAGTTGAGTCGTTCACGTTGCCAGAAACAATATACTATCATTGAAAAAGAATACAAATTTTTGTAGAATAGTCCACAAGTAATACAGTACATTCAAATATATACAATATCAAAAGAGATTAAAGTATCTTCAAAGACAGAGGATAGAATAACAGTCTATCAAATCGTTGTGCATATTTTGAAAAGATTGGTTTAATTTAGCTTTATTTATTATGCATGTAATCTGTAACATTGACAGCACGAGTCGAAGGTGAGTGATTCTATATCCCACACAACACGGACGCGGATGCTTTCTATTCTATCGAAAACTGACTTTAAGAACCTACCTTGATTGAATTATCCAGCATGAACTTGTTCCATTTCTTGTTTCTATAAAATTCAAGAGCGCATGTAACGACACGTCGTGGTTTGCCGTAATTTAGAGGACTTCCCTTCGTACCAATGTGCCTCAATCGAACTGTTCTTCCAACGTCAACCTGAATAAGGAACATATGTTACGTTTTAAGCACTTATATTACAGTATAGAGATGGCAGAAGTATTGAAACCTGGCAAAAGTTCTAAAGGTAAGTATGCTTTGCAAAAAGCTAGTGTCGTTAGAATCTAATTTCTCGACGATTTTATATTATGTATTAATTGAAATGTTTTTATATTCAGTAGACAATAGATGTACTACTTTGTTTTAAGTCCTAAATGTGACCAGTGGTCAGCGTTTTTGCTTGATCTAGTATCCTGCTTCAATGAGTGTATCGTATCAATGAATTTAACATACATACAATGGTAAAGTAGAGTACAATATTATACGTGCTAGAGAGTTCCCCAAAGCCTTACCTCTAAATATTTTCCTTCTTTTTCGCTTGTACACCATGCCTTCCCAGAATCCATGCGGGCAAATTCTGGATTGGATTGGATTGGATTCTGGATCTGGGGAAGTAAGTTTCACCTCCATCACAATCTAAATACGAAGAATTACGAGTCAAATTTTAGAGTCGTATAATTGTACACTTACAGGCAGGGCGTAAAGAATTCGTCAGTGATCTGGGACGGGGGAGGGAGGTGCCGGGGTAGGCTAACAAGGAAAAGGATATAATTAGAAGGCAGTGAACTGGAAAACTAGGAACTGTAAGTGTGATGAAAATTATAGAAATTTTCCGTGTTTGTGAGGCTCTGCATGGGCTTGATTTCCTGCACTTGCACTTGATATATTCCATCTAAACAGATTAACATTTAGCCCAAAACATTAAGGTTTTAGCTTTGGAATATGAAAACACTCACCTTAACCAACAATGTGGCTGGGGAAATTGACCCCATAACAGCTCACAAAAAAGGCCCTGCTTACGGTTTTAATGGTCAGGAATGTATTATTTGCACTGACATTTAACCTAATTTCTTGATATCTACATATGAGGCCTGTGAACAACTTGAAATGTGTGCAACCCAAAACACTGCTGTTGGTTAGTTCGACGAAAATACAAAATGCACGTGATTAGGAAGGACTACGTCTTTGTATAGACTGTAACAAGAATATGGGTTCTACTATATGAATTCTTCTATACTTTCGTTCACGTTTCTCACCTGCGACACAACCAAACACCTCGAATCTCATACAAATATTGTTATTCCAAGAAATGGGTACGATGCGTATAAACTTTGCTTGCAAGGAATTACTCAAGGAATGTGTCACTGGATGAACAGCATGTAAGTTACCCTTGAATATCTACAGCAAAATAGAATTATTCACTTGTAAAATGTCATTCTTGCTAAAGACCTGAGAAAACAGGAAACATTGTTGCGGAAATATTGTTTCCTAGTCATTTATTTTCCAACGTGAGATAACCAAGAAATATTCTTTCCGTAACAAAATCCCACTTGGCAAAAAAAACATGTTTCTGAATATGGGTAACATTTTTCCTCCCTCCATGGGAAGCAAACTTTGTTTCCCCCACAATGGATCAAAGGTTAAGGAAACGGGGAAGCTTTCGAGAAAATAACAATGCACATGTTGTGTAGGCCTGCTCTGGAACCTCAACTCTCCTTAAATCGCCTTAAATCGCGTTGCTTCCAATCAATTTTCCTAAATGTTGTCCGCATTAAAACTCATGCTTAACTCGCATTATCGCCTTAAATCGCGTTACCGTCCCAGAGCAGGCCTGGTATTCAAGGCTTCACTTTACAATTTAAATCTTATTAACTCCAAATGATAATTATCGGCAGGGTTACCTGTGCAGCAGTTTATGCCCGCCTTAGCCTAATATGAATTGCGGCTCAATACCAGGATAAAAAGTGCGCGTGTGCTCATGCATGTCTCTGTGGTCAATTGAGCAGAGTTACTGTATTATATGCTCAAAGACCCGATGACTCGTTGAAAATGAATAGAAAAGCACACCAGCTCAATTGACCACAGAGAGAGGTAGGCAATAATCAAGGCCTGTCCTTTGGAAATATTGTACACACACAAAGGAGGCATCGGGGCATTCGAATAAAACTGCTCAAAATACAGAGCTGAAAGGTGATTGAAAAAGCAATATAAATTAATTAACGCAATCATCTGAATAATGTCATGTGGTTTAAAAGCTCCACCCGCTTCAGAACCTCCAGTTTGTATACTAACAGACAAGTGTAGTAGTTTCCCAGAAGAAAGCAAAGTAATATTTCAGCATGAAATACTTTTGCATGGAAATTAACTAATTGACATCCTGTGCGTTTGAACACAAGGTGGTCTATTTATTCAATATTATTTACTTAAAAAATAACATTCGCTTTGCATGGAACCTCAGAAAGTAGCCTTTTCACACAGCCTAGTATAGGTCATGAATAATACACGAAAAATCTAAAGTACTTACCCTTATACCGCCATGTTGTTTGTAGTCAACCCACTCATTTCCACCAGCACTAAATTGAATCTTATAACTTTTCACATAACTATATTCAGTATTACCAAGAGTTGTTATTTTCGTAACTAAATTAGTCCGACCGAAGTCAACTTGAATCCATTGTTTATCGTCATTTGTCTAGACAGATAATGAGTGGATACATTTATTTATCACTCTTTGGAGAATAAAGTCACGTGACACGTAAAATTCTGATAATGTTTGTAAATTCATGTAAATATTAGCATTATTTAATTCTTACATATTTTTAATTATAAAATATATATATGTTATTTACCGGATGGGAGGTCCGTACTGGAAAAATATTTTCCTGAGGTCTCAGAAGCGGCCCGAGACCGAAGGTCGAGGGACGCTTCTGAGGCCGAGGGAAAATATTTTTCAGTACGGACCAACCTAAACGGTAAATAACGTTTTTATTTTTTTCCTTTATGGAAAATTGAAAATTTATAAAAATTCCAGTGTTGCTCGAGATCAGTGGCGTTGCCTAATCAAAACATGTTGCTAAATATGAAAGCCGGCAGTCAAAAATCTTGAAGGAATATATCTTTTTACATTATATTTTACTCAAGATTATGGCAACTGTGATATTTTCCTGTTCAAGTGTTTTCTTGTTGCTGTTGAAGTGTTCAAACCGCCTTGTTGGCCCGCTACTAGTCTAGGTAGTGATTCTTTACATTATATTTTACTCAAGATTATGGCAACTGTGATATTTTCCTGTTCAAGTGTTTTCTTGTTGCTGTTGAAGTGTTCAAACCGCCTTGTTGGCCCGCTACTAGTCTAGGTAGTGATTCGCCGTCAACTGAATTTGCCTCGGAATTTGCACAAGGATAGGAATTTGCATTGTTTTAGACTATAATTTTCCAAATATTTCAAGACACGATGAAAAAGGTATGCCTGTTTATTCAATTTTTGTTTATGTGTGGTTTTTCGTCGTTTAAACTTGCTAAAACTGCCCGTTTTGAGCAGGGCTTCGACTTTACTCTGTCGAAAACATTTGTTGTTTTTTGTACAATTGAAAACGCTGTTTAAGATGAAAAAACATGTTCACACTGGAGGAAATGTCTTGTTTTCAATTGAACTAATTTTTGTTATGGTTATTTTTTATAAATTTTAGAAACAAAATCACAGCAAATTCTCAAAAATATGATGTATGCTGCATGTCGGCCAAGCCGAAAGCCGTAGCTTTACATTGTTTAAATTTTGATTATTTTTTTCGTTTTTAACATAAAATTTAAGCTAGATTAAAATTTTGACATCGTCTAGGGAGTAACTGACTAAGTTTAATATATTCCAAGCATATTTTGGGGGGAATTTTTTGTTTTTCAAATGTTTTTCACTCCTTTTCATAAACAAAAATTTTCAAAAAAATAACTCTTTGGACCACGGTCAAATATCGTAAAAAGCTGCCCGCTCACGCAGCCAATCAGATTGCAGGAAATCAAAAAATATCAATAGCTATACACAAATAAAAAAACAATAATAGGTTATTGACCGAACAAGCGAGGTCAATAAACTGTTTATTATATGGCTCTTGAGATTGATTCTTAAATTAATTAAGGCATAAACAAGAATCTTTCGCCACCTTTCATGTTGAGACCACTGATCTGAGAGTGGTTGAGACATGAAATGGCTTCCTCCAGAGGAGGAATGAGGGTCTTCCCGAAATGCAACGCGCGCCGGGGCGGTTTATCATATATAATCAATTTCTCGGCCTGCTCCGTCATTGTTCGATTGTTGCTCGCTGCTTTCACATATCACAACTCAGAGATTATAGTAAAAGTAAAATATTTTAAAATGGCGAGTTTTCGCAGTATTACTGGGATGAAAGCTTCTGAATTAGATGGGCATGGACTTCTTTATGTTCATTGTGTGTCGAAAAACCCTGTGAATATGATCACAGATGGGTTACCGTGCGTTCAGCTAGAATGCTGCATATGTTTTATGGATAGTACATTCGACGAACAGCCCTTATTCCATCAGTTGTTAAAGGCATAAAAGTCGAAGAAATGTTTGCCGATTGTAGTAGCCCTGCATTGATAGAAGTGCATACCAGTTGCGTTTTCAAGGTGAGATGATTTAAACGCATGCTTTTAAGTTTTAATACTGTATAATTATACATAATTTTGGTTGAAATACATTTTGTATATTTCCAAAAAATAGAAACGTTCGTTAAAAACAGATAAGAAATACACACAATGTGTTTACAGTACACAAATATCTTTGAATAAGAAATGATTTAATCAGTAAAAATGTAGTGAAATTGATTATAATATATAAATATATTTGATATAATTCAGGGCATAAAATAGATTTTTTATTTGTTTTTTATATTAATATTAAACACGCCATTGTTAGACTGATATTTAAGTCCTTTACCTTGACTTTGTTCCTACTCAATGTGTTTCTTACTTCCATGTGTAGTTCCACGACCCCATTGAAATCAGGGATGATATGTAATATTGTCATGTTGTGGGAGTTTGATATTTTACCATCACCAACATCCCAAGCAGTCCCTCCAGCAGTTCCTCATATTCAAAATGATGAGCTGGATAATGTACTTCCACAATACCTTTAGACAATCCAACTGAATGTAATTGTTTTAAACAACTACTAAATCCTATTTGTTTGGCAAATATTGATACACACCGAGTGGTAAAGAACGAAGACCTGTCTAGTGGTGCTAGTGTTGGTAAAACTGAGGCAGTGAATGTAGATGAAGTTGAGAAAATTCAACAATTGACAGAAATTTTGGATGTGGAAAATACTGCCTTTGGTGACAATGTGCAGATGATGAAATGTCTGATGATGAGGACAATAGTTTGGATGTTATATCTATGTATTTTGAAAAGTTTGTTGTTGTTGTTGTTGTTGTTGTTGTTGGATTTTGGCAAGAGAACAGATACCAAGCAGCACTCACAAGGTGCATGTGGAGAAGGTCATCAAACCTAGAGTTGACATTCAAAGTGGAACATGAACCAGACAATGTTCGAGACACAAATGCATTGAAATTTTTAGTGTTTCACAATGACAACTGGCATATAATTGGCTATTATATTATATTATATTATATTATATTATATTGGGTGGCATTCTTGGTGGTGGTGGTGGTGGTGGTATTCTTGGTGGTGGTGGTGGTGGTATTCTTGGTGGTGGTGGGGGTGGTATTCTTGGGGGTGGTATTCTTGGGGGTGGTATTCTTGGGGGTGGTATTCTTGGGGGTGGTATTCTTGGGGGTGGTATTCTTGGTGGACGGCGCAGACGGCAATTTATATACAAGGTATGAAATAATGGAATAAAGCATTAATTTTTCCAGTATTACAAAGATGTGAAGCTGAAACATAAAGAAAACTGATTCACAAGTCACAACAACTATTCTCTATAAGGTAGAAGTATAATTTTAAACCAGCTAGGATTGATCTGCAAACTGGAATAAAATTTTGCTCCATATCATAATTAATATTGTCACAGAGCAATAAAAAACAACCATATTTGTAAAGAAATAAATGGTGCTTAAAGATGGTCAGATGGACATTCATTCAACATTCAAACGTCATAAATCTTTCTATAGATTACTAATAACCCATTTACTGACAGTACTGCTCCACTGACAAGCACTTTGTAGGAGTCAGCCTAATCTTTCTGCCAGGAAACTTTATAAAACAAAAAATATTAAATGCTTAAATAGTTCTTAGAACCACTCGGCATAATTATTACAGTCAAACCAGATATTGCAATTTTGACTGGGAGGAGATTGCTCTGAGCAATTGCTTGCAAACGATTATTATGTACAGGTAAGACATTGCTGCTGACAGAGTGGCACTGGGGTACAAGTAAAAATTCTTGTAATTCTCTGCCAATCCCATATTAGTCCTGGTTTTGGGATATTAGGGGTTTACATTGACTGACCAGTGCATAATTGTATTTGGCAAGACAGAAAACGTCAGAATATGATGTAATTTTCTTGATTATTACATGCTCAAAGAGATCTGTTATGATACTTGCATATAATTGAATATACAAATTACAATTTATACCTTTGTCTTTGGTGATGTTGTGTAACTCTTAAACAAAGATCGCCTGGTTGTTGAAGTCTTCTTGTTTTTCGATCTGGTTTCCCTGGTGTATCACCAATAGAAGTATATACACGCTTAGCAGTTTCATTTTCTTCCTCACTAATGTCAAGTAATGACAGCATCGCATCATATTAGATGCCATTATTATAATACTGCAAAATTTACTCTATAAATGAAAAAATACAATAAAATGTACTCAAATATAACGAAACCTAACCCTAAAAGGTAACAATGAAATAAAATAAGTAGCAACACATGTGTATTTTCAAAATTATCACAGAAAATAGCGATCCATACAGTAGTTTTCGTCGCGCCAAACCGCGATAACTCTTCGGTTTTATGGAGTAAATTCATGTTTTAAAGTATCACTATAAAGAGTAAACATTCCTGAATTCACTGATATGATTTTATTTTAGTTTCCTTTTAAAAAAGTATAATTTACTCATGAATATTTCAATGCCATAGGGTTAGAATATAACAAAAATAGCTCATTTTCAAACCGCGATAACTCTTCGGTTTTATGGAGTAAATTCATGTTTTAAAGTATCACTATAAAGAGTAAACATTCCTGTATTCACTGATATGATTTTATTTTAGTTTCCTCGTAAAAAAGTATAATTTACTCATGAATATTTCAATGCCATCAGGGTTAGAATACAGCAAAAATAGCTCATTTTCAAACCGCGATAACTCTTCGGTTTTATGGAGTAAATTCATGTTTTAAAGTATCACTATAAAGAGTAAACATTCCTGAATTCACTGATATGATTTTATTTTAGTTTCCTTGTAAAAAAGTATAATTTACTCATGAATATTTCAATGCCACTTTAAGGTCATGTTCACTGACCCGAAACATGCATAAATACAATGGGAATTTAACATAACTAAAATGCGATATATATACAAAATTATTCCAAAATTATTTTATTAAATTACTAAACAAAAAGTTATCAAAACATACCTTTGAGAAAACGAGATCTTCACAGCAAAATTCGCAATACATTTCAACAGTTTTTAATCGAACGGCGCGTTGAAAATAAAGATTTTGAATAATAATGAGCCGCATTGGGGCGCGTTGCATTTCGGGAAGACCTTCATTCCTCCTCTGGGCTTCCTCATTAGCTATTCTGTTACTCTTTTCGAACAACGACGGTTGTTTGTCAGTTTGGCACTTTGGCTTCCATAACTGATGGGCATTGTTTTTTTTTGTTTTATTAATTGCAAATTTTTAAAATTTAAATTTTTAAAAATTTTTAAAAAATATAAAATTTATAATAATATGAATAATATAATATAAATAAATATAAATATAAAATTTATTTTTAAAATTTTTAAAATTTATATTTAAAATTTTTAATTTTTTAATCCGGGACACCGGTCCGGATAACTAGTTATTCGGACCACGGTCCGGATACGGCTTTTATCGGACCGCTCGCTAGCCAATCAGAACCGCGGATTTCATGAAGCCATATAATAAAAACGCTTATTATATGGCAAGTGCTTGTTTTGGTGAATCTCGCAATCTGATTGGTCGCTGACGAGGCAGGATTTTCCCGTATTGCCCACGGGCAATACGGTATTCTTATTGCCCTGCGACGACTTGAACACATTTCAAACCAATAAAAGCATTAAAAAATCCTTAAAAATAATTTAAAACAATGAAAAATAAACGGAAAATACGGAAAAGGGATAACTACAAGGGATAAAATCAAGTTTTGTTGGCTCAGGTCGAAATATTAAGGTAAATTTTACGATGTTTTTTAACTAAAACAGTCAAGAATATTTTTGTTTTTTCGAACATGCAAAGTTGTTTTTGTCCTTGATCCGATAGCTCAATATCACTATATTTTCTATTAATTTTATATTTTATTCTATAAATGGTACTGTAGAGTAGTTTTACTAAGCTAAGATTAGATAAATTTGTAAAAAACAAGACAAATTCGTATCATTGAAATTATTTTGACTTATTACCTCGCCGACTCATTTCCCTATACAACTCCATATTGTTTTCGCTGCAAAGTGGTAACCGGAAGTAGATTTGCGCCGATTGATTTTGGCTTCATTTTTCATAGGTATAGAAGCTGTACCAGTCTGGTGTAACATGTATACCTAAAGATATGTTATAATAAAAAAGTTGAAAATATACGGTATAAATAATCATCGTAACGAATAAATCAATTATAACAGTATTTTAAACCCGAAAATATAAAACAACGACACAACTTACTGTATCTCATTCTCCATTTTAGCTCTGTTTCAGAAACGGAGCCGTTTATGTAGTCTCCATGAGTACAAGCTCAGCGAAACATTTTGAGCAGGGTGCCACATTCTTTTGCTCGTTTTCTGGGATACTGTGGGAAAACGTGAACACTTTCCATCTCGTGATCGCATCATTTCATCCTCACTTTGATCTTGTGAGTTATAATTGCCCCTGTATATATTTGATGATTCTCTTTGAAGTGGCGAATACAGGAGTGTCCTTATCAATGGAAACATCCGTGCTGAAATGATTCTTCGGGGCTGGAAGGTTTACTAGTGATCTCCTTCTAACAGCAGTAAGAAGCTTTTCCATTGTATCAAGTCCATGCGTGACGCCTTTTTCTCGTTGAAGGGTCGACGAAGCTTCCTTCATCTTCCAGGCTTGCTGGATAAGGTCGTTCAGGCTCTTCGAATTGCGTGACAGCACAACAACCTCATCTAGATTTGGGTGCATGTGCTGTGGTAAACCGTATCATTGTCTTTCTTGATATACTGATAGGCAGTATAATAGCCATCGTGATCTGAGAAATTGACAACTATACCTTATTCCGTTTCAAGGGATCTTTTAGCTTCTAGCCATCTTTTTGGGCCACTGAGCTTCAAGGCTACGTGGTAGTGATAACCACCATCCAAGTGCCTTTCCAAGCAGCATTCCCAGTGCTATGGAACGACTCTGCTGCGCTTCGATGTGAATGCGGCGACTACAGCATTAGCAAATGATTCTCTGGTCGGAAACTTCTGCAAATCGGCTTTTCTGTAAGTGATTAAATATGTCCTTCTTGGTTTAGATTTATCCATCTCGTCTAACCAACTAATGTATAACCAACTCATAAATACAGATTATAACTTTACCATTTTACCATACAGAAAAGTAAACAAACATCGTATTTGATGAGCCAGCGAGATAGTTTGTGCGCGACGTAGTATCGTATGTCACCCCTCCATATCTGGCCAACCTCCTACCCCCCCAAAAAAATTTCTAGTTACCCAGCTGGTTCCCTGATTGTTTTAAGTTTACAATGCAATATAATTGGACAAAACATTTAATGGTCAAAACATTAAATTTGCCTTTGTTAGATTTTTCCGTATTTAGAGACTGTACATTCAACGAAATGAGGTAGTGGGAGGGATGTTCACAGTGCACTGGGAAACCCTAACACAATGAGCCTCCCTCGCCGTATAATTCTGATTAGTCATGTTTGAACCTTGTACATTCTGATTGGCTCTGCTTCAACTTCTTTCTGCTATCTTATAGTTTGTTCGATGCTATATATCTCAAGTATTATAAGCTGGAGGAAAGTACCATGTCGCCTTCATTTATTACACTTAAAATTTCTGGAAACAACAAGAATGCTTGATACGTTTTATCCGCAGTTTAGCGTTAATGTGTGTTTTCTATTTTACATTTACCTGATATTTGGAACAACATTTAATTTTATAGTGCTGAGGCGCTTTTCCTCGCCATTTCTTTTCCATTTCTTTTCCATTTCTTTACCTCTGGAAACCAAGATATTCAATTGTATTATTTGTACCTCACATACCAACTTCAATGATTACTTCAATATCATGCCCAAATTGGATCGAAAGATCGGAATTCGAAGGCGTAATCTGACTATGTTAACTTTGCCATTTCACGCAAAACGTTGGGGGAAACAATAATGGTTGTTCAAGATAACTTTTGCCAGGTGTACAAGTGAAGAAAAACGTGGAATGAAAAGTTGAAACTGCTTGGAATCCAAAACTAGCTCGAGCTCGGACAGTTCTAATACGACAATACACGAGTGATGAACCTGCACCGTTAGTATCGGACAATGATGTAACTAGTGATGAAAAAGAGAACTTGTATGAAACTAATTGTATCCATTCGAAAAAAAATCAAATTGTACATCAGAGCCTCAACACTTGCAATGGTAGATATTTTGGGTTTGGGGTACATTGACTACAGAACAGCGTAGGTTAAATCGAGAGAAGGCGAGAAATAGGGGGATTGTCAGTACTGGAGATGGAACATAAATGTACCGAAATTATTCGTTTAGTTTTTCATCTCAAAGGTAATAAATCTTTTATAACAGTATATTCTGTTCAGAAATAATTGACTCACATTATATTCTGCTCAGAACTTTTCTGTTCAGTTTTTAACAGAAAACTGTGTTGGCTTTAAACTTTCGGGTCCAATGGAAATGTCGGCAAGTCCCTATTTCATGCTTTCTCTCGCGCGCTGCGTCATGTCATTCGTACTATAGTAATTCAGAGAAATAGGAACTTAGAGCAAGTCTACTTGTCCATTGACCAATGCACAAACAAAATATCCAATGGACATTTCATTTGTCCAGTGGAAAATATCGTGTTCATGCAGTTACGTTTATTCGTCCATTGTTCCAATTTCCTATCTTATCCCCGAGCGGGCGCGAAGCGCCGTGCGAGGGAACTAATTCTGCACGGATATTTACGCCCGGGTATGTGAAAACATTGTGGAATGCAAAGTCGTCCGCCATTTTTTTTTGTCATGGACTGGACTGGACGTTTGTTTAAGTTATGCGCATGCGCAAGTTCAAGCCGAGAGAAAACTGGCAACTAGCAACATCATGATTGGCTGAGACAACGATTTTGTTTTTATATGTATACGTCAGAAAAATAACTGCCATTTTAGGATTTTATTTTTAGCATTTATATGGAAAATTTTGTCAAAATTGTACTCTGGAGTACAAAAAATTAAACCGGCAAATTTGATGTGAAAGCGTGGCACTCCAACCAACAACCTTCCTCGGTCACCACTGGAATAAAGTTAAAGATACGTTTACATTCAAGAAACACGAGATCGCCTGTGACCTGAAACAACTCACGAAACGAAAGTGTCTTGCAAGCCTCGCCCAATTATGGGATCCTATTGGCCTTGTTCTTCCAGTCACCATTGAAGTACGAGTCGATTTACAAGAACTATGGAGTTCTGGATACGTCTGGGACGACCCACTCTCAGCAGACCTGCAGAGCAAATGGATAAGAAACATCCAGCGTTTGAATAGTCTTTTATCTATCGAGTTTCAGAGAAAGCTAAGACCCGAATTAGTCATCGGGAATCCAGAGATCCACGGCTTTGGTGACGGCGGTGAGAAGGCTTACGGATCTGTAATCTTCCTACGATGGAAACTCAGTGATGGAACCTTCCTTTGTATACCTCTTATGGTGAAAGCGTTCGTTGCTCCCTTAAAGAAGAAGTCTATACCAAGACTCGAACTGATGGGCTGTCTTACCCTCGTCAGACTCTACCGAACCTGCAAGGAAGCGTTATCCGAGATCGATAACTGCAAGACAGTGTTCTGGCTGGATTCACAGACGGTGTTAGCATGGATAAAAAGCTCTCCAAGAAAATTCAAGCCATTTGTGTCCGCAAGGGTTGCCGAAATTCAAGAGTCTGTTGACGTGGATACTTTCAAGTATATCAAGTCTGAAGAAAATCCCGCTGATGCCCTAACAAGAGGAATTCCAGTTAATCAACTGGATGAATGGATGAAAGGACCGGAATTTCTCAAACTACCTGAAGAGGACTATCCCATCTTTAACGAACCTACTACAGAAAATGAAGAAATAAGTGAAACGGAGTACAAAAAAGTCAAGAAACCAATAAGAGACATAGAAGAAATCCAATGTAACGTGAGTTCCAAAGAATCAGCGAGAAACTCTGTCTTTGAACACATACTACAAACATGTTCGAAATTTCGAAAGGCACGACGAGTATTAGCCTTTGTTCTACGGATTACTATCTGTGAAAGAAATTAAAGAATCCGAGAAGCTGTTTTGCAAGTGGGCGCAGACAGAACAAGACTCGAGCAAGATAGACAAGAAATTGCTAGCGAAAGTAGATGACGAGGGATATGTACTATTTCGATGACAACCGAAGGAGTGAGCGCTTTCGCAGGAGGTTGTTTTTGAAACTTTGCTACCTCTTACTTGGTGCAAAGTCAATCAAATATAGCTTTAAATTAATCATAAAGTTTGGGTGTTTCTGACGATATATTTTTTGTGTTGTTTATTGCTGGAATTATTCATTTATTCTGGATTCGTTGTCCTGGTCGTCAGTTCGTTATTGTGCTCGCTACAAATCGGGAATTTTGGTTTGTGGCTATTATCTCGTCTACCGTTTATTGGATTTGTTTTAAACTATCTCTGTGAACTACGTACTTTGTTCCTGTTGACCTGTCAAGTTTTGGAGTCTTTTGGTCATACAGAATTCAAATTACACTCATTTTATCATTTTGACCGTTGGAAATTCATTGACATTGTATCTATATTATGCACCTATCAATGTTAAGAATGTTAAGCCCGAGGAGGGGGGGGGGGGAGGGCGGGAACTGGAAACCCAATTCAGTTCATGGAAAGTTACCAAATTTATTTGCAGTTTATACAAAGCCAATGACTAGGAACTTCATTAGTAAGTTCCACCATCTTCAAAAGATTTGGTAACCAGGCCTCTTCGCAAAAAATGGTCAAATGTCCCCTATTGTTCCCACAAATCAAATCGTGTATTCAAATGTCTCCCACCTAGGGCTATCATCAATGAACAAAAGTCCGACCCTGGGGACGGCATTTGTTATCAAATCCCCCACTATTGCCCCCCCCCCTCGGGCTTAACATTGATAGGTGCATGCATTATGTCTAGCGCCGTCCGTAACTACGTTATGTAATTGTGGTCGTTGTCAGTCGTCTGCAGTCTATTATGAATATACATCCTAGAATCGTGTCATCTATATAATTTCCTGTTTCTTGGTATAACTTTGGAATATATTTCGTGTTTAACATTTTTATCGCTATTTTGAATTATTCATGATTGTATATTTCATGATCGTCGTTGTCTGAACTTTGCCCTTGGTCACGGAAACCTGAGACTTTGGTCTTTTGTAATAACGTTTCAACACCAGCTGCGGGATTTCCCCTGTTAATTATTACCAAGTCACCTATGGCATTTGTTGCACTATCTTTGTCGCCGCGCAACATACTGGTTATATTGCTTATATTCATATACCTATCAAGTTTTACCCGCCTGAGTTTTACCCGAGACTTGTCCCAATCCACACCCGCTGATCTCAACTGTGAAACTTTGTACTTGTCACAATTGTTGTCCAATCCAAATATTAACGAATATTCTTATTGTCATATCTCCCGTCGCTCAACCTCCGCCAAGCCTCTCTCCTCAGATAGGAAATTAATCTGTGGACTTCATATTGCCATGAACTTCTCCATTTCAATTATTCTAATATCTCTATCTAATGACATCGCAACCAATCCTGGTCCTGACTACAGCATTTTAACATCACCTCCTAACGTGCGAGGACTAATCAACCCGAGAACCCGTTCTTCATTTAATGTTTTATATCAGAACGTCAGAAGTCTGAAGGCAAATTATCATACCTCTGGAACTAATTGCGTCGTGAATAAGCTATCCTGTCTACATGACGTTGTCTATGGCAACAGTATAGATGTGATTGCTTTGGTGGAGACTTGGCTCTCTGGTCATGTGCGTGATGATGAAATCTTACCGGTTGGGTACAACATAATTCGTAGAGATCGTCAAACTGGTAAACGGGGAGGTGGTGTTTCACTTGCCGTGAGAGATTCAGTCAAAACTGAACCTTCTGGTTTCATTTCCGACACATTAGAACTTGCATCTGTTGTCATTAACTCCTCGTCCAGTAAAGTACTAGTTGCTGTCTGTTACCGTCCACCTGACTCCACCATTGATTTTATCCATGAACTATCTCGATTTCTAAAATTTGTACAAGATTCACAATTCAGAGATGTTGTTCTAATTGGTGATTTTAACTACCCTAACATCCAATGGTCTAATGGTTCAGGTTTCTCTACCTTAAGTTCTGAAATTGGTTTCATTGACATTGTCTCTGAGTTTAGTTACCTACAATTGATCAACTCTCCTACCCGCGGTAACAATCTTATCGACCTGGTTTTAACTACAAACGAACATTTGACCAACAACTTCGAAGTTACTGATGACGACTCCATCTCTCTGCACTCTGATCACAAAGCAATATGTTTCAACTTAAAACTCCATCATCAACCTAAACAATCCTCTGAACGTATAGTATATGATTACTCTAAGGGTGATTTCGTTGGCCTCGTTAACTGTCTCAGGAACACTCCACTAGCAGATATAGTCCTCAACGAAAGTCACGACGTTAATCTTGCCTGGTCAAAGTGGAAAAACGCTTTCCTTGCCGCTGTAGACTATTTCATTCCTAAAACAAAGCTCAAGCGTTCATTCACCCCTCCGTACATCACCAAGGACTTACTCCACGCCATCAAAATGAAAGAGTCACTAAGGAGAAAGGCTAAGGTTAAGAACTCACCTCAACTTTGGGAGAAATTCCGCAGAACTCAGCAACACGTCAAGTGTTGGATTAATTCCAAGAAGAGATAATATCTCTCTGGACTGTCCGAAAATGTTTTCAATGATCCTAAATCATTTTGGAGATTCTTTAAGATTAAATCCTCAAAATCCTCTATCCCTGACGTGATTAAATTGAATGGTCAGAAACTTTTTTCTGCGGAGGAAAAAGCGGATGGCTTTAACCAATATTTTGCGTCAGTCTTTATCTCCGACTCCGACACTAGTTCTTCACCTCTCATCTCTCCTAACTCAACATCTAACTCTCTTGACTCATTAACTATATCTGAATCCGACGTTCAGTCTTTGTTGTTCAATTTGTCACCCTCTAAGGCTACTGGTCCTGACGGTATACCAGCTTATATTCTAAAGCGATGTTCTGAAGTAATCGCCCCGTCTTTGACTGCTCTCTTTGAGCTATCTCTTCAGCAGGGTGTTTTCCCTTCTGAATGGAAATCTGCTAATGTCGTTCCCATACCCAAGAAAGGCGACGCTCACGAGGCCACTAACTACAGACCAATTTCATTACTCTCTCAAGTCTCCAAAGTTCTTGAACGTCTAATTTTCAGTCAGGTTTATTCTTTTGTTATGAACTCTTTGCATGATCTTCAACACGGCTTTCGTCGCCATAGGTCATGTATTACTCAACTTTTGAATGTGCTTCACGACCTTGGTCATACTCTTGACTCTGGTAAGGAAATTGACATGGTTTATCTTGACTTTGCTAAAGCGTTTGACTCTGTGTCCCATAGCAAACTCTTGTTTAAACTTAAATCGTTTGGAATCTCTGGTCCACTTCTTAACTGGTTTGCCGATTACCTTCGTGATCGCAAACAGTGTGTTGTTATTGAAGGAGTTTCCTCTTCCTTTCTTAGTGTTACCTCTGGTATGCCACAAGGTAGTGTAATAGGTCCTCTCCTATTCATACTTTATGTGAACGACCTTCCAGAGGTAACCAAGAATAGTATTGTTGCACTTTTTGCTGATGACAGCAAATGTTATCGTGCTATACAATCACCAGATGATCGAGATCTCCTCCAGCTTGACCTGGACGCTATGTCCAACTGGTCGCTGTCCTGGCAATTGAAATTTAATGTCTCAAAGACGCTTTTACTCAGGATATCCCGCAAACGCAACCCTCCAACTCATTCCTACTTTCTTAACAACGTACCAGTCAAGAGCATATCTAGCCAAATAGACTTGGGTTTGGTTATTAGCAACGACCTAAAGTGATCCCCACACATAGCCAGCTGCACTGCAAAAGCCAATCGTATGCTTGATTTCCTTAATAGGAATTGTACACAAATGACTGATATTCGTTGCCGTAGGTTTCTTTATCTTGCTCTCGTCCGATCTCATCTGTCTTATGGTAGTGAGATCTGGGCACCTCAAGGATCGTCACGCGATCTTGCGATCCTCGAGGGTGTTCAAAGACGTGCTAGCAAATTCATCCTTCAGGATTATGAGTTGTCATATCCTGAACGTCTTAAGAAGCTTAATTTACTTCCGATATCCTACTGGCTTGAACTAAAAGATCTCGTCTTCTTTTTTAAATGTAAACAAGGTCTCTTCGACCTAGACATCTCCTCTTTCGTCACTTTTTCTTCTCACAGCACGTCTCGCACCCGTTCAAGCAAGGACAACTTGCTTCAAGTTAACCATTGCAGGACGTCTCTCTATATAGGAACTCTTTTTTCAACCGAATTGTCCTTCTCTGGAACAATCTCTCTCCCACCATTCGTAATAGTTCATCCGTTTCCTCCTTCAAACACAGGCTAACTGTTTATTACTCTTCTCCACTACACTCATCTTTCGATGTTAACAGAATGCGCACTTGGAAAACCTTCTGTTCTAAGTGCCGCTCTTTCAACTTAAGGTGTTGTTCCTAATTCGTCATGTCTTCTGTAAATTGTATATTTGTTCTCGTCTTTTTTTTATGTATGTTATGTTTGTTTTCATTAAGGTCGGTCTTCACATGGGACTACTCGTGTCCTGTTGACCTTACCTTCAACCATATATTTAGTTATTCAAAGTTGTTTTTTCTCTAATTTAATAGTTTTAGTTCTTTCACAATTATGTATGGTTGTAAAGTTAATAAATAAAATAAATAAATAAATAAATGTTCGGACCACTCCAAATTAAACTAAATAGGAACACGATGAAAGAAGCCCAAATTATGATATTTACGTCCCGAGCTATGCATCTCGAACTTTGCACAGATAAGAGCACGGATACTTTCATTATGGCGTTTCGAATATTTGCAAGTTTATGTGGTCACCCTTTGATATGTTGGTCCGACTGTGGGACGAACTTCAAAGGAGCACAAGGATACTTAACAGAGGCTTGTAGAAATTGGAATAGAAATAAAATGGAAAGTACCCTGTCAAACGAGTTTTCATGCCAGTTCGAGTGGCAGTGGAATATTCCTCGCGCAAGCCATATGAACGGAGTCGTCGAGAGTCTAGTTAAGTCAGTACGACAAGCTATCGCAGCTACATGCAAAAATCGACCATTTACAGAAGAGCAATGGAGAACAAGCCTTGCAGAGATCGTCTATTTGGTAAACAGCAGACCACTTTACCCAAGTTCATCGGAAGTGTGGGAAGAACCACCCATAATCCCAAATGACCTCATCATCGGCCCACATCTACATGTACCACTAACAGCGTTGTACGCAGCAGAGAGTTACATAATTTTGGCGTGCATGGCAGAAGTATTTCGCGCCAACCCTGCTCGCTAGAAACAAATGGTATCGAGCGAAAGATAACTTGCAAGTAGGAGATATCGTTTTAGAATTGGAAGGGACGCATAGACGTAAATGGAAAATGGCCATAGTAAAAGAAGTATTTCCCGGAGTTGATCAGCTAGTAAGAAAAGCGAAGATCAAGACTGAGACGGGCGAATATTATAAACCAGTATTCATAAATTGTGCCTCATCGCCACAAAGCAAGAATTGGATGAACATTTGTAGAGCGAATGATGTTTAATTAAATAAGCTGCTCGACTGTATCTCCGCACCCATGCAGGGGAAGTGAATTGAACAATATGACGATATAAGATTGTTTAGATAATTATCCCGGTGTGTAATTCAAATTACTAATAATATCATGTACGTGTGATTAGTGTATTTAATGAGACAATGTAATTGGTTAATAATATATTCTATATAGAAGTGTTTAAAATACGGCTTATACGCCCAGATTCGGCACTTAACGCCGTAGAACTTTGAACCTTGATACTTAGAACGTTTAACCTAAAATACTTAGAACGTTGAACCTTAGATATACTTAGAAGAATTTGAATCTTAGAAGCATAGGCGTTGATGAACTGAGAGAGTCTTCATTTGAGGATGAATTTAAGACATATAACGTATGTAATTAATGATAGTTTGTATTTTAATTCAATCTTAGTTTGACTACACTCTCGTTTGTATATACCATGCATACTTCATAATAAATAGTACAAAAACCAACTCGACTCGGTTCCTGGACAGTCCTCGAATTCGTTCCGAAAACGAAACAGCCGAGAAAGGACAGGGTTTTCGAGTTTTAAAGCGTTTTAAACGGGTAAGTGTTTATTTTGCATACTTGCTTTTGCAGTTTTGCCGTCAATTGGCAATTTGGCATGCACTACAGTTTGTGGTTTTGAAAATGCGTAGTTTATCCTGTGTGGTCAATACAACCCGATACAACATTGGCTAATCTTAAAAATTGTTTTCGTATTAATTCAAATTCGTTATATAGAATAAGAAACAACTAATTTTATCTCAAAAACTTCATAGTATAAAAATACTGTTAAAAAACAGTTGAAGTTTTCTGACAATTTCGAAACGTTTTGTGAGACGTCTAAGTTGATACCTAGTTTATATAGTTGGGCAATTGGTAATTTTATAGTTAAAAGTAAAATTCTTATCACTATTTTACCAGTTTGTACAGAAAAGAAATATACAGTATTACAGTGTTCGCTTGCGTGTTACCATGGTTACAGTAATCGATTTAGTACTTCGTGTTACAATAACTTTTGGGGTGTTCAGGAGAATATATGTGGTACGTACGTGTAGGTTTAGGTCTACGAAACGCAAAGAGTGCTCGACAACATATAGTTAGAGCAAATTATAGATTTTCGCTTACCTCAAAACTTCTCTGCAACAGGCTGTTTCATCTGTAAAAGAATCATCAGGCAGTTTACAAGTATCGAAAGAAATGACCGCTTATATGCTTCCTGCCGGAGCGTGGGGGTGTATGTGGGAGACAATGTGTGCATGCATGGCTTTGTTTGCGTTGTTTACGCGAAATTTATTACGATGACGACACCGTGAAATTATTTCAGCTCTTTTGTTGAGTAAATAATTCTTGTTTTTTTCTTTCAAAATACAAAATTTCTCTTCTAAACATAAATTGCATCGTTTTGATCCTCCCGTGTACGAAATAGAATGTTTTAAAATTTGCCAATTAATACTGAAATCCTTATTGCTTTCTTTCAATGTCCAAATATATTTCGAAAGTTCCGTGTCATTTGCATGCTTTTTATGCTGAAAAGATTTAGTGTGGTTGGCCAATCGCTCTTTGAATGTGGTTGCAGTCATGCCAATGTAATTTTTGATCGTGTTTGTGTTGCTTACTGTGACTGTTGCTTTGTATACTATGTCCCTAGTCATGCATTGTTTTTGAAGCGGGCAAATGGTGTTTTTTCTACAACTGCAATTGGTAGTGTCCCTATCCTGTGGCTTGTTATTCCTAGATATGCGTGCATTGTGTTTAGTGATTACTGACTTGACATTGTTCATGCAGCTGTAACTTACTTTAACTGTATTTCTGTCAAAAATTTTATGGAGCTTGTGGTGCGGTGGAAAATGTTTGTCATTAGACTAAGGAAATTACGTCCTATGTTTGTGCTAACACTCTTGCTAAATGGTGGGTTGAACCAAATGATATTGCGTTGCCTATTCCTGCGTTGTTGTTGCGGTGTGTGCTGAGTGTAGCTAAGTTCATGATTAAAGCTGCTATGCCTAAGTGCGTTCTGATATATGGGTGCAGATTCCTGAAACGTTTGCTCATCTGATGAAAGAAGTGCGATGCGCTTGTTAATTGATGCAGGTAGTTGCCTTGTGATGCTCGGTGGGTGATTAGAGTGCATATTTATGTATAGTGGATCGTCATTGGGCTTCCTATAGGGCCTATGTTATATATATGTATATATAATAAAGATGCCTAGTAAATTTGTTGAGTAGTTGAATCTTAATATAATTATGCTCTGGATATCCATTGAGCACTCTGCCAAAAGTTTATATAATCAACGAAACCAAATTATATATATATATATATGTGCAGACTGCGTTACAAGCTGCACTGACGAGCCGTTGAACGGCGAAACATGCATGTCTGCAGATTTGACTATATATATATATATATATAGATTATAGACGATATAGTAAAAACCGTTTTCAGAGTGCTCAATGGAGAACCAGAGCATATTATAGTTAAAATTCAGAGATTCTACAGTTTTGAATAGACATTTTATTACTAGTTAGTTTCGTGCTACACACGTATGTGTGGTACTCTTCAGACAAAATGATCTAATGACTAAGTTGTATATACACGTAGGACTACTTGGACCAGTGCCACGGACGGTAACGGCGCCGCTGTAAGGGTGGCTCTGTTTGATTTCAAGAAAGCATTCGATCTCATTGACCATCACATATTAATCAGGAAACTGCATTCATATGACATCTCTGATGCAGTCATCGCATGGATCACGGATTTTCTCACATCAAGGAAGCAGAGAGTCAAGCTTGGACGGGACTGCTTTTCTGAGTGGGGCAGTGTGCCTGCTGGTGTTCCTCAAGGCACAAAGCTGGGACCGTGGCTTTTCATTGTGATGATGGATGAGCTTGACATCCCTAAGTAGTAGTGTATGTGGTTTTCGACCCTTATTTTTAGGGGGCCGCAGGGGGCCACACTAATTAGTATGCAAGGGGGCCGCAAACAACACTAATTAGTATGCAAGGGGGCCGCAAACACTATCATATAGGGGGCCGCAGGGGGGCGCAAACAACACTAATTAATATGTAAGGGGGCCGCAAACACTAGCATATAGGGGGGCGCAGGGGGCCGCGAACGCAACTCATCATTAACATTCATTAATTATGTATTGACGTCATGATGATATGCAAGGCAAGTTTGGGCAAAACAGTCATTAAGCTGAGCTCAGCATTTTCGTCACAAAAAGAGTTAATCCTTACGCTTTTTATCACAATAGCTATAGCGTCCTTATATATTTTACTAAGCGTCGTGTTCCAAACACAGTCCGTTTCGACAACGAGTAAATAATATATTCTCGTATCTAATATCACCTTATACGAAACGCCTTAGACAACTAATATAGCGACGCTTAACCTAGTAAAATATTATTGCCTTATGCGAAATAATAACAAGCAGAAATATAGCTTTCTAAAACGAGAAAGGTCTTATAGTCTAAGAAAGGTCTAAAGTCTTATAGAGCAATACAAATATATGTTTGCCAAGGGAATGTTAAAGGGATTTAAACCTTACAAAGTTTCAAGCGTTTTAGATGTAACAGAATGGGAAAAGCTGTGATTTTTAAGCGAGATACAAACATTGTATGCAAACACAATTCTATGCGGTTTGTAAGTCATTTGTAAATCGTTAACAGCGATTTGAATAAATTTAGAATATATCATAGGACGGGAAAATATTGTACAATGTACACACACATAATTAATTTTTAAAACACATTTATTGATTATAATTTCTTTTACAACGTTAGTAAGGTCTGCTCCTAAGAGCATATCGTTTAGGCGTCTTTTGTGTCTGTAAAGAATTCTCATATTCTTGTCTGTCTTCGGGTGATAATCTTACTATATCCTCAGCTTTCATAGGAATATATTTTGGTCTCTCGTGAAGCAGTCTTTGTTCGTAACCTTCTCGTTGCTCTGGAGTCATCATTGCTAAATCTTTAGGTCTCCAATCAGCCGAGTCTACCCAATTGTGGAAAAAGCTGTGTTTGAGTTTGGGTCGTTCTCCTTGTGTTGGTGGTGGTGTGAGAAAGCCAGGTTTAGGAGTAGCAGGCACAGGTTGTGTCATCTCGATAGATCTAGGAGTGGTTGGTTGTGTTATCTCCATAGGTTCAGGAGCGGTTGGTGGTTCAACGATATCTGGGGTTACAACAATTGGAGGATAATGGACTGGAATATCCATCTTGTTTTTAAAAGTTAGAAATCGATTTAGTTGGTCAGAATACAGCTTGCTTTTTTCATCCGGGGTAAGCTGTGGTGCTTTAATGATCTCTTTCATTCGCTGCTCGGTGTTATACATTGCATTTACAAGGGGTGGTTGACGATAAGACTGTTTCCGTACATATTCGACTAAGACCTCGCCTGGCAATACATTTGTTTTGAGTCGTTGTTGATCATCCGTTGTAGGTTTTAAATCCAACATTAAATACCCATGAGGACGGCTCGTAGCGCCTTCATAACTTCTCATAAACTCTCCCACTTTGCCAGGATGAATTTGTCTTGCAAGCATAGAGATTTGTTGCTTATCTCTTGGTGACTTAAACAACACGATATAATGAGCGTTGAGACTAATATTTCTCATTTCTTTGCCTTGATGAAATATATTTTGGACAATGTAGATGACGGACAAATTTCTATGATGACTCTTTTTGTGAAAAGATCAGCTATACGTTTATCCTTGCCAGATTGTGCCATGAGATCATCTAGTACGATCAAATTGCGTTGAGAAACATCTAGGTAACCTGCTTTGTCAATATCTTCAGGTATTCCTTCATTGAATTCTATTCCAGGCATTGTTCTCATCATATCAAAATAGGATGGCTGCCATTGACCATAACACCAGATGATACGCTGAGGAGGTGGACTTATGGTTTTCTGGGCATTCTCCAATAGACTTTTCACCCATACAGTCTTACCACTTTGTGTACATCCTGCTACGATACAAGTGAAAGGATGTTGCAGAACTGTAGACCCTTTGACAGTAACACTCAACTTTTCTTTGTCTGCCTTCGTACCATGCATCTGCTTTTTGTGACGTGAACGGTTACCTGGTGTGGAAAAGATCTTTCCACAGACTTTGCATGGATAAGACATGTTTACAGGCTCACAGTCAAACGTAAAATGAATTCGGACTATGAGTACCGTCACATTTATACGAGTACCTCCGTATAGACATCCTACGATCCTGTACGATATTCTAAAATGATATCCTAAGATACTGTATGATACCCTAAAATGGTATCCTAAGATACTGTACGATATCCTAAGATACTGTATGATATCCTAAGATACTGTACGATATCCTAAGATACTGTATGATACCCTAAAATGGTATCCTAAGATACTGTACGATATCCTAAGATACTGTATGATATCCTAAAATGGTATCCTAAGATATTGTACGATATCCTAAAATGATATCCTAAGATATTGTATGATATCTTAAGATACTGTACGATATCCTAAGATACTGTATGATATCCTAAAATGATATCCTAAGATACTGTATGATATCCTAAAATGATATCTTAAGATACTGTATGATATCCTAAAATGATATCTTAAGATATTGTATGATATCGATCCTAAAATGATATCCTAAGATACTGTATGATATCCTAAGATACTGTATGATATCCTAAAATGATATCTTAAGATACTGTATGATATCCTAAAATGATATCTTAAGATACTGTATGATATCTTAAGATATTGTATGATATCCTAAGATACTGTATGATATCCTAAAATTATATCCTAAGATATTGTATGATATATATCCTAAGATACTGATGATATCTTAAGATACTGTATGATACCCTAAAATGGTATCCTAAGATACTGTACGATATCCTAAGATACTGTATGATATCCTAAAATGGTATCCTAAGATATTGTACGATATCCTAAAATGATATCCTAAGATATTGTATGATATCTTAAGATACTGTACGATATCCTAAGATACTGTATGATATCCTAAAATGATATCCTAAGATACTGTATGATATCCTAAAATGATATCTTAAGATACTGTATGATATCCTAAAATGATATCTTAAGATATTGTATGATATCGATCCTAAAATGATATCCTAAGATACTGTATGATATCCTAAGATACTGTATGATATCCTAAAATGATATCTTAAGATACTGTATGATATCCTAAAATGATATCCTAAGATATTGTATGATATCTTAAGATACTGTACGATATCCTAAGATACTGTATGATATCCTAAAATGATATCCTAAGATACTGTATGATATCCTAAAATGATATCTTAAGATACTGTATGATATCCTAAAATGATATCTTAAGATATTGTATGATATCGATCCTAAAATGATATCCTAAGATACTGTATGATATCCTAAGATACTGTATGATATCCTAAAATGATATCTTAAGATACTGTATGATATCCTAAAATGATATCTTAAGATACTGTATGATATCTTAAGATATTGTATGATATCCTAAGATACTGTATGATATCCTAAAATTATATCCTAAGATATTGTATGATATCCTAAGATACTGATGATATCTTAAGATACTGTATGATACCCTAAAATGGTATCCTAAGATACTGTACGATATCCTAAGATACTGTATGATATCCTAAAATGGTATCCTAAGATATTGTACGATATCCTAAAATGATATCCTAAGATATTGTATGATATCTTAAGATACTGTACGATATCCTAAGATACTGTATGATATCCTAAAATGATATCCTAAGATACTGTATGATATCCTAAAATGATATCTTAAGATACTGTATGATATCCTAAAATGATATCTTAAGATATTGTATGATATCGATCCTAAAATGATATCCTAAGATACTGTATGATATCCTAAGATACTGTATGATATCCTAAAATGATATCTTAAGATACTGTATGATATCCTAAAATGATATCTTAAGATACTGTATGATATCTTAAGATATTGTATGATATCCTAAGATACTGTATGATATCCTAAAATTATATCCTAAGATATTGTATGATATCCTAAGATACTGATGATATCTTAAGATACTGTACGATATCCTTATATATGTATGTCTTCCAATAAGGTCTTCATTACGTTGTTGACCGTCGGGCAGATATGACTAACCTTCCCAAGCATAGATCGTTTATAGAGCTCCTATGTACTTCTTATCCAGCTCAACAACAAGCTCTGTTGAGATCTACATCTCATGAACAGATTCGGTTTCTATGCAATTGTGTGAAAAATTTTATGAACCTCGCACTTCCTAAACACACAATGGATAAACTTAGACCTTTTGAACACGATATTATTGATCTGACTAACAAAAATAAAAGTGTTAAAACAAAAAGGAAGATACTTGTTCAGCGTGGAAACGGTTTCCTAGGATTGGTACTGGCTCCAATCTTAGAAGGACTTGCAGAATTGGTATAAAATGATCAACATTAAATTCATATCCATCATTCCAACCATGGATAACACCAAAAGATCATCTCTGAACAGTGGCGACTTCAAGACATTCTTCATTATCTTGACAATGAAAATAGTTATGGCGCCGAAGAAATCCTTCACTCTATTCTCACATCTACGGACATTTTGACGTGGAATACAAAAGGAGAGATCGTCTACAGAGGACAGGATATACGTGGAACTGATATTGTAAACATTCTAAAATATTGCACGAGGCCTTTTCATCCATATATTCCAGAACCTTATGGATTGAGTATATTTCTCAAAGGTCTTGCGGCATTGGAAATTGATAAAAGTCTTATCACCAACGGGCGGGTCCTCGCAATGCTAGCACGGATGGAGTCACGGCAAGATGAAGATGTTGAGGATTCGTCTGAAGATATAAAATGTAACAATTGTGAAAATTGTTTACAGATATGTCAATTGGGTACATGCCCTATCTGTACATGGACGGATTTTTATTCCAGTTTTACCGGATGTCACTGTATGATTTGTGATTGTACACTTAACAAAGATGATTTCACACATACGATTGCGTGCTGTTCACATTGTTATTGTGATGAAATATTAGACGTCCGTACAAATAGAAGTCACTTTTATGATTCAAATAAAATACACAAGTGAAGCATTCTCCCATCAGTTGAACATTGGAAGCCGACCAAGACACATAAAAATATGAAGGGTGTACTTATCCCTGACGTAAAGCTACTAACTGAACATTACACAAGAAATCAACGTGGTGGTAGTATTGAAGGATTTCATGGAGCAAGAATGCAGAGGGGATATGGGATCGGGGGTATTTTCAGAAGCCTTGCTAGATTTGCAATACCTTTATTCAAACAAGGCGCCAAAACAGTTGGTAAAAGAGCGTTACAAGCAGCAACGGAAGTTGGTCAAGATGTACTCGATGGGAAAAATGTATCAAAATCAATAAAGTCTCGTGGACGGGAAGTTGTCAAAGACTTTGCTGAACAGGGAGCAAAGACGTTACTACGACAATCAGGCCGAGGAAATAAGAGACGAAAAAATTCACGCAGTAATATACCATCCACCAAAAGGAAAAGACTGTGTTTCAATATAGACGATGAGGATAGAAGACCAACAAGGTGCATAAGGAATGATGAAAGTAGCGACGAAAATGACTCGGACAGTGAATATTCCCAAGATGACATTTAAGACACTTTGTAAAATAAATTTTAAGCAATAAATATGTTTTAAAACGAATTCTGTGTGTGTACATTGTACAATATTTTCCCGTCCTATAATATATTCTAAATTTATTCAAATTTTTAAGCTAGAAAATCTTAATTGCCCGTAATTACCTAACAAGCGCTAAATGTTTATATACAATGTTTGTATATGCTTGTAAATCTCGCTTAAAAATCACTGCTTTTCCCATTCTGTTACATCTAAAACGCTTGAAACTTTGTAAGGTTTAAATCCCTTTAACATTCCCTTGGCAAACATATATTTGTATTGCTCTATAAGACTTTAGACCTTTCTTAGACTATAAGACCTTTCTCGTTTTAGAAAGCTATATTTCTGCTTGTTATTATTTCGCATAAGGCAATAATATTTTACTAGGTTAAGCGTCGCTATATTAGTTGTCTAAGGCGTTTCGTATAAGGTGATATTAGATACGAGAATATATTATTTACTCGTTGTCGAAACGGACTGTGTTTGGAACACGACGCTTAGTAAAATATATAAGGACGCTATAGCTATTGTGATAAAAAGCGTAAGGATTAACTCTTTTTGTGACGAAAATGCTGAGCTCAGCTTAATGACTGTTTTGCCCAAACTTGCCTTGCATATCATCATGACGTCAATACATAATTAATGAATGTTAATGATGAGTTGCGTTCGCGGCCCCCTGCGCCCCCCTATATGCTAGTGTTTGCGGCCCCCTTACATACTAATTAGTGTTGTATGCGCCCCCCCTGCGGCCCCCTATATGATAGTGTTTGCGGCCCCCTTGCATACTAATTAGTGTTGTTTGCGGCCCCCTTGCATACTAATTAGTGTGGCCCCCTGCGCCCCCCTAAAAATAAGGGTCGAAAACCACCTACACTACTACTTCCCTAGCTCAGAATTATGGAAATATGTCGACGACACCACCACCTCAGAAACGATATGCAAGAACCAAAATAGTAACATTCAGACGGCAGTAAACACCCTAGTGAACTGTGCGACCACAGACAAGTTTCAGCTTAATGAAGAAAAATGTAAAGAACTACGTATTTGCTTCTGCACTAAAAACATTCCTACTTTTGATCTTCTGATTATTAACGACCAACCAATTGACATTGTAACTGACGCCAAGATTCTAGGCCTTAACGTGTCCTCTACTCTGAAGTGGAATGTTCACATCGAATCAGTTGTCAAGAAAGCTCGGAAACGGCTGTACAGTTTATCTCAACTTAAACGCTCCGGTCTAAGAACTGCCGAGCTAATTCATTTTTATCGTACTTGCATTCGTCCTATCGCAGAGTACGCATGTCCCGTTTTTCACGACAGCATCCCGGCTTATCTTGTTGATGAGCTTGAAAGTATTCAAAAGCGTGCCTTGCGGATAATTTTTCCTTTCCGTCCATACAATGAAGCATTAATTAAACGAGTCAGGCTTAGTCAAACTATTCGACCAACGCCAAACAATAGTGGACAACTTGTTTAAGGAAATCACCGAAAACGAACAGAACAAACTTCACTGTCTGCTTCCTGCACGTAAACCACGAAACCGGAACCTTAGATACCAGCGCAAATTTAGACCAACCTTTAAAACAAATCGATTTCGAAATAGTTTTATAACTTTTAATGCCCTTAAGGCTTAATTCCTAAATCTAAATTTTTAAACTTTTGAATTTAATACTTAGAATTTGTAAATTTTAGTGTAAATAATTTTGTAATTCAACCTTTTGGTTGCAAATAAATTATTAATAAACCATCTATCCATCTATCTATCTATCTATCTATCTATCTATCTATCTATCTATCTATCTATCATCTATCTATCTATCTATCTATCTATCTATCTATCTATCTATCTATCTATCTATCTATCTATCTATCTATCTATCTATCTATCTATCTATCGTTCTATACTATCATATATATATATATATATACTCCTGTATATGCTCCTTCCTCCCTCCTGTATATGACTATATATGCTCCTTCACCTGTGTTGTTGAGCACTCTGTGAGGTTAATTGGTGGCTAATAAGCTATAATGCAAAAGCTCACTTCCCTTGTGGTCGTTTGAGCACTCTGGCCCCAAGACACTTCACGCATGTCTGGATGCGCATGTGTCTGAGTATTGTACCACATGCGCTTGGTGAGGGCAAGAGTATGGTGTATAAACACGAAGTCACTCGCATCTAGACTGCGTTACAAGCTGCACTGACGAGCCGTTGAACGGCGAAACATGCATGTCTGCAGATTTGACTATATATGCTCCTTCACCTGTGTTGTTGAGCACTCTGTGAGGTTAATTGGTGGCTAATAAGCTATAATGCAAAAGCTCACTTCCCTTGTGGTCGTTTGAGCACTCTGGCCCCAAGACACTTCACGCATGTCTGGATGCGCATGTGTCTGAGTATTGTACCACATGCGCTTGGTGAGGGCAAGAGTATGGTGTATAAACACGAAGTCACTCGCATCTAGACTGCGTTACAAGCTGCACTGACGAGCCGTTGAACGGCGAAACATGCATGTCTGCAGATTTGACTATATATATATATATATATATATATACAGTATACTATATATATATATAGATAGAGCAACTATATATATATATATATAGTTTTTCGCTTACCTCGCACATTGCGTGAAACAGGCTGTAGCGGATACCTTGAGGTAAGCGAAAAACTGTCAAATGTGTATACACTAAATCTATATTTGTTAGCATACTCTGACTTGCTAATTGGGACACACAAAGGTCGATTTGCCTTCGAATTTTCAGCTTTGCATGAGAACGAGTAGTCTGGAATAGTTATATTCATGGCATTTGCTAGGAATTTTTTCGACCATTTTTCTTACTATTAGCAGTAATAGTGGCTAAAAGTACCAAATGAATTGAATTGAAATAGCTATAATAATTAGTCAATTTTGCAGATTGTGCAGTATTAAATTGTAGTCTACAAAAAAGATTGTGAAACAGCAAAATACAAAAAAAACAAAATAAAAAATGAAATTTTTCACGTTTATTATATGTTGTCACCCCTTTTGTAAACGTTCGAGGACTCCACTATACTGGTTAAATGTCTTTATAATATATATCTCAAATTTCATCCTCATCAATTAGCATTGATTTGGAATACGAAATTGGGTATTCCACCCGTTTGGAACTTGCCCGCTTTTTATGGAGGAAAAATACAGAAACGCCAATAACTAGAAAAATAAGCAAGACAATTGCAACAACAAGACCAGCAACAGCACCACTTGATAAGCCATCGGAGTTGTCTGAAAATAAAGAAACTTAACTTTCAATAAGAAATATTTTGTGTCAAGTTAAATTTGATCTTTTAATACGACTCGTACTACCCATGACTTAGCTAGTGAAATTCAAATTTTTATTCGAATCAAGCGTGCTATACATGCAACAGTTGTCAATGACATGTGATATAATTCCGGTTATAATGAAATATAATAAATACGTTGATCTGAAAACTATATGACTGGATATAGTTCATCTGCTATGCATAAATGAAGCCAATAGCGGCCATATTGGTGTGACCACCACAAATATACGGTATATTGCTGACATGTTAGAAAAGGTTCTTACAGTTTCTGATAATTAGTGCGAAAGGACACGTTAGTCATCAATGGCCTTTCTTTCTTCTTAAATTTACTAGTGAACAACTAATGAGGTCACACCAACATGACCGCCTCAAACCTCATTATATAGTGCATGTTTAAGACGTTCTAAAACTCATTAGAAGGGATGTGATAACCTATATCTCTCAGGTTACATAGAAATAGACACTTGCTTGATACTAAAACTAATTTAAACACCTAACAATCCGATTTTTAAAGAATTTGACAGCTATAGATATTCTATATTATAGATATTCTGGCTTCAAAATTTCCTCATTGAATTCAAAAGGATACTCTATCAAGTTTAATAATAATAATAATAATAGGTTTGTTCATAGGTCTTAGCGTTCTCGCATGACTTTATGTCAGCTGCATGGTAGTGAGTTAAATAGAGTGGCCGCATAATCTTGAAAAGTATCACGTGCGGGCGGAATGACCAGACTAACGGTGCTACTGGAGCGCAGGGTGCGTGAGTATTGGACTCTTTGTAATTGCTGTGACCGTGTCCAGTTGTTACCGTATATAGAATGCTTTATGGGTAGTTTTTAGTAGATGCCAGTCTCCACGTCCACGCATGGGAAGCTAACATAATTTAAGGATAGACAACACTCATAACATAATTATCTTCCAGTCACAAACCTAACCGCGGAGAACTGTATGCGCTGTAGTCGTTTCCAAAGGCCGTCAGTCAGTGGATAGAAGACTATACCATTAAAGTCAAGACGAGACAAAATTAGGCTTTCCAGCAGATATTTTGTCAATTTATAAGGTGTGAAATTCCTGATCTTTATTAGACAAGCTAAAGTCCCGTAACAGGAGGATGCGAGATGGTTGGCACATATGATCATCCCATTTCAAGTTCTCGTTTAGATCGTTCCAGGTCACCTTATTAATTTCACTTTATTAATTTGGTTTAGTACCAACACTTTACAAATTTGCAAACACAAAACAAAATTATAAACTATTTTAATATATCAGAATTGGTAACAAAGGAGCCTAAATAGAAATCATGAGGCTTTTATAAATTTAGGCTCCCTTAATTAGATGGAGCATTATATTTCAAACATAGTTGATCTAATTTCACATATTATTTTAATTTTACAAAATGTATTGGAAACAATATTCTAATAATTTAGGAAAAGGTAAGCTTTCAATTTCTTTTTAACTAAGTGAAGAGAGTCTATCCTGACCAGCTCACAAGGAAGAGAATTGAAAAACTTTGGACCTTGTAGCGAACTGAAAATTGTCTGATATTTGTTCTACACAAAGGCACATGGTAATTCAAAGAACTTCTTGTGTGTTCAACTTCTTGTGTGTCTTGTGTATTGATTACGTTTGGAACACATATTTCCAAATCTCTCTGGTAATTGATCAAGTTGAAGCAAACAAATATCATCCAATTTGAATACGCCAAGTTTCTTAAATATAGGGCTAGTGCGTGCGTCAAATTTACTTTTATTTAAGATTCTAATAACACGTTTCTGAAGTACTGGAATACGGTGAAGATTAGTTGAATAAGTTGTTCCCCAACAAATGGTACAATATTGAATGTAAGGATAAATCATTGAGTAATACAGTGTACGCAGAGACAGTAGTAGTAAAAAGAAGCTAGCTTTATAAATTACTCCAATTGCTGAGCTCACTAAGAGTTTTATTCGTCTGCGTTTCACCAGAAGACAGATCTTTTGCGGGACAGTGGCGGTACAAGGATGTATCGTCCGCGTACTGGGTCCATTTGGTTGTATAGATGGTCTGATGCCGCTTAAGTCGTGGGTGGGTTTCGGTATTCTGTTCATTACTAGCCAGACTTGGCGCGGCTTATTAGATGAGAGTGCTCTTTCGAAGAGAGATTTCCGAGCAGAGCGTATGGCATATTTAAACTTATTTTTTACCAAACGAAAAGCGATCCATGAAGACATATCAGAGTTGGGTTTGTGTGTCTCACCCCGCAGTATGTTTCTCTCAGTCTGCGATCTTGAATAATGGTGTTCTCATCCATGGTGCCGGGGGTCGCGTTACTCTTGTTCTTCGTAAAGGGGCGTGTCTTTCTAGACACTCAGTAAATAGATGGTTTAACGTGTCCACTTGGTCATTAGGGACATCAGAATAAGTGACGACAGATAGCGGCAAAGAAGAAAAATCTTCAATAAATTATTGTTCATCCACATACTTAATGTCTCTTATACATTGGTATCGTGTTTGAAATCGAGGCACTCGTACATTTACACACGCATGCATTTCGTTGAGAACAACGAAAACACGCGAGTCTTTCAAAGCATAATTATTTATTGTTTTTCAAATTCCAAGTTTTAAATAATTTATATAATATTTTATCTATTGTGTCTGTTTATGGCCAACTAAGTGTGGATTATTGCATGTAAGATCGAAGAAAATGTTGGGTATTTACTGCTTATGACTTGTTACAGCTTTTAACAGCTAAGCATTCATCATCGGTTCATTCACTTTATCGACGTCCGCTGTTTTCGCAAAGCGACCGTTGAAATTCTGTTTTTTATCGCAGTTTCTTGTACGAGTTTCGATCCTGCCCGTTTCACGCATAGAGAAAGAATCTTCTTCATCATTTGAATTATCTTTATTGTCAGAAGTATACTGGTCAACAGAGCTGGAAATACTACAAATACGTTCGCGATACGACCCTCGTGTACGGCGGTCAAAAACGGCCAATTATGCCGATTGCAATTAAAGCAAATTTACACTATACAATTACTTTATGGTTTCCGTGTTTGGATGGCCTGATCCAAACACTTGGGAATGTTGCGAGAGTTAAGAAAAGCGCGCGAAATTTTGCGCGCTTTTCTTAACTCGAGAACAACGGTAAATGGGGGCTTCGGTGGCGCGGTCGTCAGGGCAAGCGCCTTTCACCTCTGAGTTCGTGGGTTCAATTCTCGTAACGGACTGATGTGAAAAGAGTCGGTCAACGCTCTGCCGAAAGTCGTGGGTTTTCTCCGGGCACTCCGGTTTCCTCCCACAGGGAAAGTTGACAGGGTGGGTTAGGATAAACACGGTTAAGAAAGTAATATCACAATCGTTGTAAAGATAAAATAGTCTAGGCTAAGTATGTAATTATAAGTAAGCGTAACACTTGATGTAAAGCGCATTTGATCATATTCACATGTAAATTTGCGCTATAGAAATGTTAATCGTTAAACTCCGAAAATATAGAACAACGGTAACTCCGAAAATAAACATTTTAATAGATCGAGCTTTCGACTATGTTTTAGTCATCATCAGGAATGATGCAAGGTTACATTACATAGATATATATAGTGAAGATAAGAAGATTAAAAGTAATTTGATATATAGTTATATACAAGATTAGTTAAATATTATCATTCTTTCGATGCTTTTTTTCCATGATTAAGTTCAGGTTTAAGGCGTCGAATGGCGAGAGATTCTTTAAAAAGCAATAAGGACCAGTGATCAGCTCTATCGATAACCATTGAGTTGTTAAATATAAATTCTGGTAGTATTAAGGATGTAGTTGGGTTAGTCTCGTCGTCAGGATAAAGTTCTAAAATGGATTTGATATGTTGGAACTGTTCGCATGATTGTATGTGGTTAAAAACTTCAGATTTATCGTCCAGTGAGTGTTCTTTGATTCTGGTGTAGAAGCAACGATCCGTTTTACCGATATATCTACTTCTACATCCAGGGCAGATAAATTCGTATACTACAGAGCTATGGTATTTCACAGAGCTACAGAGTTTTCCAATTAATGATAAATTTGCATTTTCGTCTCAGGAGAGGGGTAACGTTATTCTGCGTATAAATGAGCGGGTTAGTCGGGAACCATATTTACCAAGATAGGGTAAAGGTAAAAAAACGCCGTCCCTAAAATTTGGCTACCTTTACCCTATCTTGGTAAATATGGTTCCCGACTAACCCGCTCATTTATACGCAGAATAACCCCTCTCCTGAGACGAAAATGCAAATTTATCATTAATTGGAAAACTACTAACAGCAACTCCTTCCTTTCCAACAAAGACAAGACACCGACAAAATACCATAGCTCTGTAGTATACGAATTTACCTGCCCTGGATGTAGAAGTAGATATATCGGTAAAACGGATCGTTGCTTCTGCACCAGAATCAAAGAACACTCACTGGACGATAAATCTGAAGTTTTTAACCACACACAATCATGCGAACTGTTCCAACATATCAAATCCTGACGACGAGACTAACCCAACTACATCCTTAATACTACCAGAATTTATATTTAACAACTCAAAGGTTATCGATAGAGCTGATCACTGGTCCTTATTGCTGTTTAAAGAATCACTCGCCATTCGACGCCTTAAACCTTAACTTAATCATGGAACAAAAGCATCGAAAGAACTGATAATATTTAACTAATCTTGTATATAACTATATATCAAATTACTTTTAATCTTCTTATCTTCACTATATATATCTATGTAATGTAACCTTGCATCATTCCTGATGATGACTAAAACATAGTCGAAAGCTCGATCTATTAAAATGTTTATTTTCGGAGTTACCGTTGTTCTATATTTTATAAAGTAATTGTTTTATAAAATAACAACAACACGATAATCTTGCAAGTTATATTTAAATAAGCGCAAGCATAAAAGCTAAATTCCCCCAACAGTGCAATGCTAAATTCTCCCAAGTTCGCGAGAAAGCGTCAGGTCAATCAACCGTGAAATACTACAAAGTAGATTTACAACGAAGTTTTGGTCTTTAAAAGTTTAACAAAATTACAAATGTTCACGATGGTCGCTGATTGTACCAAGTACTGCTCGTACCAAGTACTGTCAGCCGGACTCCACTTTCGCTTGGGATATTGAAAGAATGCTTCGCAGGAGGGATGCAATTTGGTAATGAATAGCTGCAGAGCTGAGAAGCCGTCGTTTTCTGCATCGGTCTTGTACATCTTTCCCAAATTTTCAAAGCTTTCGTTGTCGTGAATACCGCCAGGATGATTTTTTGAGGCTTCACTGTGAGCCATGGTGACAAATGCTTCCCCGTTTGCATCTTCGGTAAAAACAAAGCTATCCTTCGTAAGCTTTCGTTGTCCTTCTCGTCCTCTGCGGCACCAAAACAAAGACACACGAAACCATACGTTTCTAAGGAGACCAAGTGGAGTGGACACATTCAATACGGCGCTATTTTTTAGCTTTGTGAGGTCTTCAGCTTCCAAGACGGGCTTGTGTACAACATTCGCTTTTCCCTGTTTCTTCAAGGATACTATCTTGGCGTTCAGCACGGAGTTTGACATTTTAAATGCTGGGTTGGACGGCATGCTCAAACCTCTGTTGTACGGTGGACAGTTCAGGTATCGCTCTAGTCCGTGTTTTAAACCAATTAAAGTTGATTTACTGTAGTCTTCACCTTGCTGGGTTTTTACTTCGGCGTAAAATTGACAAAGACATTTATCAAGAGTTTTGTCGTCCATTTCGTGCAATTCTTGTTGAATGTTTCCCTGTTTCGACCATTCTATAAATACATGTAAACAAATAAGAATATAGGAATGACAGCGAAATAGTGTAGGCTACTGAATTTCAACATTTGCGGTCTAAATGCGAATGTTTATATAGTTTATAAATCTAAACAATCACTGTACCTTTAAAAACATTGACAGCGTATGTTGTTTTATACTTCGTATTTTTTGACTGTACATCGCTTAACAGCTCGTCAATATTCTCCTGGGTTACTTCAGCAAACCTTTTACGCGTTTCACTCTTTTCTGCGGTTGCACAAATGCCCTCCAAATCAATTTTGGCAAAAAATTCGTCTTCAGAGTCCGACATGTTTAAAATGCCCGCAAAGGCACTTTAAATTTCCGTGTTTGGATGGCCTGATCCAAACACGGGTTTCGACCAATCAGAGCACGCGTTATATACATGTTATTTTATAATATTGTTTTCTCCGATGTCACTCCAGATACCGATGTCACTTCCAGATATGGATTTTAGAATTATTTTTATGCTTTTTTTTATGCTCCGCATTTGTTTGAAAAGAGTTTTTCGGAAAAGAAACGATATATTTGTTTATATTTTGAAGTCCCGCGAGTTACACGTGATATCTAAAGTTCCCGCCACATGTAGGAAGAACGTACCGCCAGAAATAAAACCCTAGGGAGCCACCTTAAGAGTCTCGCGGTTTCTAAACTCGCTAATCCTGGTATATATCCTGGTATAGAGACATATTCCATCAATAGGGGATTAGGGGTTATCTTTTAGCCAGGTTTCGCAGTATAAATTGATCAGTTACGGATTGTTCGATAATACAAAACACAAAAGAAAAACACAGATTCAACAACTCATTTACCTTCGGATTTATCGTCAACTTCAATGGTACCATCTAAACAAAATATAATAGGTCAATTGAGAAAATAAAATAATTCCAAAAATTTATATTCCGATGTCGCCCTACTGCATGCCTTTATTTATTTGGTGCTGAAGTAAACTAAATATTAATTAATATACTTTGGAACTATTTGTGGGATATCTTCCATTTGTTTTGGGAAATGTTTCCATTTCAGGTCTATAATTATATGGACTATGGCTTTAGGTCAGACATTACCTATACTTAATGACAGTTACAAAGCATACCTACCATTTGTTGATTGAGTTGTTGGGACAATTTCAACGCCTTAAAATAAATTTAGGAATACAATTACAATATTATGCTCTACAATACTATATATTTTTGATAATTTAATAATCTAGAACAGTAATAAAAGGGTTACATATACTATAAAAGGAAATTTGCAAAAACACTTCTTCCAATTTTACAGGGATCGAATATAACATCAAAATAGGGCATGAGTAGTAGTGTAGGTACCGTTCGACCCCCTTTTTAGAGAGTGTGCGAGAGTGTGCGAGAGTGTGCGAGAGTGTATGTGTCACGGAACTCTGTGACGTCACCATACTTCACAATAGAGTAGCGACTGCGAAATAACCTTAGATGTAATGAAAGACACGAACATGAAACAAATTATTTCAAAGCGTTAGTGTAAAGATTCAATCCTTTAGATTTTAAGTCCTATACAACGTAAATATGTGGAAAAAATTATATGATGTTTGATATCTGAAATGATTCGTTTATGTTCCTTTGTAAATGTGATGGTTCTTAAAAGAACCGTTTTTAAATTCTTTGCACTTACTCTAGAAGTGACGTGTCGAAATTCTTTATCGCGTCTTCGATGAACGCATCCATCGTTGTGGGATCCTTCTCATATTCGTACTCCAAAATCGGGTTATGTTCTTGCAGGCATTTCATTTCACACTCCAACCAAACACATGGATAGTTCTAATTATGTATTGACGTCATAATGATTGATGGAAAACGTTTGAAAAGATTGTCCGGCTTAACTCAAATTATTAAAGTCCCAACACGTCATAACGCCATCTTGGATTGGTGTCTCACAAATGCCAAGAAAATCGTTTTTGATGTAAGCCAGCTTCCCCCTATTGGCTCAAGCGACCATAATGCCATTTTAATAAAACCCTATAAAGATCGTTTGGAGAATTCGTGTAATAAACGAGTATGTAAAAGAGATTTAAGAGATAGCAGTATAAGACATTTTGGTCAGACTATTACATCTGCCGATTGGACGGAGATATTCGAAATTCCTGATTCTAACTTGAAGTACCGGAGATTCAATGAGGTAGTTTCTACAATGATGGATTTTTTTTCCCAATTAAATCAACTAGTGTTAGGGAATCTGATAAACCATGGATGACGTCATCGCTTAAGTCCTCCATTAGTAAGCGGCAAAAATCACTTCATAAGTACGGAAGAAATTCTCAAGTATACAGATTTTGGCGCAATAAAGTGCAACGGGATGTTAAAGTGGCACGTAAAAAGTATTATGCAAATTCCGTGCAGAAGTTGAAAAGTGCAAACCCTTCCAGATGGTGGAAAGAGGTTAAATCCATAGGGGGCCTCTCTTCTCGGGAATCTTGGGTACATCAACTACTTTCTGATGCAAACCCCACCTGTGAGGACCTTGCTGAGTCATATAATGGATATCTTGTTGGACTTACTTCGCATTTTAAACCTTTGCTAGAATGCACCGATGACCAAGAGACAGAAGTTCCCAACCATCTACTCGTAAATATAGGGCAAGTTTACTCAGTGTTGCGACGTCTTAAAACGAAGAAGTCTCCTGGTCCAGACGGTATCCCAAATAGGATTCTGAAAACCTTCGCTTTTGAATTTGCCCCTGTCATAATGGACATTTACAATTCGTCAGTGCTTCAGGGAGTCTTCCCCGATCAGCTGAAACGCTCTATCGTCGTTCCTATTCCAAAAGTGTCATCACCCCAGACTATTGAGGATGATTTAAGACCTATATCACTCACAGCTCAGGTATCTAAAGTGATGGAAGGATTTATGCTACAGTCGCTCATGTCGGAAGTGGGTCATAAATTGGACCCAAAGCAATTTGCTCTTCCGGGAAAGTCAACCACTCAGGCACTAGTTTACCTCCTCTACGTGATCCATGCTGCTTTAGATCAAGGTCACTGTTCTGTAAGAATCTTTTTTGCTGATTTCAAAAAAGGTTTTGATCTCGTCGACCACAACGTGATTATTGATGAACTTTTAAAATTACACGTGAGTCCTGCCATTATAAGATGGATAAAGTCGTTTACCTCCCGCGAACAGTGTGTAAAAATTGGACCATCCACTTCCTCGTGGAAACCGTTAACGGTGGCCTACCTCAAGGAACCAAACTTGGGCCCCTTCTCTTTGCTATCTTAGTCAACTCCCTCCTACAGGACTGGAATGATCGGATAAAGTTTGTAGACGATGCTACTGCACTGGAAATTGTTCCACGTTGTTCTCCCATTTGCTACCTATCCTCGTAAATGATATATCTCAGTATGCCTCAAGTAGAGGAATGAAGCTTAACAGTAAGAAATGTAAGGAGATGACAATATCCTTCCTCCAATACCAACTTCCACTTGATAATGCGATCTACATAGATGGTTCGCCAGTGCAATCAGTATCCTCCTTTAAACTGCTTGGCGTGCTGCTGCGAGACGATCTATCTTGGTATGATCATGTTGATTATGTGATTAAAAAAGCAAATTCCAGACTCTATGCATTGCGGAAGTTAAAAAAGGCTGGGTTAAGCGATAAGGATCTTGTCACTATATATTCCTCCTTCATCCGGTCCCGAATTGAGTACGCTTCACCAGCGTGGTCAACGCTGACCCAAGGCCAGTCTGACCTTATCGAGTCGATACAGAGAAGAGCATTGCGTATCTTGCTTCCCGAAATGTCGTATCAAGACGCATTGAATTATTCTGGTCTAACGTAGACATAATTCCTGCGAACAATTTATCCGGAAATTGAAACTTGATAATGGTCCTATAAATCCTCTTAAGGATGTTGTTGCAACTCGTATACGTCCAGCTACTCATAATTATAATCTTAGGTCCGAATCAAGCTGGTCACTCCAGACGAACACAGAACGGTTTCAAAATTTCATAACTGTTAAATATAATTATTAATGTATAGTAGTACTCGTGTATACCCAATTAATTTGTGGGCAGATTTAAACTGACTTTTCAGAATGAACATTGAACGGTTTCAACTCAATTTTATTTGTAAATTTTATTTTTAATGTATTTACTTATAATCATGTAATTCAGTTTCTACTGCAATGTGATTAATTAAACAGATTATTATTATTATTATTATGATATGCAAGGCGCGTTTGGGCAAGACAGTCATTATGTTGAGTTTTGAGTGTGCGAGTGTGCAACATCATTAACATTCATTAATTATGTATTGACGTCATAATGATATACAAGGCGCGTTTGGGCAAAACAGTCAGAGCTCAGCATTTTCATCACAAAAGAGTTAATCCTGACGCTTTTATCACAATAGCTAGACGTTTCTATACATTTTGCTAAGCGTTGTGTTCCAAACACAGTCCGTTTCGACAACGAGTAAATATATTCTCGTATCTAATATCACCTTACACGAAACGGCTTAGACAACTAATATAGCGACGCTTAACCTAGTAAAATATTATTACCTTATGCGAAATAATAACAAGCAGAGATATAGCTTTCTAAAACGAGAAGATCTTAAGGTTTAATCGGCATAGCTAAGGTCTTATAGAGCAATACAAATATATGTTTGCCTAGCGATTGTTAAAGGGACTTAAACCTTACCAAGTTTCAAGCGTTTAGATGTAGCAGAGGAGCAGTGATTTTTAAGCGAGATTTACGAGCATATACAAACATTGTATGTAAACACAATTCTATGCGGTTTGTAAGTCATTTGCAAATCGTTAACAGCGATTTGAATAAATTTAGAATATATCATTATAGGACGGGAAAATATTGTACAATGTACACACACAGAATTCGTACAGCGTCAGTAAGGTCTGCTCCTAAGAGCATATCGTTTAGGTGTCTTTTGTGTCTGTAAAGAGTTCTCATATTCTTGTCTGTCTTCGGGTGATAATCTTACTATATCCTCAGCTTTCATTGGAATATATTTTGGTCTCTCGTGAAGCAGTCTTTGTTCGTAACCTTCTCGTTGCTCTGGAGTCATCATTGCTAAATCTTTAGGTCTCCAATCAGCCGAGTCTACCCAATTGTGGAAAAAGTTGTGTTTGAGTTTGGGTCGTTCTCCTTGTGTTGTTGGTGGTGTGAGAAAGCCAGGTTTAGGAGTAGCAGGCACAGGTTGTGTCATCTCGATAGATCTAAGAGTGGTTGGTTGTGTTATCTCCATAACTTCAGGATAGGTTGGTGGTTCAACGATATCTGGGGGTATAACAATTGGAGGATGATGGACTGGAATATCCATCTTGTTTTTAAAAGTTAGAAATCGATTTAGTTGGTCAGAATACAGCTTGCTTTTTTCAACCGCGGTAAGCTGTGGTGCTTTAATGATCTCTTTCATTCGCTGCACGGTGTTATACATTGCATTTACAAGGGGTAGTTCACGATAAGACTGTTTCCGTACATATTCGACTAAGGCCTCGCCTGGCAATACATTTGTTTTGAGTCGTTGTTGATCATCCGTTGTAGGTTTTAAATCCAACATTAAATACCCATGAGGACGGCTCGTAGCGTCTTCATAACTCCTCATAAACTCTCCCACTTTGCCAGGATGAATTTGTCTTGCAAGCATAGAGATTTGTTGCCTATCTCTTGGTGACTTAAACAACACGATATAATGAGCGTTGAGACTAATATTTCTCATTTCTTTGCCTTGATGAAATATATTTTGGACAATGTAGATGGCGGACAAATTTATGTGATGACTCCCTTTTGTGAAAAGATCAGCTATACGTTTGTCCTTGCCAGATTGTGCCATGAGATCATCTAGTACGATCAAATTGCGTTGAGAAACATCTAGGTAATCTGCTTTGTCAATATCTTCAGGTATTCCTTCATTGAATTCTATTCCAGGCATTGTTCTCATCATATCAAAATAGGATGGATGCCATTGACCATAACACCAGATGATACGCTGAGGAGGTGGACTTATGTTTTTCTGGGCATTCTCCAATAGACTTTTCACCCATACAGTTTTGCCACTTTGTGTACATCCTGCTACGATACAAGTAAAGGGATGTTGCAGAACTGTAGATCCATCAACTAATATGCGAGCATCCTCTGTTGGTTTTTGACCATGGACCGCCCTTCGATGTCGATGTAGATTGAACGACTTAGAGAAATATTTTCCACAGATATTACACAGATGAGACATGTTTACTCTACGAAGGACTGATAGATAATGAATTCCTACTTAAACTTTTATGACTTATAAACATATCTCCGAACCGAGCCGAATATATATCTCCGGGCGTAGTATATATATACCTCCGAGCCGAGCGAGTTTAGCTCCAAATCGAGCGAGCTTAGCTCCAAATCGAGCGAGCTTAGCTCCATATCGAGCGAGCTTAGCTCCAAATCGAGCGAGCTTAGCTCCATATCGAGCGAGCTTAGCTCCATATCGAGCGAGCTTAGCTCCAAATCGAGCGAGCTTAGCTCCATATCGAGCGAGCGTAGCTCCAAATCGAGCGAGCTTAGCTCCATATCGAGCTCTAAGATGTAAGTATAGACCCGAACCATATCTTTATATATGCACGTTTTTCAATAAGGTCTTCATTACGTTGTTGACCTTCGAGCAGATATGACTAACCTTCCCAAGCACAGATCGTTTATAGAGCTCCTATGTACTTCTTATCCAACTCAACAACAAGCTCTGTTGAGATCTACATCTCATGAACAGATTCGGTTTTTATGTAATTGTGTGAAAAGTTTTATGAACCTCGCACTTCCTAAACACACAATGGACAAACTTAGACCTTTTGAACACGATATTATTCATCTGACTAACAAAAATAAAAGTGTTAAAACAAAAAGGAAGATACTTGTTCAGCATGGAAATGGTTTTCTAGGATTGGTACTGGCTCCAATCTTAGAAGGACTTGCAAAATTGGTATAAAATGATCAACATTAAATTCATATCCATCATTCCAACCATGGATAGCACCAAAAGACCATCTCCTGAACAGTGGCGACTTCAAGACATTCTTCAATATCTTGACAATGAAAATAGTTATGGCGCTGAAGAAATCCTTCACTCCATTCTCACATCTACGGACATTTTGACGTGGAATACAAAAGGAGAAATCGTCTACAGAGGACAGGATATATGTGGAACTGATATTGTAAACATTCTAAAATATTGCACGAGGCCTTTTCATCCATATATTCCAGAGCCTTATGGATTGAGTATATTTCTCAAAGGTCTTGCGGCATTGGAAATTGATAAAAGTATTATCACCAACGGGTGGGTCCTCGCAATGCTAGCACGGATGGAGTCACGGCAAGATGAAGATACTGAGGATTTGTCTGAAGATACAAAATGTAACAATTGTGAAAATTGTTTACAGATATGTCAATTGGGTACATGCCCTATCTGTACATGGACAGATTTTTATTCGAGTTTTACCGGATGTCACTGTATGATTTGTGATTGTACACTTTACAAAGATGATTTCACACATACGATTGCGTGTTGTTCACATTGTTATTGTGATGAAATATTAGACGTCCGTACAAATAGAAGTCACTTTTATGATTCAAATAAAATACACAAGTAAAGTATTCTCCCATCAGTTGAACATTGGAAGCCGACCAAGACACATAAAAATATGAAAGGTGTACTTATCCCCGACGTAAAGCTACTAACTGAACATTACACAAGAAATCAACGTGGTGGTAGTATTGAAGGATTTCATGGAGCAAGAATGCAGAGGGGATATGGGATCGGGGGGATTTTCAGAAGCCTTGCTAGATTTGCAATACCTTTATTCAAACAAGGCGCACAAGTAGTAGGAAAGAGAGCGTTACAAGCAGCAACGGAAGTTGGTCAAGATGTACTCAATGGGAAAAATGTATCAAAATCAATAAAGTCTCGTGGACGGGAAGTTGTCAAAGTCAAATTGTGTTTACATACAATGTTTGTATATGCTCGTAAATCTCGCTTAAAAATCACTGCCCCTCTGCTACATCTAAACGCTTGAAACTTGGTAAGGTTTAAATACCTTTAACAATCGCTTGGCAAACATATATTTGTATTGCTCTATAAGACCTTAGCTATGCCGATTAAACCTTAAGATCTTCTCGTTTTAGAAAGCTATATCTCTGCTTGTTATTATTTCGAATAAGGTAATAATACTTTACTAGGTTAAGCGTCGCTATATTAGTTATCTAACCCGTTTCGTATAAGGTGATATTAGATACGAGAATATATTTACTTGTTGTCGAAACGGACTGTGTTTGGAACACAAAGCTTGGCAAATATATAGAAACGTCTAGCTATTGTGATAAAAAGCGTCAGGATTAACTCTTTTTGTGACGAAAATGCTGAGTTCAGCTTAATGACAGTTTTGCCCAAACGCGCCTTGCATATCATCATGACGTCAATATATAATTAATGAATGTTAATGATGTTGCACACTCTCGCACACTCTCGCACACTCTCAAACTCAACATAATGACTGTCTTGCCCAAACGCGCCTTGTATATCATTATGACGTCAATACATATGCTATTGTGACGTCAATACATAATTAATTATGTTTATGTTAATGATGTTGCACACTCTCGCACACTCTCGCACACTCTCTAAAAAGGGGGTCGAACGGTACCTACACTACTACTGGCATGCCAAATCATAGAAATCCTTTCTTACCGAACCAAACCCTAACTTAATCATAATTTCTTTGATATGTTAAAGTTCGAACCAAACCCTAACTTAATCATAACACTATAATTCTTTGATATGTTAAAGTTCAAAATTTTAGTGAAGGCTAGTTGCGCTCGTTTGCACGCACGGTAGTAATATAATAATAAATAATCTATTCTGTCAGATTACGAACTGAACATAATGTTATTTACGTTTGCAACCAATCGTAAGCTATCTTCTCTTCTCCCAAATGTGCAATAATCATTCTCGTTGTAAATTTACTTCTCTAGTCTATAGCCTACAGAGACAAGACTTTCTTGGTAATTTTCGGACCTAATCATATCAAGAAAATTTGTACATATGCATCAAGAAAAAAACCTTGATATTGGCGTTTTGAGGCCTTTTTTGGTGACAAAATTATTCTCTAGCTAGGCGGTGTCAAGCTTGGTTCAAAATTACCAATAAACATATGTTCTGGACATAATAGGGCCATTTATAAGGGAGAAAATAAGTCGCGACTTACACAAGACGCGTCTTATATATATAAGACGCGAACACACTCGTATAAATGGTCAAATTCTAATAAGTCGCGACTTATTGTGGAACAACCTGAACATCTGTTCTTATTTAAGTCGCGACTTACTAGAATTTGACCATTTATATGGGTGTGTTCGCGTCTTATTAAATCGTCATTCGTACCTGCTAGACATCCATAGAGTTCGACCCTCATGCATACCATAGTTCCAATGAAATCTTTTGGATAGATTCTTATTCCTTTTGTTAATAAGCCATTCTTGCTACGGTAATGGTCTGTGAGAGCATGCACCATTGTCCTTGAGCTGCTTGTTTCGTTTACAGCAATCATTTCCTACAACAATTAATATTTAATTTCATATGAAAATAGATCACAAAAGGGGTAGACATAATTAAAGTAAAAAGCTTTATAAAACGAACATTTGGTATTTTATTATTATTGCAGAATAATAAAATTATTTGTTTAATGACAAACATGCATGGTGTTATCCTTTTTCAAAAAGAAAATGTTTTTATATACTTAGCAGTAAACCGTACGTAAACCTATCACCTATAGTATAACCCAATTCTAACCCTGAAGGCTGACTTTCATTACCTAAATTCCGTTGATTACATTGTTCTACGATAACAGTCTGACAATGTGAGACGGGGCAGTAAATGACTAAATGTTTTTGAAAGACACCATTTTTCTTGAAACAGCGCCAGTGTGCTATTTGTGCAGTTCATAGAAAATTACTACCTAATATACCAAGATTTTTTCTCGGCATTTCGTTTGATAGGACTAATAGTAGAAGGTGTTCTCAAACGAAAATTTATATACATTTTTAGACCTAGCCAGGAGCAGTTGCGGCCTTGCGATTCCGGTGTAGCGCTCTAACCAACTGAGCTACAGAGCCCAGTTGCTGAGCATTAACCGCAATTTCGGTATATATGATGGGAGTGATGCCCGTATTAGGTATGGGTAAATATCAAGATTTTTCTCGGCATCTCGTTCAATAGGACTAATAGTAATACGGTAATACCTTCTAATTTTTACTAGCAAAAACAAACAAGTTCTTATACCTTTGCTTTTCCTTGGAAAGCATAATCAACCCAAGACACATCAGTTCTATACTTCAAAGTAAATGTAGAGATCTCACCGTCGTTTTGGTAGCTCAGTGGATTTGGCTGTGTGGCGATCTTGATAATTCGGTAATTCCTCGCAAGGTCGATCTTTCATGGCAAAAGCGACAAATATAATTGAACGAAACAATTAACAGTGTACAGTAGTTAAAAAAATGAACAGCAATTTGAATAGGAAATTACGCGGTTCGATTATTATAGTATATTAATGAAAAATCGCTCGCGTGGTTGGGGAATTACTTGGGACATTTTGTACAAATTTTCCTTATTCTTCAGTGCCATTTCTTTGCGCTGTTGTACATTTTTCTAAATTGCATGCACTGGAAATCATGCGACTACTGTATACCAACAGAATCAGAAAATAATTAACATGAGCGAAAAGTAAATATACTTGTTTACTTCAACATTACAAGTTGTGATCAATTTTTCTACACCTACCTCTAAATACTGACTGGTAAGTGGAGATTTTCCTGTGCACCAAGCTTTACCAGTGTTTAAAATAGCTTGTTCAGGATTTGAGTCTTTATCCGAGGAGGTATATTGAAACTTGGAATTGCCCATTGATGCTGCTAATAAAGGTTGGTCGCAACCTGTACTTGGAACTAAAGCATAAGCATTTTATATAAATATGTTGTTCAAAACCTTGGAAGTAATTATGTATGCAGGTTCGGCAAAATTTACACAGCATTTGCGGTACTTCAATGTTAATATAATTTTTCAATTCCCTTGTGAATTTGGTGCAGTATTGGATTAACCCAAGCATACTTGTATGGAGGTTCATTTGAGATTGATGCACAGCGGTTGACTGCCAACCGTTCTCGCAGCGTCAATCTTGGACCAACTTACTTGTTTTACATCCAAGTAACGAAATCCTCATACATATATTCTTGTGCCACGTGATTGGGATAATTCGAAAATGCAAAGCTTCGATCGGATTGATTATGGTGTGCGTCATGCCATGATGAGAACCGTGATTGCCTTGGAAAATCTAAAATGGGTAGATTTAAAATATTTTTTCACAACCATGGTTCGATATGACAAAAACCGAAGTAATGATTATATGACCACTGCATCATCATCTTTAATCAGGGCCACCAAGAAAATTGGCGGGGTCTATATAAAGCAAAATTAGTTACTGGGCCCTTCTCTTTTCCTGTCGTTAGACGTCTTTAGGGTCGGATGCCTCATTAAAAACCGATTGTCGACTGTTACTGAACTTCTTGGTTAATCATCTGAGTTATTTCCAATTTCTAATATTTGAGAATAATTTTCACTTGAGTAGCTCTTAAATTACGTCATCAATTACACTAGATATACATGTACGTTCGTTGTTAAAATTAGCTTTTCGTGGCGTTTATTTGACGACAGAACCAGTCCAAAATTCGCATTTTTCGTAAAAACCTACGCCAACCTGAAAGAGTTGACTGTATTCGTATGCTTGCAAGAAAAGCGTCGAACTTCCTTGCAAATTATTTTTAATATCTAACCATCATTTGAATAACGTAGGGTTCTTATATGAAACCATACAATATGGCATTAAAATATGGTAACCTTAATATATACATATACCCTTGTTATTCCATGTTGTTTATAATTAGTCCAAGTATTGTCATCAGCACTGAACTGTATGCTATACGTCTTAACAAAACTGTCTATCTTGTTTCCAGCTGTAGTTATTTTTGAAATGAGAGTCTCTTTATCAAAATTAAATTGAAGCCATTGGTTTTTGTCGTTTATCTAAACGAGAAAAATATATCATACGATTTACCGGATGGGTGGTCCGTACTGGAAAAATATTTCCCCGAGGTCTCAAATGCGGCCGGAAACCTCCTATAAGATCAACGGACGCTTCTGATACATCATTGGTTACCTTAGTACACCAAGAACGCCCTTCCATTACAACTTGTCTCGGTTCACTCGTTGGATACTTGGCCGATGACGCTGTCACCAAATCTTCTTTCATTTTATTAGGATAGGCGGACAATAGCTGACTTTGGCATACTTGAGAACAGAATAAAGACTAGATCAATATAAAAACTCAGAGATCCCAAGGATAGTGCAAAGTTCATACTATAGGGCTGGTAATTTACCAAACCTTTTCCAAAGGTTCCATTTAACAGACAGAAAAGCAATATAAAACGCGCAACTGTGGCTACAATTAACAATGTTTCAATGTTTGAAAAGTAATAAGCCCTTGAATTATAAGCTTCCCCCGGATTGTTTGCACTATACATCCATCTATCTATTTATATCTGAGTCACTTATGTGAATTTTCCCCCTGTTATCACAATAGTTGCAAATAAATTGTTGCAAAGTGAAACTTGGCACTAAAAATTAAAGAAAATCAAGAAAGTGTTTTCGATGGTGTCAAATTTACAATACACATAAGGCATGGGGATCAAAATTCTCTAGAAGATAAGCATTAAGATTGAAAAACGAGTCGTACTATATTACACGTATAATGTATAAGATAAAATGAGTATAACAGTGTGTAAGCGACAATTTATAATGCAACAAATACATAAAGAATTAAACCAACTATGCCCTATATGTTTCACTATTTCCTGTCATATATCTCTTCTTATCATTTATCAAATTAAATTAAAGCTAAAAAATTCGATTCACTGCTCTTTCCAACAAACTCTCGCTCATTCCACTCTTGATAATCTGCCATATTTTTTAGATCAGTGGGAGGTTATGAAATATGGCCATGCTCCCGCTATTATTGCTGGACTTTAGACTTCGCACATGGCCGAGCGGAATTAGTATCCTCGGCAGGGTTTACGCCCTACGCACTCCGCGGGTGGGCCGAGGAAGTTATCAAATAGTATGACAATTGAGTATGATATATTATAATACGACTTTTTTCTCACCGTAAGGACAACCATGAAGTCGTATCTTCATAAAAATGAGCTCTCCAAACCAAGTGACTGGAGTAATAGATAGTCCATCTAATGTGATAGGGTGTTTGAATGCTTTAGTATTAAGGTCTACACCGTGTTGGTTTCCTTGTATCGTCTGCAACATATAGAGATGTTAAAGATTGTTTTTAACGAATCGACCCATTAGAAGGGTACTCGGTTGAGGTCATACTAATTACGGCCTGGGAGCCGCCCGAGGACGAAATTTAACAGCCCGCCGTCGAAATATTACTTATATACTTGTTACTTACAGTATGATCACCATCAGTATAGTATAGTCGCCAGTGTCCATTTATTTTGTAATCAATACGAAACGATTTGACGTAAAATAACTTGTGGAAATTAAGCAATCTATCATAGGAATCTCTTCCTTGAAAAGAAATTCCGGTAACACGAACTAACCTACCAAGATCAATCTATAACGATAACAGAACGATATAAAACCCAATTGTTATTTCATTAATATTTGTTCTAATTGAATTTGTTATACGCATGATTGAAATAAAATATGTGACACGTTAAAAATTAAGAACATCACCTACCATGATTTTTGCTGTTCCAGATGTATCATTAGTACACCAAACAGTATCGTAGTCTTTTTCATCAGTTAGAATAGCTTTATCTGCACCCATACAGGTAGCGTTATAAGCATCAGTGACTGTTACCATTGAGGAATCTAGAGGTATCACTGAGGAACATTCTGAAAAAAGAAAAACAAAAGGTCAACGATGACAGATCAACTTTTATCTGTCATAAATATTTTTTACCAAAAACAATATGGGCGTTGAACAAAGTCCTAATATAGTCCTGCAATATTAACTTTGAGATATGAATGCTGCTCACATGTGCTTGGACAGAATGCAGGTCGTATATGTTTGTTCAGGTGTACTGTGGAGATATATAATGCAGGTTTGGAGAGTAATATAGCGATCTCTCTAATAAAGCCTTACCTAATTTCCGTTTGCACATGTACCGTAAATTGATATCACATGGCGCAATTTCCCAATGGCCAGTTTTTGTATGCATTTTCATGCAGTTTTCATTTCCTTTGTAATTTTTATTTATATCGGTGTTCCAATTAATATAGATCAGGGGACTTTTGTCGCTCCACGTGTAACGTCGTTTGAATTCTCGATCATTAAGACCTTAAACAAAAAGAAATAACGTTAATTTACTAACATTGTTAAAGGTCAATCTACATATCGTGAGTGGTAGAGGCAAATATAATAGTCGGCCGGCCAAGAGTTCAAAATATGCTCCTAAAATATTTCGATGGCAATTTTATGTTAGAAGCTGGTAACAACCATATTCATACTCAGGTAGATGTAGGGAATAAGGTTTGAGGTGTTACCAAGTCGAAATCTTAAATTTTGAGTGAAAAAATATGATATTTCTAAGCTTCCTTCCCGCGAAATCGCGGTAGTTTAACTTCAAACGATTACCGACAATTCTGCTGCTATGAGACAGCTTCTTTGCTCTGATTGGCTATCGGCATTGGTTCCTAAATTGGTCAGCCAATGAGCGAACGTCGAAAAGTACTGACGCTTCCGGTTTTTGCAACACACGAGGTAAACAACATCAAAGTCAAGAAAGAAATATGCTATTTATACGATTTTAATGATATTTAGGTAAGATTTTTCGTGTTAATGCGATCAATATTATCTATACCCAATTGTTCTTTGCTTAGTTACACTGATTTAGACCCCTTTGCCCGCATTTGCTTGATTATCGCCGCTGCCTATATCTTGTGAAGTCAATATAGTTTTAATACAGCCAGTACAAAAATATAGTGCACAAAAATATTGTACTGTCTGAGCGGAAAAAGTAGGACTGTTTTATTCAATCGATACTATCTCATTTCTCGACTTATTGAATCATCAGAGAGTATTCTTATAATTTCAACAAGATTTTACCGCACTGTTCAGTTCAATTCTTTAGCCTTTGGTTTAAACTGGCGGTGGCAGCAAGTTGCAGCTGTTTGTCTCGGACTGACATCAAATTCCTGTGTTCGAAATTAATGAAATAGATAGTTGTCCCTATTTATTATAAAAATAATATATCATTCCCAATGATAACAGGTCTCGTAAGCCATTCTAGAAGTTAGAACTTTAAAAAATTTCCGTGCTTGAGTTTGTTCACGAACAAATACATCACTGTTATTGAATATAATTGACAAATTGCAAAGTACAATTTATATTGTTAGTTCCATTCAAAAGCCGAATATGTTTCTAACAGTTAACATTAAAATATAAAAATATATATACAATAGTTTCTTAATATAGTCATTTTAGTCAAATGCGTTTGTGTTTATAATTACAGGCTACAGCGATAGACATTGAATAATACAGGCTAGCCTTGATATAGCTCAGTGCAAATTAAATATAGTATACAACAATCAAAAACAGACGGGAGTCTACTGTAGTTAGAGACAATCAGGTAAATCGTTAAATACACTTCCATTGGTAGACTGATACACAAGTTCCAAACATTGACTGAACAACAATTCAACAAAGTTGGATGGCTACAGTATAAAATATTTTAGCTCGAGCAATTCAGGCCGGACAAAATACAAAACATTTTGGCACGATACTCAGTAATTAAGCAAATGCTGGAAAAACAGGGGCTGTACCAGTATAGATAGCTAATATTGATCGCATTAACACGAAAAATCTTACCTAAATGTCATTAAAATCGTATAAATAGCATATTTCTTTCTTGTACTTTGATGTTGTTTACCTCGTGTGTTGCAAAAACCGGAAGCGTCAGGACTTTTCGACGTTCCCTCATTGGCTGACTAATTTAGGAACAATGCCAATAGCCAATCAGAGCAAAGAAGTCTGTCTCACATCAGCAGAATTGTCGGTAATCGTTTGAAGTTAAACTACCGCGATTTCGCGGGAAAGAGGCTTAGAAATCCCATATTTTTTCACTCAAAATATAAGATTTCGACTTGGTAACACCTCAAACCTTGTTCCTTACATCTATCTGAGTATGAATATGATTGTTACTAGCTTCTAACATAAAATTGCCATCGAGTTGCAAGATATGATGACTTGGCCGGCCGTCTATAATATACACAAACAGGAACGCTATGCGGAGGTGATGCAATAAAAGGGTAAGAAGATCTAAAATCACGTGCATTAATATCTAATGTATAAAGAATCATGGATCCTATATGTAAACTATGTTCCGTTTCGTGAAACAGTACGGACACGTGGATTCCATTCCTGTATTTAGTATGTATAATTAAACACTGGAAATTGTATTACATGAAGTATTCCAGATGTGAATTATATATTCTATTTCTTTTATATAATGGTTCAATTTCTAAAGTTGTGACTGACTCAGGATTTGTACAGGGCTATGGCGTCAGCATCCGATGCCAAAAGCTTGGTAAATTGAAATTTTGCGTCCATTTTGTGAGTATTTATTCGGAATAATTGCGTGCATGTGTGCGTATCATGTAAACAATGTCTATACTTGCTGGTTAGCAGTTGTAAATCAAGGATTGCCGACAGTAACTACTAACTGTCTTATCAAAATCAATTCTAACAGAAAAAACTTATATTTCCTTAAAGTGCAAACACCAAGACAAGATCAGACATGAAGCCCTCCTCTATTTTAGTGCTGGGCGATACCAGGAGTATTTGAAAATTGGTATCGGCCGATACCTATCTCGATACCAAAAATCGTAAAAAGATTCCTTTTCGATACCGAAAGTGAGTACTATTAACACTGGTATCGGTCGCTTCCAATACTTTTCACATTCTGAAACTAAACAGTCTCCAACAAGCATATTTCCCAGTTATCATATTTAATGCTAAAACTTCAACGTTACTAACTCTATAACAACGTTACTAACTCTTTAACAAGATAAAGCTGTTTTTTATTGTTTTGGGGCTAGTTGTTTGCAGCAAAGATATTTTTAGTGTTGTAAACTGAAACAGGTACAAGTATCGAACGATTTCCAGCGATACCAGGTCAGTAATCGATACCGATACCGCTGAGCGTGGTATCGAGTACCGAGTACTCGGTATCGCCCAGCATTGCTATATTTCAATTGTTTAGAAATTTTACAAAACTAACTCAGGTCAAAATCACACAGCCAAACACATCCCAACCTCGAACCCAGGGTCTTTCGAGGAGGGGGAAAACCCTGGCGTCGGTCACGTGACATAAAAACACCCAGATATGGTGGGTGTTTTAAAATTTTTCATAAATTTCTTAATTTGCATAATTTTACTTAAATTTTGCATAATATTGTTTTTAATTCGTTCCAGATTTTCTTGAAGTCGAAGTCTTGTAAGCTCTCATAATCTTTTCCAAATAAAACTGACCCTTGTGAACGCCTGCATAATTTCTCGCAAGACTTCCTTATATCTTTACAGAACAGCTTTTTAATTGAATTGACAACAGTCGGACAGTGTTCTGCAAGAATACCTGCCAGTAGAGTAGCATATCCAGTGTTAGACGCTCGTGTTATGAGTTGTTGTTGCCTTTCGCTTAAAAGAGATTGAGCCGCTTCCAGCGTATTATTAAACGAACACCCAGCTTCTGAAAATTGTTTAGGCAAAATATTAACAGCTTGCCTATTTCCACTTTGACTTTGTGTGTTTGAGGATGCTTCAGTTTCGACGGTCACGTCAGCCTCGGTTGTTGTTGTTGTAAACAATTGTTTTGCCGAACTTAATTGTGACTGATTTATTTGATGAGTACGCTACGAAGGCTGTTGTGTTGGCGACTGTAACATGCATCTTTTAACAGAGAATTCATCGGGAGGTTTTTCCTGCAAAGATTGAGCTTTAACAATGAAATCTTCCATCTTATTTATGAACGCGACGCACTGCCTACATAGCACTTTCGAGTTGCCATCGTCTTCAGAAACTTCTACACCGCACAGTTTATTTATCTTCACACAAAGATTTATTGATGTACCAGCTTTGCTAAATATGCGTACCATATGACGCGTGTCTTGACAACCACCACAGAGTCTACAAACTGGGTTACTAGTTGTAATTTTCGAGTCGGTGTGACCATAGTTAATAGAGAGGGCTGGTTTGGAAGCTTCACGAAAGTACAATGAAACTCATTATCTATGTTGGTTTAGGTTTATGCAAAAATGTAGTTCTTCGTCGTCACGTCTGTATTGTATTTTCACCTAAACAACCAATAACCATGTAAAAACTGGGCAATTGTTTAAGTTACGGATGGGTAAATAAACCAAAACATTGCTATTGGTTGTTTGTGTGAAAATACAATACACACGTGATAATGAAGGACTACAATTTTGCATAAACATGGACAATAACATAGATAATGAGTTATATTGTACTTAAATGAAGCTTCCAAACCAGCCCTCTCTATTAACTGTGGTGTGACTTTGTCACCCCTTTGTCCGCCATCATGAATATGCATATTAAATAAAATTCAAATTTGGATAAATTAATCTCAAAGTAGCATACATTTTCAAAATTCACAAGCCAATCATAAGACAGAATTCACCAGCCGACGCCAGGGCCTTTCATCCTCCATCCCCCTCGAAAGGCCCTGGAATCGAGGTTGAAACACATCCTAAACGGGAGAGCTAGGCACATATCTCATGAATATGTCACGCTAAAATTTTAAAAATATTTAACAGTTCCTATTTAGTAACCTAAGTCCCAAGAGGTTCCCAGCTGTGGCCTCTGCCGTCTTAAAGTTATTTAAACCTTCGATTATTTGAAAGGCCATGGCAGATCGACCATCACTGGACTTTAGTCAGTCCTGAGTCAGTCACAACTTTATAAGTGGAATCATTATATAAAAGAAATAGCATGAAAAACAATTTACAACTGCCTTCACAATAAAACGTCTCTCCAACTAAAATAAGTTAAATCAAAAACACATCATGTGGCCATGTACGTCGCACAACAGAATATACAATTCACATATGGAATACTTCATATAACTAGAAATACATGCATGCAGCAACCCCTCGCGACAGCTAAACAACGACAGTTCCTAAACATTTCTAAGCTTTTCGTCGCAAAATCTGCATGCAAAGGCTGATTTGCTCAAAACCAGAATAGACTTATTCACAATGCGATCGTGAATGGGGTAAAAAGGGGCTACGAGAGCTAGGGTTTTTTAATTGCACCAAAATTTTTACTGCTGGAAATGGCGTTCGGTAAATTAATGGCCTACTGACCGAGTCTGTTATCTGGGTTTCAGACAAAAGTTTGGCTGAGGAAACGATATTTAATCCCCCCCCCCCTCCTCCTCCAAAGGCTATTACCATTTAAATGTAGTACTTGACGTAAATACTAAGTATTTCCGTTCATCTCAAATGTGCCATGACAATTTTAATCATATTACTGTAATAGTTTGGAAGGAAAACAAAGGAAAACTGAAAGAAAATTTAAATATATAGGAATTATATAAAGGAATTTTAAGGATTTTTGCAAGGATAAACAATGGAAATTTGTTTCAAGCTGTGGAAGCACTGTAGTCATGGCACACGATCAGTAAGAAAATTTATTTTACAGTTTTTAGCGTACAAATTACATTATAATATAACATTTATAGTACGCGCGTGCTGATTGGTCGAGAAGCGTGGAAGTTTTCCCGCCAAAATTTAAAATCGTAAAAAAAACCAAATTTAATGCGAATTATAAAACTTTGAATACTATTTAAAGATAATTTTAATACTTTAACTCATTTTTGACTGTTAATTTTCAAACAAAGTTGTTTTTTGCAGCGAAATTGACGAGCAAAGGTCAGCATGCGTACGTAATGAGAATTTGTAAATTAATCGTTCTCCCAAACTCCCACGCGTGTTTCTATAAGTGTATAGAAACACGGAAAATGTTTTCTATTTCTTAATTATAATATAACATTTATAGTACGCGCGTGCTGATTGGTCGAGAAGCGTGTTTCTATTTAACAATTAGTCGCCGAAGGCGAGGTGATTACAAGCCTATAGTCACTGAGCCGAAGGCGAAGTGACTATAGGCTTGTAATCACCGAGCCTGAGGCGACTAATTGTTTTAGTAGAAATTTCAAAGAGAAAAACAAACACAGAAAGTTATGAGGTCAGTTGAAAAGGCTATAGGACAAAATTCAGCGCTTTTCTCACCCAATACATCAATTCCCCACTGCAGTTAATATATTTATTTATACAAAATAGTTACTCTTTTAACCCAGAGTCCCATATATGACCCCTTAAATGGTAGAGATCTGGGGCCGAGATAATTAAACACGTCAGCATAATTTTATAACAAAGATGGCGGATTTGCCAGCTAACACATGAGGAAAAATGAAGGTTTTTGACTCGTAATCGAGCCTTGTGTGAATAAGTTCTGCCGATATGAAGGGATAAATTCAAAGGTTTAAATCTCAGGGAATCATTTGAGAATATTTTCAAGTTGTTACTGTGGAATTTAGCTGAAGTAAAAAGTTTTTAAAATCGATGGGTCATATATGACCCTCTGGGTCATTATGATTAGGTATAAAGTGTCACTTAGTGATTTTACTACTTAAGTAACACATGTAACCATTTGTTTTTTATGAATGATAAACCTAGCTATAGCTTATAGATCAATTTTATGTTGTGTTTGTGTGTTTCTGGTTCACTTTTTTTTTATATTTTATCAAAATGCAGTGTATATTTTACATCAAAGTTGTCAGTTAAAGCCAATCACTAGTACCCAATGGGTCATATATGACCCGATGGCTAATTTTGTGGCGGATACATCAAATTCTCCAAAAATAGCATTTTTGTGTTTACCAGGTCCAATATGCTTGTCTTTAATTAAAAAAAAAATTTTTTAACTGGAAAAGGACATGTTGGGATCTCCAGGGTTAAAAACATGCCGGCAAAAGACGAGTGTCAAAAACATATCGAAGCGAAACAAAAACAAACAATTTCGTGAGAAAAATACTTTGGAAGGGCTCAAATACAAAGTAGAATGGTTTTAAAAATATATCACAGCTAGGTTTTTGCTGAATATAACGATATAAATGAGGATAAAACGAATAATTTTCAAAATAAACACTTGTGGTTGAGCCGTACGGAAAAAGTTTTATACATGTTCATTTCAACAGCGACAAACTGTTTAGTAGAAATTGTGAGGTGTCTATTGCTTTTCCTGCATTCTGATTGGTCCAAATTGAGCCTCTAAAAAGTGATAGTCACTGCCCAGTGACTATCACTTTTTTTTCAAAATGGCTTCTTCGCAAGCTGCCGAATTTAAAACAAAAATCGTCTGATTCAAAGTTTTAAATGAAAAAACTGCCGCTAAATTCAAGGAGGATATATTTTTGACATTTTTAAAGGTAAGCCATAACAAATACACTATTTTTCTTCCATGAAAGGCAGCGTTTTCTCGCTGTTGAAATGAACATGTATAAAACTTTTTCCGTACGGCTCAACCACAAGTGTTTATTTTGAAAATTATTCGTTTTATCCTCATTTATATCGTTATATTCAGCAAAAACCTAGCTGTGATATATTTTTTAAACCATTCTACTTTGTATTTGAGCCCTTCCAAAGTATTTTTCTCACGAAATTGTTTGTTTTTGTTTCGCTTCGATATGTTTTTGACACTCGTCTTTTGCCGGCATGTTTTTAATAACCGGCCGCTGAGAAAAGCGCTGAATTTTGTCCTATAGCCTATTCAACTGACCTCATAACTTTCTGTGTTTGGTTTTCTGTTTGAAATTTCTACTAAAACAATTAGTCGCCTCAGGCTCGGTGATTACAAGCCTATAGTCACTTCGCCTTCGGCTCAGTGACTATAGGCTTGTAATCACCTCGCCTTCGGCGACTAATTGTTAAATAGAAACACGGAAATTTTCCCGCCAAAATTTAAAATCATAAAAAAACCAAATTTAATGCGAATTATAAAACTTTGAATACTATTTAAAAACAATTTTAATGCTTTTACACATTTTTGACTGTTAATTTTCAAACAGAGTTGTTTTCTTGCAGCGAAATTGACGAGGAAAGGTCAGCATGCGTATGTAATGAGAATTTGTAAATTAATCGAGTTTACTCCCACGCGTGTTTCTATAAGTGTATAGAATTAGAAACACGGAAAATGTTTTCTATTTCTTAACTACAAAACCGACAATGTAGTTAGAATATTAATGGTTTTAACAATAGAATACTGAAATATATCTTGTAGGTATGTAAAATTGAAAAATTTAAACGTCCATTCAATATATAAAACGTTTCGCAAAGTTCATATAAAAACAAACTGCATATTTTTACCTATAAATTCCTTTTTGAAATGAAATCTTGCGGTTGAAAGTATACAATTCTCTCGTAAAAATGGTTCCGCTTTCCTTTTTATTTATAGCTTTTTGTAACATAAAATATAGGATACTTAAACTGGAATTAAAGGAGACTGACTATTTATATAAAGCAACAGTTTTTAAAACAACAATGATATTAATATACCATGAACAAATACATCAACAATTATCACAAACTCGCCTTATATTTTACTTTTTTCGCTCATATATCTCTTCTTATCCTTTTATATAAAGCGATAAAAATTCGCCTTACAGCTCCTCTTTATAAAGTACCTAAAAGCGATTTTTAGATATTCAGAATTTCTCATGTTTATAAAATCTTCGCTCATTCCTATCCTGACAATAACAGCCCACGCGATGTCCACGAAAAGTTCACGAAATTCGCGAAAACGTTCACCCATGACACCCATGAAACATAGCTACACGCCAGGAACTTTGGTTTCGCATAGCTTTCCTTTTTTCCGTCTGTAATAAATAGCCGAGCGGAATTAGTACCCTCGCCCCGGGCTATCGTCCGGAACGGCGCTTCGCGCCGTTGGCTCGGGGATAGAATTTCCAATGTTTAATTATACATACTAAATAATCCACGTGTCCATACTGTTTCGCGAGACGGAACATAATTTATAAATAGAATCCAAAAAACCGATTCTTTATACATTCTCTTATTTCCAAAAACAAAGAAGGGAAGATTCTTCTCTAAAAGCATTTGCATTGATGTCTAATCATGTAATACAACAAGCACGCTGCTGTCGTTAGGTTGGGGTTCTTTATATATTATGTTATTTTAACCTGTTTCGACTTGATCGCGATGGTAAGAGAGGAGGTGGTGTCTCTGCCTATGTCAACCAAAGTTTCAAATGTGAGCCAGTGAAAGAACTGACCTACATAGCGGAATCTGGTTTACATCAGTTATGGCTAAAGATACAAGTTATGAACTTTTCATATGCACAGCTTACCGTCCACCTGACACTAGCTTGTCTTGTTTTGAAACTGATTTCAGCGAAACATTAACGTCAGCTTTGTCCTTTAACAAACCGATCTACATTCTGGGAGATCTCAACTGCAATGTACTAGATGCGAATGATCCGGGACAATGTGCTCTTTCAGATTTTTGTACTTCTTTTAACCTCACACAGGTGGTCGATAAACCTACCAGAGTGACTGAACATTCTCGTACATTAATTGATGTCATTCTTACCTGTTCAGAAAATAACATCAAGCAAACGAAAGTCATCCCCAATTCGATAAGTGATCATGATATAGTTATGTCAATTCTAGCCTTAAAGAAATGTCGTCCGAAGCCTGTTTACGTGTGGCCCAAAGATCTTATGTCGAACAGGAAATTAGGAAAAACACCAAGGACACTGCCAATATCTGGAAAGTAATTCGCACTTGTATTCCAAAGAAATCTACTGGGGAAAAATGCTTCAGCAGTGATGATAAATCTGTGGCGAATAACTTCAACCAGTTCTTTACATCAGTTGGTTGAAATACTGTCACGAAAATCAAATCACTAACTAAAGAAAACAATTACACTCCATCTCAGTAACCATCTGTCCCACGAAGTTATACCGAGTCAGAACAGTTCACCTTTGAACCTGTAGAATGCTCCCTAGTAGAATATATTGTGAAATCAATGCCAGATAACAAAGCTCCAGGAATCGACAAAATACCAATCCGTGTCATCAAGGACTGTTTACCCGTTATTTCGCCATGGATCACCTCCATCATAAACAACTCGCTGGCAAACAATATATTCCCGAGTACTTGGAAAATCGCGGAAGTAATTCCCATTCCGAAAGAAGGCGATCATGAGCTGGCGAACAATAACCGACCAATTTCCCTATTACCAGTCGAGAGTATGTGAGCGTGTAGCACTCCACCAACTAACGTCTTACCTAACCACCAATCACCGTCTCTCTGTGCATCAAAGCGGCAACAAAACCTGGCATTCAACGGAAACCTCCCTTATTCATTCCACCGACTCTATTCTTAACGCAATTGACCAGAAGAATGTAATACCTGGCATTCAACGGAAACCTCCCTTATTCATTCCACCGACTCTATTCTTAAAGCAATTGACCAGAAGAATGTAACAGCAGTTATTCTTTTGGACATGAGCAAAGCTTTTGACAGCATTAACCATAATATACTGCTTGCTAAATTGGAGGACGTTGGTGTCTCGCCTACATGCCTGGCTTGGTTTGAAAGTTACCTCAGCGAGAGATACCAAGCAGTACGTATCAACTCTACTCTATCTGAGAAATTGCTAGTGGTTAGTGGTGTCCCACAGGGAAGTATTCTGGGCCCGTTACTTTTCAGTATTTATGTGAACGATTTGCCGTCAGCCGCCAAAAATTGTTCATCAGAATCGTACGTCGATGACACTAAACTGGTTCTGTCCTTCCAAATCAATGACTCGAACACTGCGCTGACTGATCTAAACGAGGATTTGATTAGAATGCGAAACTGGTGCTTTGATAACCTGCTCCTGCTGAATCCAGACAAAACTAAATTGATGGTCTACGGAAGCCGCCAAATGCTCGCGAAGTTACCTGATTTTAGACTCGCTACTTGGTAAGGAACTTACACCTGCTCCATCAGTGAAAGATCTCGGAGTTAAGTTTGACCAAATCCTCTCCTTCAACAATCATATCCTTTCTACTGTTTCATCCTATAAGTCAAGTCTCTGCTAAGCATGTTTTCAGTAAAAACCTTTTAATAACAGGCCCGTAGCTGGCCCTCTTTTTTTTGGGGGGGGCACGTTTCGATTTCTGTCCGCGTTCGTCAAAATATTTTACCTTTTCCGACAGAAATTATTTCTTTTCTTGTCGACGGGGGGGGGAGGGGTGAAATTTTTTTCTCGGAAATCACATACCATTGCGTTTGTAATGTATTACTTAATACTTTAAACTTTATATATATAACAAATTCACTTTTTCAAATTAAATCTATAACAAATTTACTTTTTCAAATGAAAATTTACGTTTCTGTTATTTGTGCTAGGGGGGGGCACAGGGGGGCACAATTTTCCGCTAGGGCGACCCCCCAGCTACGGGCCTGTTTAATAACTGTCATCAACGCCTTGGTATTTAGCAAGCTGTACTACTGTTCCTCGCTTTGGTCAAATACTTCCTGCAGTAACCTATCCCGACTTCAAGGACTCCAGAACTTCGCAGCACGAGTAGTGAGCAACAGAAGGAAATTCGACCACATCACCCCGATACTGAAGAAACTGCGCTGGTTTCCCGTGAAGTTACATCTGTACAGTCGCGATGCTCTATTAGCTTTCAAATGCATGAACGATTGCGCACCTGCCTACTTAACGTCCCTGTTCAAAACGAGAGGTGAAGTGAGTGGTCCCGATACAAGAAATGTTAAACAGCTGGACGTTCCGTTATACAGATCAACTGCAGGACAAAGAACATTCCATTACAGAACTGTCACTCTCTGGAACAACATTAACCCTGACTTAAAACTTTGCAAATCTATTCCAAGCTTTAAAATTACACTAAAACGGGAACTGCTTCAGCAATTTCTAGATAGTTAAGGGCGTGTTTTCTTTTGTTAATCAGTAAGCGTTGTTGTCACTGTCGTTGTTATTGTCCTTGATGTTGTTGTTGTTGTTGTTTTTGCTGTCGTTGTTGATGATGTTGATGCCTATGTTGCTGTTGTTGATGTTGTTGTCAATAATTAATGTCGTGTTTGTGTATAAAGTAATTGCGTGATCTTATTATATAAACTTAGGATCTAATGTATAATTATAGTAATTCATTGATATGTATATGTATTTTTGTCACTGAAAAGCCCCTTTAGGGAAGTGTCAATAAAGTCTAAGTAAAAAGTCAAAGTCAAAGTCAACATTACAAAATGCTGTTAAATTACATTGAACTTTCTGGAAACTGGTACCGTCCGGAAACTGGTATTGTCTTAATACACCTACTATCCGAAAACTGGAATCTGGTAATATCTGGAAATCGGACCTATCCGGAAACTAGAAATGTCCGGAAGCTAGACTATCCCGAGAACTGGACCGTCCGCATACTGAACCTGTTCCGAAACTCGAAATGTCAGGAAACTGGACTGTCCGAACACTAGACTGCGGGGTAAATAGACCTGACCAAAAATTCGAATTGTCAGGAAATTGGATCTCTGCTTACGGCTTTTGGTACTGACGGAAAACTGGGCATGTTATATATCATTATTAAATTGCTTACAGCGGTAGCCGCACTATTTACTACAACTTGATTAGACTACCACCAACCTGTCCAAACGAACGTGATGTTTCTGCCGCGATAAAAATACATCAAAAAGTCTTCTTCTCTCGTGTCGTGGATACTCACTAAATTTGCACCCATACGTGCACAGTTAAACTTTGCCTGTATCCACGTTTCTCCATCGTCAATGTGCTTGTAACAGTATTTATCATGCTCTAGCCAACCATTTCGACAATGTGCATCCACTAAACGAAATATGTTGTAAATAAGATTTCACAAGCATAATAACATTATTGTACACCGCACCCTTTTTCAAGGTTATGGTGTACAATATGATGTCAATTAGATACATTTGTTTATATTTGAAGTGATGAATAGTTATGAATGGATGATATCAGAAAAGACGGGAATATACACGTAACGGCAATCCTTTGTGCGCTAGCCAGTATTATACGTCATTAATAAAGCAGCAATATTGAATGTTTATTCATATACATAACGTAAAGCTTATACATAGATTGCAAAGCTTTAATGTTCAATTAAGCGTGGCAATTTTATCGGCATCGATAAGTCTATCTAGCGTATACAACTGTACACCTTTTCTAAAAGTCGCTTCTTTGTGACATATTTTTAACATAAATCGGTAATTTGGGCAAAGATTGTAATTTGAAGTATCAAACTAAGCTAAACGTTTGAACAGAAAGTTCACCTGTAGTTTCATGATATACTCATGTAGAATTATCTTTCTCACAACTGACACAATAAATCATAGATAACATATAGCTAACTACTATTTCTTCGTACAGTATAAGATATAATATAAACGTTCAGAGAAAGATTAACTTAATTCACTGTGAGACACAGTGAAATACCAGTCAAACAACGTTTATTCTATTGTATTTCGTATGTTTTCTAAATCACAACATAGTAATTATTTTTTGTTGATATCACGCCTGAGAATTTTTACCTTTATACTGCTTTATCTTGAATTCAGTATATATACTTACATGGGATTGTGACTTTTGGTTCTCCTAAAATATATCAGTTAATGATCACATTCTAATCGCGGTATTTACTGACATCATGGTTAAAGTTTATGTCACGGGCATGCATATACTACGTCTACGGTGGCCCACAGGTGTCACGGCAAAACAAACGTTCACGGCACAACTGTCGAATAGTGAAGGCAGACTAATGTCGAAAGCTTTTGGCTTCGATCTGCAGCTGTTGATTTAATAAGCCCTGTACAGACAAGCACGTTTCCTTGACAAGTTTCTTGACGAGTTGTATGTTCGTGTACGGCAAACAAAAGCTGGTATGACTACAAGGCTCCTTGATCTTGTGAAGGAAAACGTGCCGGTCAATTTTTGTCATACACACGAGCAAATAAAACTTGTCAAGGAAAACTTGCTCGTCTGTGCTAGGCTTTAAATTGTTAGACAAAATGGCATGCAGAATTTCATGAAGACGGCCGCTTACTGAGGCGCTTAGAAAACGAGTATCTTGAAGTCGAATAGCATGAAGCGAGGGGTGTTGGGTAATTGGGGGTGTATCACTCCAAAAAATCTCGTACACCTCCAAAACAAAATCCCTAAAAATCTCTAAAAATCCCTATAAAATCCCTAAAAAATCTCTAATAACCCTAAAAATTCCTGAAAATCCTAGAAAATCTATGAAATCCCTAAAAATTCCTACAAATCTCTAAAAATCCCACGGGATTTTCAAAATCCCAAAAATCTCGTACGCTTTTTTTGGAGTGATACACCTCTCGGCATGAAGAGGAGGAACAAAGCCTTATTCGCTACTATTTCTATAAATAATTTGATAATAAGGAAATTGTTTTATTTCTATTAAAATATCATGGTATTCATGCACATGAGCCAACGTATATCAATTGGGATGAAAGTCCTGTTCCTTCGTTCGTTAACCTAATCGTTGTTTTAGTTTTTGTTTTTGCCGTGGCACCGGTGGGCCACCGTAATATACAACAAATATATAACATATCCCAAACAATTCAGAGTCAAGATAGAGAGTAACGAAAGTTGCATTTAATTCATTGCATTTGATTCATTGATATTCAGTAGTTTTTTCAGGATAATCGGTCCTGAAGGTGCGCATGCATGCGTAACTACACTTGCTCATTTATATTATACCAATTTCCTGTAAAATTTACGAACACTAAAATAGAACTATAAATATATATAATGAATTAATATTTAATCAATTATAAATAACACACCTTTATAAATTTCACAAACAAATGGATTAGTCTTGCTACAGTCCACGTCATCCCAAATACCGAGATCAGAGCCAGTGACATTTGCTTGAGCACAAGAGCGTTGACTAAGTTGACGGTTTGGTTGACCCGGTCCCCAATATGTGTACGCGGTTGTTCTATGATCGACAAACTTGAACACGGAATATGGTTCGTGAGCGAACCCAATCCATACATTACCAATATATCTTTCCAATAAGTAGATGAGAATGGCTAAAAACATAATACGATGTGATATGATGAAACAGGCTTTAAATATCAAATTTTAGGTTTTTTCAAATATGAAATTAGAGTTTCACATGTTCGTTTACACATGAAAATTGAACTGCTCGTGGATGGTCTTGAATATGTATACAGTTTTTTAATTCCGCTCGACATTGCATGCACACGCGTGTTTCCTTTCATGTGATCAAAAATTTACAAACATTATATACGGATGCAAAAGATCGAAAGTATTCAGAGAAATACATAAAATTACTCGCTGATCGATTGGTCAAAAACAACATTTAATGTTTTATTACAAGGAGACAAAATGTACTTAAAAGCACTAGATAATGGCTTAATTGTCCTATAGACCAAGGTATTGAATTTTTGTCTATATAGATAATTTACCAGCAGTTGTCAGTGTTTCATGTGGTTTGCATCTTCTCTTACGAGATCTGTCCGTATATGTGATGTGACCTGATTTATCTGCCGGTTGAAGCGCAAAATAACATTGATCTGATACTTTCAGAACATTACCTGAAGACCTGTTTACTGAAAATAATCAGTTTGTTTGGGAGCTCTCATAACTCCTAAACCATGTAAAATACAACATGGATTTACATGGCAACGAGGCCAACAATAGAGAAGTACAGGCGGCAACTATTAAGCAACAGTATCTCAATTTGCTGCTCTTGATTTCAATTTGGTTGGCCGCAACTGCTGCAATATTGCTATACTTATATAACATATACTGTCAAACTTAGTAGATTCAACCGTCTAGCTTGTGATTACATGTTGGTAAACCTATTGTCTGTTTTATAGGTTATCCAGTATGCTCAATGTAAATGTTACAACATACCAATATAGTTTTAACTCAATATATGGTGGCTGCTGCATAATGAGTAAGGCCCCGTTTACACTATACCGGATTACATCGGAGCGTAGCGATTTTCATACCGGATTCGGCTGCTGTTTACACTACGCCACAGTAATCCGGTACGCGACGCGGAGCAAAAATCACTCCGCTTTGGAGGTGATATGAAAAGTAATCCGGTATGTGCCGGAGCAGTGTAAACAGGCGAATCCGGTACACAACTAATTTTGACGCGAAATTTGTAATATATTACAAGACGAATTAAAAATGGTCGCCTTCAAACAATTGATTATACTTACTTTTACGGCAGCAAGCGTCCTTCAAATAATGGCTAGTTTATTTTGTCTGTCGACTAGCTATTATTCATCAAGGCGACGACTCCGGCAAACACTGGTAACTTCAACTTTTCGTGCAAAACGAAAGGGCAAAAGAGAACGTAAACAACGAAGATTTTGGGTAAGTCCATGTAAAATTTGGCTCTTTGTCTAGCAAAGCCAGCTCGTGATTTTATTTAGCGGGAAACTGGCTCTGTTTCCATGGCAACATCAAAAAGTGTTGAGCTGGCAACAAAGCGAAGCGGTGCAATGCGGCGTAGTGTAAACACCCTTGTTTTTTACTTCGGAGTGAAAATTAATCCGGTATGAAAAGTAATCCGGTATAGTGTAAACGGGGTATAAATGAACAACTTGTCTGCAGAGATGAATTAGTGGTCACTTTAATCTCGACTTCTGAGAATGCATTTGTTTCATGAACGAAAACCACTATCTGTCGTAAATTTGAAAGATAATTTGAACGTGATACTGAGACGATTAACACCGAACACAAACAGTATACTTGAATGGTAACACTGTCGCATTGTACACCGAAATGAACATACTCGTTGTACATACTTGTAATATTCATGCTTTTAACATTCATGCCAATTGTCTTTCCTTTATGGCATTTATGCCTGGCTTCGGCAGAATTTTCCTTGCGGTAGTAACTTCTAGTAATAATACCTTGTTTAATATGCGTATCGACGGCCATCAAATCCGCAGTTTGACTTTGGCAGGTTTTTCTCGCGTCATCAAAAGTTTTATAACTGTTGACAAACTTGTAACAAGAATCTTTCATAGCCTTATAGCCTTTCGGGCATCTGCTGGGCTCTAGAATATAATAAATATATTAAGAAATATGTATTGCGGTGGCAACACCACAAATATCACTTTCTCTGATTATTTTCATCATCATATTTGGCAAGTAAATGCACCAAATTTACCTTTGTGTTTGCCTGTTGGCATTTTCTTCGGTGGTTTGCTTGGAGCAGCTGAAATAAGCGAAAACAATCAAGTGAGAAATAGTACTAAAAACTTGTAGTTTGTAATTGCCTTATTCATGGTAGTTTGGAATTGACATATTCAAACAGTTAACGATTTAGTTTAGAAATCTTGATAGACGTTTAGAACTCAAGAACAAGCATTAATTGAATCGTTACAGTCTTTCAGTTTTCTAATCTATTTTTACCAAATGATTGGTATAATCCCGATTAAAGTTAATAATAACTCTAATATTTCATAGTTTAGTGGGGTCCACATCCGTATTTTCACAGCTTTTCAGGCGGCTTTCTTTGAAAGTTGAAAAAAATTTCAATGCCCACGGAATGTTGAATGTCCATCAACGTCCAGCGGGTGGCCGTTCAAGCTATGTTCGAGTGGTTCGACTGTATTATTTTTGCTCAAAGATAAAAACTGAATCAAAAGACAAAACTGAGGAATATCTAGCACTAAACAATCCTTGCTATAAACCGTCTATACGAATTGGAAATACGCATCTTTAATTTCCTCGCAGATTGTATACTACTTTACGTGGACCGTCTTTGGTCTCAAAAACTCGAGATAAAAAGTCAAATCAAATCGTTCGGAAAATAACGCAGCCAAATACTCTATGTATGCCTGTTATTTTGTCACATACAATCGCTGGGAAAAATCAGCCTGTTCTGAACATATTTTTGTTTTGAGAATGCAATTTTTTTTACTCACTTTGAAACTGTAGTTAAACTTCTAATAAACTTACTTAATTAACAGCAACCTGTACAGTTTCACTAGCTACTCTGGGCAAACTAATTGAATGCAGCACCCGAATTATTACGTTGGGTACCAGAGTCTTAAGAAAGCGAAAATGTGTTTCGTTCTAACCTGTTTTGCAAATATAACCATTCAACCTCGTGCAATTAACTGCATCCCATTCACCAGCTACCCAATGACTGTGAGTCATTTCAACACATTTGTAATAACCTGATTTTGGTGCACGTCGTACGTTCCAATTAAAGTATTTGGACGATTTGCCATCTACCCAAACGTACTCCCCTGATGGATGTCTATTATTCAACCCAATCCAAAGCGGGTGCTTTGCTCCATTGAGATGACTTATGATAAATGCATTTTCAAACCTAATCGACGCAGAGAAACAATAATAATATAAGTGTTTCATTTTTAAAACGAAAACAAATTGCATTCTTCACTTTCTTCCAAATATCCCAGATCTATAATAAGATTAGTCTTTTATAGATTTTATCAGAACAATCTTATCATGCAGTCGTGACGAGGGGTATAAAAGAATACTAAGTGATTCCGAGTGTAATCTTAATACATATATGACTACTATAACGAGATACTTTTGGGTAATACATATATATTTATATCGCCACTTGATGATCCCTTATTGCGTGAAACAGGCTGTAGTGGATACATTGAGGTAAGCGAGAACTATATGTCTATATTTGCTCTATCTTTATGATATCGAGCACTCTTTGGCATTTCGTGAACCAAAACACGCTCATATTTATATATAATTATATGCTTTTAAACATGCAACTTTTGGAAGGAAATGTTTAGCTCATGGTATACAGAGGTACTGTAGCAGTACGTGAACGATTCTCTTTACTACAATTTTTAAACCAATTTTGACAAGGACATACAACGGCGTGCGCCGATAAAATTATGTTAATGAAAAAGATAAGTATATATAAAATAATTATTATTTAAGACAAGTATATAATAGATCGTTTTTTTGTTCGCAGCAACAGAATTAACTGCATAGCATGTACTCACACGTCGAGAATGCTGGCTAAGTCCCCGAGTTCACTTGAATATCGGCCTTGACGACAAGCGTCTCTTGCGGTCATCCACGACTTGTACTCACTGGGATCAGTATGAAACTGATAACAATAACTACCATGTGCAATCCAACCTGAGACGCAGTTACCATCTAAAGACATGAGTTCAAATTCGGTTTAGGCTAACGTGTTTTCTTTGATTTCAGCTCTATCGATATGACGGTATTAATGATTTTTCGTTTTTCAGACAGTTTTGCCATGAACAATTAATGGCAGCTAAAACAAATAATGCCTATAGGGCTGTTTAACTTGCAAAGGAAAACACTATAAAGGGATTTTCATGATCTTGAGATTCGGAAATACTTTTCCAGCTTTAATTACGCCAACATGCCATCCACTATACCATACACTCGACTAATCACTTTTTGTTGCACATTGGATAAAGACATCACAATTTAACTTATCTATTTCACTTGAAGTGCTAAAGTAAAATACCACTTTTGAGCCCCCTTTCTTTTTTGTAAGAATACTTGAAAATATATCATTTTCCCATAATTTCATTCTCCAAGCATTATTATCTGACTATTTCAGGCATGAATATGGTATAAAGATGCGATCATGGGATTGGGGGTTACTTATGACGTCATCAATCCCTGGATGTTTTCACCCTTGGTAACATGCTCGTCTAGAGAGTCCCCTAGTTATGAATTTAGTTCTACAGCACTGGAGTATGATCTTTACTCACCAGTTGGTGGCCGTGATGGGTTTGGTGTGGCTGGAGGTTTGTATGATTCTATAGAATTAGAAACAATTTAGAATGCTATGTTATTTGAACAGCAAGAAAAGACTGAACTGTGTCCTAGGCTGGTCATAATATGTCTTTAACTCTGGATTGGAAGATATTTTGGTCAGCGAATTTCCGCATGAGGACAAGGACCTTTATATAGCAGTTTCGCGGACATGATACTCCAGGTAAATTTATTAAGTCGGTGGGTTAACCTTCCGCTACTAAGTTGTAGATACATTATAACCAGTCCCTTATGTGGCCCTACCGTTATACGTTTTGCAAATATATGAACTTTTCAATTGGCAAGGCAAATCTTTCCATCTTATTCCATAATAGCTGGTATAAGAAGCCACACAATCTTCTTGTCTTTGATCATCATTTGGTTCACTCGGGGCCCAGTTAGCGTAGTCAAATCCAGAACTATCGGACCAATGATAGGAACTTTCAGAGCGAATATCATTCAAACCAATCCAGTATGCAGTGTATTTACTGTGACTACGCCTAACAAAAGAACAAGTTTAATAACATTAAGTAGAAATACATGTGACAATATCCCCTAACATACAAGCTGCAAACCTGCATGTTTACGCCATTAACAAAAAGTGATGGTCTCTAGTATATAATGTCAATTCCATACTCTCTTTCAAAAGTAATTGTGATCCTTCTTAAAGTAAACCACAGCGAGATTCTACCATATCCTTCAAGGAAGATACTTCTACATGTACCTGTAGAAACTAACTCCATTATTGTTGTCTGGGGCTTGGATAGATTTTCATTCACAGTTCTATATAAATGCGCGTGTTGACATTAGGAAATTAATTGATAACTATCAATCAAAGTTTGCTCACGCCCCATGAGACAACGTTCATAAAATTTGTCTCTGCATGCCTTACAGGTGTCAGACAACTAACAGAGTCTTTACGTTACCTCTTTGACTACAAGTTAATATCAAGACCACTCGTCATTATATTATTATATTATGTATATACTATTAATATAAAACACTACTAAGTTATTAGAAATCTACCCTATGCTATTAATAATTAAGCCATGCATAATGCACATATTGTCTACTGCAAGTCCAAATTTCGCATCAAGCTAAGAAATGTTTTAAAGTCGTACGTTTCTCTCAGAGGCTCCGGTAGCCAGTTCCTGTAACGCCGTGATCTTAGTCCATATGTTGTTGTTTGGACTTTTCGAAGTTATAAAATGTCTGTTGCTCGCAGATTCAGATTGTAATGGGAATTACGATTGGATATAGTTCTTTCATTACGTTTGGAAATCTTGGGCTATATTTTGCAGAGCCGTTCATTTGAAAATGGTGAAAGTCCCACATCTTTTGCTACAATTATGCCATGTTTCAGAACAGTATATTTCTAAAACAACTCCAATCAATTTACTAACCTGCAGATCAAATTTTCTGCATAATTGCTCAAATCAATATAACTTTATTTATAACTTTTAACCATAAAAAACTATGTATTTTTAGGTGGTAAACACATCAACGGAAGATTTCTACGATAAAAATAGAACAATTATACGCTCACATCACGAGGGACACAATAAATTTCTCTTCATCATTACTGTGTATACTGGCGAGATGACCGTTGAATATTTGACACCTTTTCTCAGCATCATGCCATGTCCAGACATCTGAAGTTGTTTCGTTTCCAACAATGTAACACATTCCCTGGTATAATGTCCAACCTTTCTTACATAATGGAGAACCTAAGAATACGAGCAAATTTTTCCATTAGCTCGTGAGATCTATTTGAGAGAATTACAAAATAAATAATTGCCGGAGCATTACAGTCTGCATCACTCCGGCGTGCATGGTTATTCAAAAGGTAGTATATGATATATAGTCACCCACCGTATATGACCTATTCTGCAATCTGATTGACTGAATTACTCGATATATATCAGCTTATATACATGCAGTGAGTAGCGAAAACAATATGGCCAGCACAAAATCTACAGGAGTTTTGCTAACCAGAAAAGAGCGAAATTTCGCTTTGAAAGCGACAAAACAGCCAGAGAAGACTCATTGACAAGGTAGGAAATACATTTAAAATATAGAAATTTTCTACAGAATTAATAGCGAAAGAGCAGCGAAAAAGTTGTTCATGAGAATATAAATTTTTCGAAAAGCCTCACGAAAAAACAAATAAATTTGCAGTCAGTAAGCACCGACTTTGCTACACAAAAATTATATAAAATATCTCAAAAAATTTATATCAAGCAATACTGTACTAAAACCGATTATTTCACTTTAAGTTTATAAGTTATGAAAAAAAAAACATAACAAAAACATTTAAAGTCGCGACAACGTTTGTGCCTAAACAAACTGTAAAAATATTACAACAGAGAGTATATTATTACTGCAGTTAATGTCTATAAGACTATATTATAAAACAATTATACCATTCGCTCCCGTCGTATATATATGACTTATAGCCGACCCTACGCACGCACCTCGTCGGCTATCAGCTCATATACGACTCGAGCTCATGGTATAATTGTTACGTAGTAGTAGTATAAGTTAGTATATAATATAGTCAAGTATAGTATAATTGTTTGTTTCCTCGTTTCTTCACTACGGTAAAGTTACCATAATATGGCTTCTACAATCTGAGAAAACACATTCAACTGAAACTAAACTTAAGCTTGTTTCAATTTGCAACATTTCACCCAAATTTGAACCTTTTTAATGGCGAGCTTCCAGATAATTGATTACTACGGGGTCGTTCTCTGTTTCAGTCAAAATAGAATGAGCAAGGAAATAAAAATATTAAGAATCTAATTAAGGAACCGCACTAATTATAGCATGTGCGTTGCATTCCCAAAAGCATCTCTCGATTATAACACTATAGGCCTGTTCCATATGAAGTAACTATGTAAACTGATTTGAATCACCTTCAATGACTGCATTTACGGAAACGGTGGAATGAAATAATAACATCATATTTACTTAGGAGTACAATTCTTCCTTATTCGTGGATAAAATTCCTCCGAAAATTTTGACAATCATGCTTTGTTTCTTCCATTTAATTAAGTTGTTACACTTGGAATCTTAACCCTTCTGTGCCCAATACAATAACACTTAGCATAACAATAGCGCCATTTAGTCATGATCCAGTGACAACGATTGGAATGTTCCACGTGTTCTTTTCATCGTTATGATGGTCCTTTCCATCCTTTCCAGTTCTCCTTTCCATCCAGTCACTGGTTGTTTTCACATATTGGTTACGTTATACACTCATGCATTTAAAACGCATGCATGCTTCAGATTGTAGAACAAAAATTAAATACTAAAAGATGAAGGACTAACTTCTGTATCTCGTTAGTGTGATTTGAGTTATATATAAAATTCCTACCTGGAGTAGGATAGAGTTTTGGAGGCTTTACAACAGACTGAAAATCTAAAAATGTAAATAATAACTTATTTCTTCAGCTATTTAAGAAACTTTATATCTATGTAATAAACATCATCACATGCACTGTCAATAACTTATACATATAAACATTTAATCCAAAAATGGAATTTGGAGACACCATGTATAACTATACTGAGCAGGAATACCTATGGTTCTCATCCATGCCTAGCCTGAATACTGTACATCTGAACAGTAGCAGTCTGAAATTCAGGCTAATCCATGCTTTTAAAACTGAGATTTTCCTAATTCCTTGACAACAAGTAGATAAAAGCCAAAAGGATATTTTTTCATATACTTAATTATAAGGTTGTTTACAATTCTTTCCAACTGATGTGTATTAAATATATAAGAATTCGTTCCAACTGAATGTTATTAAAAATTGCGGTTATACCCAAAATTGATTTCAAGGAATTTGCTTTACGGTTCATTTAACTTCTTCTTTTTTCGATGAAGAACAATTCTAGATTCAGTAAAATGAAAAGCATCATACAAACACACGAAAAACTTACATTTCGGCTTTTTACAAAGGAAACGTTTGCTAGCATAACAATCTGCATCATTCCAGCGCCCTGTATCAGGATCCATTGCTACGCAAGCTTCAAGACCATTATAACTGTCAGGTTGCCCAACAGCCCAGTTAGTATATCGAACTGGTTGACCATCTGACCATACATGACCTATTGAGAAACAAAGGGCAATTTCCATTAACACGTCAATTAAATTGTTAAATGGATCCGTTTCGATATGGATCCGTAAATGCGGAAACAGAAAAAAATATAAAACACGGAAAAAGGGATAAAACGCGGAAAAAGGGATAAAACACGGAAAGAGGGATAAAACGAGGAAAAATAGATAAAACTTGCAAGAAGGGATAAAACGCGGTAAAAAGACAAAACGCTGAAAATCGGCAAAACACGGGAAAAACATAAATTATATGTCTTGAAAAGCAACGTAATTCTTGCTCTAATGTTCTAAACTGTATTTATAAATCATAATTTCAGTTATATATAACCAAGTTCAGTAATTAAAGTCATGCATCAGAAAAATATTATAACTATAAAGTAACATTGCTAGAGCACTAGTTATTTTTACCTTCTGGAAAACAAATATCTAACGGCACTAGATACACTATTTGAAGGAGAAGACCTAAGGGCATGGACAACAATTTGCCCAAAATGTAACACTCCGCGCTCACACTCGAACGCTATTAGCTGCTGCATATAATTAAATTTGATGAACACTAGAGACCGCTCTTATATTTGTTAGTGTTAGTGCTAGTGCTAGTGCTAGTGCTAGTGCTAGTGCTAGTGCTAGTGTTAGTGTTAGTGTTAGTGTTAGTGTTAGTGTTAGTGTTAGTGTTAGTGTTAGATATTTATATTATGTGGAAAACCTAATAGAGTTAATGACTATAGTTGAATGACAATAGAAAATTTGTAAAACAAATTAACTAATAAAGTTAGCAAAACCCAGTTATAACAAAGCTTAGTTCCTACCCCGAAATACTCCTTTGCTTTCCAGACCAATCCATACAATCTCTGTTGTGAGATTTCTTAAAAACTCATTTTCTTCTTTGCTTTGTATACTGGCAAGATCCCCTCTTCTGCGCTTGCAACTTCTGATGGCATCTAACCAACTAAATGTTAATGCATATATCTTAAAATATTACACCAAAAACTAGACTCAGAGATCTCAAGGATAGTGCAAAGTTTAAAACTGCATTGTATTATTGTTGGCCTGCGTGGCTGCCCCTGTTTGGAGTGGAAAAGAAGAACGGGGAGTGAAGGCCTTCCCGTAAAACCCGGCTTTCGTGACTAATAAACGCCGTTCAATTCTTAAACGTAGAATTTGATTGGTCGACACCAATAATTAGTTGACATGTTTACGAGTTAGATACGATTGGAATCATGTAAGAGCGGATCGAGATACTCCACCCACTTGCATTTTTCTCAACAAAATATTGTGCTCAACCATGTGAAAAGCGTTACAGTAATCAATCAGAACCAAACCATTAATTTTGTTATCCAAATTTAATAGTATATCGTCCACAATCTTGGCCAGTGCTGTCTCTGTTCTATGGTATTTTCTGAAACCGGACTGACGAGAGTACAAGAGATTATCATCACTAAGGTAAGCATAAAAGGTATCAAGGACATGCCTTCCGAGAATTTTGGAAATTATACTGGGACAACATGTATTGAACGATAGTTGTTGCCATCAGATTTATCGGAGTAACTCTGGCAATTTTCCAGCGGTCAGGAAATACAGCACATTGAATCGAAATGTTTATCATCTTGGTAATAGTTGGTGCAATAACAGGTGCAGTTATCTTAAGTACCCTAGAACTGATTTTATCAATACCAGGTGCTTTAATTACTCATTAGGCTGTCAGCGACAAACTCCGTAGTTAACAGTAGAATAGAAAAGGTAATGTCCGGGTCCTTTTTAGATATAATATAATTCTTAAGCGTGGAAATGTCGAATTGTACTCTCGGCAGACAGGGCTTAAATCGATTTGCAATTGAGGTGAAATGTTCGTTAAACTTTGCAGCAGAACTTTAAAGCACTCTCATTCATGTAATTTGTAAATGATTTATTATTGTCGCCGGTTAAAGATTTTATTGTTTTCCAAATGCGTTTGGGATTAGTTTTGCAATCTTCGAAAAAGCTTCTTTTTTGCCGTCTTGATCGACTGGCAAATTTAAACCTAACCCAATCGGCTTCACTATTTGAACACCTTGCTTTTTTCAGCAAAGCATCCCTGATTTTCAGCTTTTTAATAATACTTTTTGTCATCCGAGGCTAGGATCTTGGTTATCACTCATAGCACGCTTTTGACGCCAGGGACAATGCATGTCGCAAGCACGTGAGGCGGGAAATTTCTGTTTATCAAAATTTTTCATTTTACGATAATTATTATAGGTCTTTTATGCTTCTGATTATGCTTAGCTTATTATATAATCGTAAACTAAACACAGGTAAGTGATCAGAAAGACCATTGTTTTGAATTAAAATATTTTGGGATAATTCACCAACATATGCTGTGAACAGTTTCCACTGAGTGTGTTTATTAAACGAAGATCTGGCTTAAACTAATTATATACGAAGACACCAGAATACACTCTAAAAACACTTTAATTTTCACTCTAAAGCTTGAGTAGTTCTGGTCAACAAAATTCATTTTTAAAGATAGAGAGTATAGCTTGTTGTGAAACATTTCATGTCACCTGGTTTTATATATTTCAGTAAAATATTACAATCATAAAATACATAAACTTACCTAGAATATCCGAAGTATAAATAGCAATGAGCCAAGTTGTCATTACTTTTCCATTCATAATATTTAGTACTGTAACAGTCGACGAATTTAACTACAACATAATATATACGCACATTACAGTGATAAGTGCTGCGCCTGGGAGGGTATTATATATCTCAATGTCCGCTTTTGTTTCATTATGGGATTTGTACTTGATGAAAACGGTCTTCAAAGCGGAAAGTTTTGAAAATGAAATATCTGCGTTGTAATGCTCGAAAACTCTTTATCATTATATTCGTTCCCAGGTTGCTGCTGTAATAATGGTAATTCATGTAGCTAGAAAAATAGATGGGAGAGGATTTTGCATTGAATGCATTTTAGTTTGGTGTGTTACAATCGTGAAATTTTATATTTGATGCGAAGCTAGTTGTTGAAATGTCCGCATTTAAATGAAAAATATTACAACCTACCAGCGTTAGGTTTTGGTGTTTGCTTCGGAACTGAAAAAGATAAATATACAAATTCTTACCAATAATTTATTACTATGATTTTCGTAAGTTTATGTGTTTGATACAATACCACTTTTCCGAATTTTGTATACAGTACGCATAAGTCAATCAATTTGCATGCTATATCCACCTTACTTCATAAAATTGAAGACCTAACTTACCAACGAGGTAACTACAAATGAAGGCATATTTATTGGTGCAATTCTGATCCCTCCAGTACATCCACCCACGTTTACCTCGCCTCAGACTCATGTACACACAACTCTTATCTGTTCGTCTCTCATCAGGCTGTCCAACATACCAGTTGGTCCAGGAAACTGAAGAACCATCTGACCATTCATAAACACCTTTTGTTTTTAAGTCATTCAATCCAATCCAGACATTTGAATACCATGCTCGTTCCATGAGACTTGTTGCAAACGATTGCTCCGACCTAATAAAAAGGGAAACGGATTTCTTTTCTGACATGGCTGTACATATCTGTCATTCTTTTAATCTTTCAATTGTATTGTGCAAATTCATTAACATAAGTATATAACACTTTTTAAGTGTCTAAATATACAAAGTTTCAACGAACATTTTAAACCTTGTATTTCAAAAACGAGAGTGTCTGCTTGTCATTGCAATACACTATACTACACTTCAACAGTTCAACTTTCTCCAATGAACCTTTACTACAGGAAAGTTAAACATTCTTACCAATTGAAAATACTGCTTTCAAGTGACTGTCATCGTACCAAAAGTTTGAAAGACATGATGTTCTATTAATCTCACATTCAGTGAAAAACGTTCAAGGTTACGAGCATGTTGAAACCGGTCGAAAATAATCATTTTTGTATTTTTGCCTGACTTTATTATACAAGAGGAGATATTCTATATGGTGAAACCTAAATTTTGATAAAATAAATACTCTTCGAGATATAAATCTCGGTTAAAACAATTTTTGCGCGAAATACGGCCATATGTTGACAGCAGTACAGGTCGTAAACGATTTGCATGAATATGCGGAGTGCGGGAATCCCGGAGCCCCGGAGTGTTTAAAATGCGGAATGTTGAAAATACGGAGTGTTGAAAATGCGGAGTGTTCTCATTTTCTATGAAAATCTCTTTTTAACTAATATTAATCAGTTTCCTTTTACGTAAAGTACCAATGGCCCATTGAAAGTTCTAAGTTCTAAGGTGTTTCGGTTATACACTTCCAGTTACACTACATTTTTTATGCAAACCGCGTACTCAGTCTGGAAAAAACTTTCAGGGTGCATTTCTCAGTTTTAGTTTAGTTATCACAAGTTAAGAATTGAAATCATATATATTAGGCAAAAAATCTAAGCGTAATTGCAATAATGTGCACGGTGGCCAAATTAGCATAACCTTTTGTATAAACCACCACATTCCCGAACCTGGCGCACACTAGAGCAATCTGCTCAGCAAATTGTAATCCCCGAGCCGGCGCGAAGCGCCGTGCGAGGGTACTAATTCCGCTCGGATATTTACACCCGGGTATGTGAAAACATAGCGGAATGCAAAGTTGTCCGCCATTTTTTTTGTCATGGACGGTTTTTTAAGTTATGTGCATGCGCGAGTTCAGACGAGAGAAGACTCAGAAGACTCCTTTTATTTTCAAAAATAGTTTTGCACTCATTTTATAATACCCAGGAGTCAGGACAAAATAAATACAAATCAAAAAGTATCCAAAACAAGATAAATTATTTAGAGGACAAATCAACAAACGGTATTAAAGTGTCTATTTTGCAAACTTGCTTTGCCGATTTATAGCATGCAGTATAGTTTATGAATTTGAAAATGCGTAGATCATTCTGTGTGGTCAATATAACATTGATTGATCTTAAAAGTATTTTAGTATTGATTGAAATACGTTATAGAAAAAAAAACCCATTAAATCTCAAAAACAAAAGCAAGTGCCGAAGTATAAAAATACTGCTCGAAAAGAAATGAAAATTTCGAAACGTTTTGTGAACGTCTAAGGTTGAATGTTTCAGTAAATCAATGCTAAAAGAGTACATAATAGCATACCCACTTTATATAGTTGGGCAATTGATAATTTTATAGTTAAAATTAAAGTACAAATATCAATATTTTGTAAAAATTACAGTAAAAGAAAAGAAATATACAGTGTTGCGTGTTACCATGGTTACAGTGGTCGACTCAGTACTTCACGTTACAATAACTTTTGGGGAGTAAATTGTTTGGCGAGGATTCTGCATGCATGTATTTCTAGTTCGTGACTGAATACGAATGGAGAAAACTACATCGTAGTCTGTAAAACAAATATTTAACATGCTGCATATTAGAAATATTGATTATTATTGAGAATTACAGATAGCTTTATACAGGCTTCACTAACGCTCTGGTATTTCCATTTGCACCGGTCACTTACTAAGCATGTTTAAATTACCTATAACAAGGCTCTCGCGTTTTGCTTTGCACTCTCAAAGTTATTCCCAGACTGCACGGTTTGCATAAAAATGTAGTGTCCCGCGAAGTGTATAACTGAAACACCGTATTTTATAACTGATTATAGAACTTTCAATGTGCCATTGGTACTTTATGTAAAGAGGAACTGAGTAATATTAGTTGAAAAGAGATTTTTAAAGAAAACTGATGAGAACACCCCGCATTTTCAACAATCTGCATTTTAGTTGTGTTGGAAGAGGAGGGAACAGTTTACTAACAAACTTCTGAAATCTCTGGAACAAAACTTATTGTCATTTCAATGTCTGGAGTAGTTTGTTGAGAAAGGGCTTTGCATATCATGCGTAGATTGTCAGTTACTTTCATGAAAGGGCTGCTTAAAATTACAACTATTTGCATACAGACAGCAACCAAAACATTAATTTTTGGAACTATTTTATAAACACATGTGGCTACATGCAACCAAGATTTCACAATGGGCTTCGGTGGCGCAATCGCCAAAGCCCGCGCCTTTCACCTGATAGCTATGTGAAAAGAGTTAGTCAACGCTCTGCCGAAAGTCGTGGGTTCTCTCCGGGTACTCCGGTTTCCTCCCACAGGGAATGTTGACAGGGTGGGTTGGGTTTAACCCCTAACTGGCCCTTCCACCGTAGCTGTGCTCCGTGATAGCGAGCAAAAGCTGGCTGCCATATGCGCGCCTAGCAAGCCTTCGACTTGGTCACATTGAGCTGTGTCCTTCGCAATTCAGCTTAGCTCTCAGCTGCAAGTAAGGATAATAAGCACACCCGGCCCTTACTTACACCCCCCCCCCCCCCATATGGCCAAGAAAAGTCAACAACAAAGCAAAAGTATTTTGCAAACAATACCCGATACTGTTCCAAAATAACGAAGAAGTTGTTAGTAAACTGGGTTTGTTTTCGCAACAAACCATATCAAAGTGAAGCCATGCCTCTGGAACAAGTTGACAAAATTAGGATTTTGAACTGCCTGTACGTGGCAATCAAGCAGTCAGAAATACATAGAAACAATAAATCTAGATTCCTTATTTACAGAGCTTCATTTGAAGGGGTAAATTGTTTACTGCACCCTTACCGATCACTTTATTAACTTCAAAACGGGCGACAAAGTAGTTTTCGGAGCCAGCTTTTTGCCAAATTTGCTTTATTCCTGTGTCAACTCGAAAGCAAATTTATCGCAAATTAACGAATAGATTTACGTCGAGGAGTCCTCATAAAATAGATTTTCTAACCCGTCTTTGATGCGAACAAAAAACAGTAAAATTAAAAAATATATAGTTAAAAGGCCGCAATTTCATATTTTGTAAATAGCGCACCCAACATGTTTCGTAACCCAAAAGGCCTAAATTAGTAGTATACAGAAGAGAGGTTCTAGAGCGGGTTATCTTCCTTATCATTATTTTCCTTATCTTTATCTTCCTTATTTCTATCTTCCTTATTTTTCTCTTCCTTATCTTTCTCTTCCTTATCTTCATGCATTTCCTTATATTCTGTTCTTAATTGTGTTTCTTTTGTCTTGTTGTGTCTGTAAGTTGTATATTTATGTACAAAATTGTCGATGGGGGCATTTGTACAAGACGTTTTGGTGTGCTTTGCACCATTAAGCAAACCACAAAGCCAACCGTGTGTGAAAAACAAAGCAATTTTGTGGTGACATTTAATATAAGCAGTTGTTTGTTTTGCTTATTAGGTATTTGAGTAATGGAATTTTATGACCCGATTACGTTAAGGAACTGCAGTCATTTGTTCCTTTATATTAAGGAACGGTTGAATGAGAACAAATTGTTCGCTTTATATTAAGGAACTGCTGTTATTTGTTCCGATATATTAAGGAACGCTTAAATAGGAACATTGGTTCCCTTTATATTAAGGAACGGTTGAATGAGAACAAATTGTTCGCTTTATATTAAGGTACTGCTGTTATTACTTCCTTTAAATTAAGGAATCCTTAAATAGGAACAATTGGTTCCCTATATATTAAGGAACGGTTGAATGAGAACAAATTGTTCGCTTATATTAAGGAACTGCATTCAGTTAAGTTCCTTTATATTTAGGAACGCTTGAATAGGATCAATTGGTTCCCTATACAATAAGCGACGGTTGAATGAGAACAGTTAGGTAAGTTTTCGCATTAGGATCGGTTTGTTCCGCACTGGTATCGGCTAGAATCGGAGAACGAATTGTTCTCATTAATTAAAAGGGAAAACCCCTTGTCCCATTTTTAATGTTGCAAAATAGAAACCATGGTTCCGGTTCAAAGAGCACACATTTCAGTTTAATGAATCAACAATGCGTGTATGTTTATATCATATAATGCATATTTGTATAACTTTAATCGCTAAATACAGCTATGTTTTCACAAGTTAACAACATGATACTATGAAATGACCGAGTATATTCCTATATTAATGCATTCTCGTGCAAATACATATGTTGTAAAATGTTTAGTGCATATTATTGACATGGGGCCGGTTGTATAAAACTCTTAACTACTTTTTAACTACCCATTTTGCAGTTAAATTGTAGTTAACTCCAAAATCCCCGATTGTGATTGGTTAACTTTCGCACTAACTATAGTTAACTTTAACTACTTTTTTATACAACCGCCCCTGATGTTTTGTACTATGAGTTAAAGTTACATTTGTATAAACAGTATTTTTGCGCCGGTTTTCAGCGAAATTGCTGCCAAAGGCACCGCTTACGACTTGGAGCAGCATGTAGGTTCTCTTACCTTTTAATCTCAAAGTATGTTTTAAGACAATCTGAGGTTAGTGTTAAGTATGCGCAATTAATGCTATTAAAGAAACAGGCATTTTTTTCTACTTTAAAAGTATTTCTTTGACATATTTTATATATACTTAGAAATTCTTTTTTTTTTATAATAGTAAAAAGTTCATTCACATAGTGTAGAATTTAAATTATATCACTGCAGTTCTATTCTAAATTAATTTAAGCGTTGTTGCTCGCATTCGTAATGTTCTCGGTATTCTGCATCCTTGAAACTTGTAAAGTGGGCAGTTTTAAATTGCAGTCCAGCGCATACCAAACTTGTTCATTCCTTTTCGCAGATAATTGTCTTCCTCTTGCGTTAACCTAACTGGCCCCTTGCTGTTTGTCGTTTCCATAAATTGGCGCCTCGCTCGTAAGAGTTGACGCAGTGTCAACGTCTGCCTCTATGTCTTTGACGTCAATAACACTCGAATCTTGTTGTCTCAGTTTCTGTACGCACATATCCATCGCTCTTCCATTGTTGCCGCGTTCCTTTAAAGCGACATCACGAGATCGCAGCTTCTGATAGTGAACTCTGGCCACGTTTGAGCTGTGTTTCTGGTCTTCGGATACAAATCTTGTCGGGTGAATGTACTTGCCTATTGCTTGAAACACGAGCACGCTGAGTAGATCGGTGAACTTCTGAAACGGTGTGCCGTTTCGACTTAGGAGCAAATATTCACATTGTGGATTGAGTAATGGTCTCACGTAGTCATCTACGATTCCCTCGAAACCGTACATTTGCGCCGTCTTAAAAATTCTCTGATCAACAATTCCATCGTTGGTTTTTGCGTTTTCAAACATAGTTACTGACAAATGTTGGTAGGTCATCGGTCGGCACCCTTTAACCTTAACAAAATTGAAAACGGCGACAAATCTAGTAGCAAAAGTCAGGTCGCTTGGAGTGAGAAAAGATTTTTTCTTGCATGCATTCTTCGAGAATTCCATTGTAGCGTTCTAAATGAAAGGGAATTACCGTCTGAAGTTCAGCAAGCGTAGCCCAACTTCTTCTGGATTCGAGTGTGTCGATGTCTAAGTCTTTCGTCCAGTGCGAACGCATTTCCTTTGCCAAACATTGCCTCGCTCGCTTTAAGTTTTGAAGTACAGGCCCGGAAGGTGAGTAAAATCGATAAAATCTAAGAGATCTGCTATACCGTTTACGTAGCCAAGACGGCCAGATTGAACCATTTGCCAATTGCTTTCGAGATGATCGAGAAAGTTAGAAACCTAAAAGAACAGAAAATAATCGACAAGTTCGACTGTCGACAAGAAGGATTGTTCATCTTCGCCCGATTGCTCAGAACAATACTTTATGAATTTAATGCTCGAGTAACCAAGATTTCAGCTTGCTTCGCTTGTTTATTCAATTGCTTTGTAACCAAACAGAAAATGATCGTCCTAGTTGGGAATTTGTAGCACAACACGGCAGCGTTCAGCGTTGGTTTGCTTCCCGTCGAGGAGAGCTCTTTCACATCAAATTTTGTTTGATTGTCGTTGCAAATTGATATAGGCTTTGCATCAAAATACATATATCATGGATGCTTTATTTTAACGTGCTTTCGACAGCCTCGTTGACTCGTGAAACCGTTATGTTGGCAGTAAGGAGCTGGACAATGAAAGAGCCCTTCTTTATCGCTTTGAAGGTGAAGCCTTCGAGGTTTATCAAATGCGCAGACGACACTTTTCCAGTCAACACGTTGGCAGGACACAGACATGCCTGCGAACAACGAGAAGCAAACAATTTGCACATGCATGTGTTTGCAATTTACATCAAGTATTTGATGTGGAAAGTACTAGTGCGGCTTCATGTGGCTTCCAATTCAAACTGCTTTAATAACTAGCGTGGCTTCAGTGTGGCTTCAGTGTGGCTTCGCGTGGCTTCCCTTACTAAATCCCTATGGAAAAACTGTGGCTTCAAAGGCAGTTGGTAAAATAAAATCACAGTTGGAAAACACATTGACATTGTTTTACAACAGAAGAGTTGGTAAAATGAAATTAGTCAGTTTGTTTCGCAAGGCCAAGCCACACTTTCCACATCAATTACTTGATGTAAGTGGCTTGAAATGTCAAATGTGATTTTATTTTACCAACTTGCTTTGAAGCCACACTTTTTCTATAGGGATTTGTATTGTATTGTATTGTATTGTGTGTATTTAATGAATTTACCTTGCAGCCATGAAGGCTGAATTACGTAATTATTACAATTAATACTAAGCTAAAACCAATTATTTACATACATGATATCATAATTATGCTAATTACTTATAAGACAACACTACTTAGATAAAAATTAGTAAAAATATTTTAAATCTTAACTATTCTAAAATTCAAGAAAGGATGCTAACTATTATTAACCTTTTTACACATTGCATATATAAAAGAGTTTTCCACCCTATTTGTATGAGTCATAGGAATATTAAACGTTCTTTCATGTCTTAAATTGTAACTAAGTTCATTCCTATCTGGTAATAAATTATGAATTTTATTGTTTGAGTCAGACACAGCAGATTGAAATAACTTATCACAAAGATGTTCGTGGTGGTCTTTCAAAGATGGAATACCAAGTAAATTTAGTGTATCAGAATAATTTTCTTCAGGCATGATAATGGCCATAGCTCTTTTCTCCAACCGTTTCAAATCATTTTGCAAGTATTGAGGCAGTGCATAATAAAATACCGGGATGGCATAGTCCATGACAGATCTAACACATGATGTGTAAAAGGTGGCCAAGTCTTTACATGGAACATTTGCACGTTTAAGTTGTTTAAGAAAATAAAGTCTCTTGTTGACCTTTTTGACCACTTCGTCTATGTGAGGTTTCCATGATAGTTTATTGTTAATAGTAAGACCCAAGAGTTTAATATTCGTAACAACTTCTAACTCTTTTCCATTAATTACAATTGGATCAAAGGGCCTCGACTCAGCGTTAAAAGAGATCCGTAGCTCCTTACATTTATCTGGATTAAGTTGCATTCTGTTTTCATTAGACCACATAATCACATCATCTGTAATATTTTGGGCATTACTAATAGAGTCTTTCGGAACAATTTCTGATACTGTTGAATCATCAATATACTTCCAGAAGTCTACTTGAGTTACTTTTAGATCGTTTATCAGTAAAATAAATAACCAAGGTCCTAACTTAGTTCCTTGGAGGACACCAGATGGAATTGGGCCCCATTCTGAATAACAGGTATCAGCTAATTTAACACGTTGGTATCTATTTGTCAGGAAATCTGATATCCAGTTGATGACGCTATAAGGTATTTCTAATTCTGATAACTTTTGAATCAAGATTGAATGATCGATGAAATCGAACGCTTTGCGATAATCGAAAAGGATCGATCTTGTGACAGCACCATTACCGTCAGTAGCAGTGGACCAGCGATGGATCATGCTGATTAATGCAATGGTAGTAGAACTTTTAGGAATAGCGCCGTACTGGTTCGGGTCGATGACTTTCAAAACCGCTGGTTTCACATAATCAGCGACAATAAATTCCTCAGCAACTTTAGAAATACTAGCAGTAAGTGTAATAGGTCTTAAATCTTTCTTCGGATTTTTTACAATTTTTATCTTTGGCAAAGGTGTGATATCAGCCATTTTCCAGGTGGTAGGTACACGTTGCTCTCGATACGAAGTGTTGAGAATAAGTGAGATTGGAAGGGCCAGAACATACGAGTATTCCTTTAATACCCAATTAGGTAATTTATCGGGACCACTTGCCCTGTTCGTTGGAAGTTTTGATAAAACTTTTTGCACCCTTATTTCGGATACATTTGGAAAGATTGACATTTCTTCCAACGGAAAATTTGGCAACGGAGATTGAATTGAATTGAATTGAATTTTATTACAAAATCTGAATGGCAGCTAAGAGCTGAATTGTACAGAGTTGATATTTAAATTACATGATAAAAACTAATACATATAGTAATATATACGGTATATTAAAACTAAAATTTATATTACAATTAAAATGAATCATTATATGATACGATACTAGAAGGAATAAAACTTTTACTAAATCTTGTAGTCTTACAATTAATTAAGTTAATATGCTGATCGTTACGTAGATTGTAAGTACGTAAGTCCTCGCGTTTATTAGGGATGAGTTCATTCAACTTATTTTCCGGGTTGAGAAGTTTCTTAAAATAGGATTTACATAAATTATTTCGTCTTTGAGAGAGCAAGGATATTTCATAAACTTCCAAGGCTTTGCGGTATGACAGGTCAGGACATATTATTCGTAGGGCTCGCTTCTGAATTCTTTCGATTTCTTCCTTTAAGTAGTCAGGGGAGTTTAAGTTCCAAACCTGGCATGCATATTCAAGCACAGGTCGTATACATGTGGTATAAACTTGAATTAGAGAACTCCCTCCAAGACCGCTGCGTTTAAGCACTCGGAGAAAAAGTCTCTTTGATGCCTTGTATACTATGTGTTCAACATGTAAGTTCCAACTAAGATCAGAAGAAAAGTACAGACCAAGAACCTTTGCTGATAAAACTGGGGACATACAGTGATCTTTAATAAACAATGGTCGAAGATTAGGGACGTCCTTAGCGAACGAGATAATTAGCTCTTTGCATTTAGAACGATTAAGCATCATATCATTTTCCGTGCACCATTGATCGATATTATTAATAACGGATTGCAGGTTACTTTGACAACCTTTACTGATTGTTTCTGAGAGACTAGTGTCGTCAACATATTTCCATCTATCTTTGTGGTTAATAGCCAAATCGTTGACCATGATGAGAAAAAGTAATGGGCCAAGGATTGTACCTTGCGGGACGCCTCCATTTACCAAGGACCAATCAGAGAACGAAGAACCCAATTTCACCCTCTGTCTTCTTTGCATCAGGAAATCAATAACCCAGTTTATTAAGGATTTATCAATATTTAGTAATTGCATCTTTTTTATCAGGATTTTGTGGTTGATTCTGTCGAATGCTTTACTAAAGTCAAGCAGAAAAACACGAACAGTCTCGCCATTGCCGTCTGTGTTAGAATACCAACAGTGGAACATGCTAATTAATGCGTCTATCGTAGAAGAGCCTTTTAACGATCCAAATTGCTTTGGGTCCAACTGAGACTTAATGGTATCCATAATCCATTGAAATGGAAATGATTCAAGAACTTTTGAGAGCGTGGCGGTCAGAGATATAGGTCGCAGGTCTGAAGATATATCCGTGACCGGGGATGTCTTAGGGACGGGAACGACATTTGCATCTTTCCACTGCGTTGGAACTTGTGCTTGTTTAATGGAGGCATTAAAAATCATTGTCACAGGTTCTGAAATCTCCATTGAAAAATTATTGAGAATCCAATTTGGCAGAGAGTCTGGACCAGGAGCTTTATTCGATTTAACTGCTTTTAAACGCGATTCGACATCAACAACGGAGATAGGGTACAAAACGGTAGGTTCTTCCACAGATAATTTATCAGTAATTGAAAGCGGCGGTAACGATTTAGTGGCGGCTAAAAGTCTCGTCCCTGCAAGATAGTTCCATTCACCTCTGCAGAATGGAAGGCAGGCTTTAAAGAAAAGCCAGCTAGGTTTTTAATAGCACTCCACCATTTCCTTGGCTTTGAATTTTTTAAATGATTCACTTGAGACTCGAAGTATTTAGACTTTGCCTGTTTCACGACGTGAATTACTTTATTTCGCAATTTGTTGTATTCAATTGTATTTCCCAAGGCAAAGGCCTTTTGTCTTTGGGAGATGAGAAGTTTGATTTCAGGAGTAATCCACGCTTTGTCTCTACAGTGAAGTTTAACAGCTTTTTGGGGAAAAATTGTGTCCAAACCCATGAGAATAATGTCATAAAACAGGTCACACATTTTTTGACAATCGGGTAGCTGCGAAAGTACATTCCAGTTAAGATCCAAAAGAAATCGACCAAATGCCTGCATATTTGATTGCTTCCGCTTTCTGACCCAGACTTTGGTAATGGTATTTGGGCGCTGATCGTTACTAACCGGGTGTAACAGGACTGACATGTGATCCGATTGTCCAATAGCAGGGAGTATTTCCGGGTCATTGTAGCCTGTATTCCTCGAGAGGTTCTAAAAATGCTGTATTAATTTCATTTGCTCGTTCTTTCTGTGTAAGGTTAGAAAACGCTTCAACATTGGTTAAACTTATCGGTTCCCGTTTGGTGTTAAAATTAGAAATACGTTTAACTTCACTCCACCATTTCTTCGGGGTTTTTTCTTTCAACTTATGAATATTTAATTTATAGTATTTCGCTCTGCAAGATTTTCGCTCCCTATTGACCAGTTCCTATACTGTTTAAATATCTTCGATTTAGTTCCTTCAGTAACAAAAAGCCTGCTGTCTTTTCTTGATGAGCGATTTCAGTTTGTTATTTATCCATGGTGCATCTGTCGTGGAAACTTTAATTTCTTTGCTTGGCATCAAAAGCTCAAAGCCGGTAAAAACTACATCGTAAAAGGTATTCCACATTTCTTCGCAGTTGTTCTGATCGGAAATAATTGAATACCAGTCTATTGAACTTAGGTATCTACCAAATTCGGCTCTGCGATATTGACGATGGTCTCGTTTCATTATAACAGTCTTCTTATTGGGTTTATGTAAGGGAAGCCACGCGAAGCCACGCGAAGCCACGCGAAGCCACGCGAAGCCACGCGAAGCCACGCGAAGCCACGCGAAGCCACGCGAAGCCACGCGAAGCCACGCGAAGCCACGCGAAGCCACGCGAAGCCACGCGAAGCCACGCGAAGCCACGCGAAGCCACGCGAAGCCACGCGAAGCCACGCGAAGCCACGCGAAGCCACGCGAAGCCACGCGAAGCCACGCGAAGCCACGCGAAGCCACGCGAAGCCACGCGAAGCCACGCGAAGCCACGCGAAGCCACGCGAAGCCACGCGAAGCCACGCGAAGCCACGCGAAGCCACGCGAAGCCACGCGAAGCCACGCGAAGCCACGCGAAGCCACGCGAAGCCACGCGAAGCCACGCGAAGCCACGCGAAGCCACGCGAAGCCACGCGAAGCCACGCGAAGCCACGCGAAGCCACGCGAAGCCACGCGAAGCCACGCGAAGCCACGCGAAGCCACGCGAAGCCACGCGAAGCCACGCGAAGCCACGCGAAGCCACGCGAAGCCACGCGAAGCCACGCGAAGCCACGCGAAGCCACGCGAAGCCACGCGAAGCCACGCGAAGCCACGCGAAGCCACGCGAAGCCACGCGAAGCCACGCGAAGCCACGCGAAGCCACGCGAAGCCACGCGAAGCCACGCGAAGCCACGCGAAGCCACGCGAAGCCACGCGAAGCCACGCGAAGCCACGCGAAGCCACGCGAAGCCACACTGAAGCCACACTGAAGCCACACTGAAGCCACACTGAAGCCACACTGAAGCCACACTGAAGCCACACTGAAGCCACACTGAAGCCACACTGAAGCCACACTGAAGCCACTGAAGCCACACTGAAGCCACACTGAAGCCACACTGAAGCCACACTGAAGCCACACTGAAGCCACACTGAAGCCACACTGAAGCCACACTGAAGCCACACTGAAGCCACACTGAAGCCACACTGAAGCCACACTGAAGCCACACTGAAGCCACACTGAAGCCACACTGAAGCCACACTGAAGCCACACTGAAGCCACACTGAAGCCACACTGAAGCCACACTGAAGCCACACTGAAGCCACACTGAAGCCACACTGAAGCCACACTGAAGCCACACTGAAGCCACACTGAAGCAAACTGAAGCCACAATGTAGCCACACAGAACACTGAAGCCACACTGAAGCCACACCAGCCACTGAAGCCACACTGAAGCCACACTGAAGCCACACTGAAGCCACACTGAAGCCACACTGAAGCCACACTGAAGCCACACTGAAGCCACACTGAAGCCACACTGAAGCCACACTGAAGCCACACCAGCCACACTGAAGCCACACTGAAGCCACACTGAAGCCACACTGAAGCCACACTGAAGCCACACTGAAGCCACACTGAAGCCACACTGAAGCCACACTGAAGCCACACTGAAGCCACACTGAAGCCACACTGAAGCCAATTGAAATATTTCAATTAATATATGAAAATTCTTATTTTGTCAACTGTGAGATTTTGGACAGCTGTATATGAAAAAGGTAAAAGCGCACGTCCAAGTGTTTTATTAAAGGAACAAAATTTTCGACTCTATCTTCTTTATTTTTATCTTCCTTATCTTTATCTTCCTTATCTTTATCTTCCTTATCTTTACCTTCCTTATCTCTATCTTCCTCATCTCTATCTTCCTTATCTTCATCCTTATCTTCATCCTTATCTTCATCTTTATCTTCCTTATCTTTATCTTCCCTATCTTTATCTTCCTTATCTTTATCTTCCTTATCTTTGTCTTCCTTATCTTTATCCTCCTACCTCTATCTCCTTTATCTTTATCTTCCGTATCTCTATCTTCCTTATCTCTATCTTCCCTATCTTTATCTTCCTCATCTTTATCTTTCTTATCTTTAGGATATCATGGAGTATGTTAGGATATTATGCAATATCTTAGGATATCGTGCAATATCTTAGGATATCTTAAGATATCATGCAGTATCTTAGGATATCATGCAGTATCTTTCACCTAACAACACATCGCAACGCATACTGTAGAATTTTGTGTGTTAGCTTTTTGTCTCAACTTTGTCGTATATATGTCTCGGTGCTTTTACGTAGTTTAATGTTAAATGTATTATTGTTGGTAATACCAATGGTTAATTACCGCATTCGCTATATTGGTTACAGAATAAAAGCTTTTATACCTTTAAAAGTTATGCTTATATATAGATTCGCTTGGCAAACATATAATTTTCGTATCTGGAAAACACTCCTTTTCCAGGGAACTATGATACTGTATGTCATCTACACATCGTGGGGTTATAATAAAACACATATAATTAACATAAAATCTCCATCTGAAAAAGTCAACGGTGGAGCGAAATGCTCCACCCGCTCCAACCGTTCCAGAACCCCTCTTCTGTATACTCCTTTAATTTATACCAATTATTTTTCAAATTCTACTTAATTTCCATATAGGTATCATTCTTGAGTATATAATTAGCTGTACTCACTTTGACATAATACTGAGCAGTTCAGCACCAGAATGTTGACATTTTACTCTGGCAGCATTCCATGTTGTGGGCATGTTAAACAATCGATAACAGGTGCCGTCGAAGACATTCCATCCTGGTTTACATTTTTCTATATCGCGTTCTTAGTAGGTAAACAAAGGTTGTTAGTAATTACATAAATGTTGTTTTAACGGCAGTATCTGCTGGGGGCATGTAATGGCGACCAGCATATAAAGACACAGTTGCTAAAGTATTAATTCAGCTTTACACTCGGGTGAAAGAAATCAATCAGAAAATAAATTCCGCCATAAAGACGTTGAAAATTTAAACATCAGATATGTCAATAAAAATTACTGACAACATTTAGCATGCTGTTATATTGCTGAACGATCAAAGATCGAAGCCTAGAGCAGTGGTGCGAATTAGTTAACTAGTAAACCAACAACAAAAACAATTAAGAAAGGCAAAAGAAGTAAAAATAAACACAAAAACAATAAATCAAGAAAATAAAAAGAACCAAACAAATGCAAAAGAGTAAATAAATATCGGCACTTACGCTGTACACAAGAATAGTTGACCTCCAAGTACTTTGTAATTCCAGGGCAAAGATTAGTTAAATATGGTTGTCGTCCGTGAGGAAATAGATTACACGTTCTACTATGATCACAATATTTCTTCAAGGAATATGTTGTGGTTGGAATTTCCTTTAAACCACAATCTTTAATACTTTGTCTAGAGCAACGATGTCTATCTCGTACTCCCCAAAACGCTGTGGTAACATTAATAACAAGTCCAAAAGGACATCCTAGTCTCATATCAGTCAAAGAACAACCGAAAGCGTATTTCCTAATGCCTAAAGGAAGAAATACAGTAACACTTTGCACAATTAATTCTACACGTACTACTCGCATCCTCTCTTCTGATCAAGGTCACGTAAAAGTCATTGACCTCGACGTTGCAAGGTGTGGTGTATATGTCAAATGAGGTAAATAACTTGTTTTCTTGTGAAATTATCGCACTAAATGTTACAAATCCAGGAGCAAAAAACTATAGTATATGTCAAACATATCACCTTGCTTTCCTGCGTCTTAAATGGTATGAATTAGGCACGCCCAATCAAGTTTTCTCGTAGATTTTTTACCCAAATTTTCAATGTCACTAACATACTGTACTTACTTGAAATATTTGCTGCTTTTACTTTGAAATCTACAAAATAATGTCCAAGTCTTAATTTGATTATAATAATAATAATAATAATAATAATATAATAATGGCTTTATTTCCCACATTTCAATAGCGGATACACTAAATTATAATGTGTTTACAATTTGGTTCAACTACTAGTTAAGATTACAACTAATTCTAAAATATTACATGTATATACAAATTTATATATCTAAAATACGACTAAAATATACGACTATATATATAGAACGTTCTATACAAGGTTAAGCACTAAAAATTAGTGGTTTTGACATAATATCCATGCAGATGTCATTATCTTCAATCCATGTAGAACGTCTTCGTGGTCATAACTATACTAAAACAAAAACGTTAGTGGCTTACTTCCGGACGGAGAACTTTCGCACGAAATAACGAAACTTAATTTTTTCTTATCTCCTTAGTTACGAGCAAACGGTTTATTGTAGAATACTATCTACAGTGGATCCCCACGCTTCAGATCTGCCATGTTCCTACGACACAATAAACAGGGTATATATATACTAACATAACATGGCTGAACAAAGCTTTGAAAATGTCTCAACCACCTTGGCCATCCTGAACACCATACTAATAATAACAACGTCACCAGATGTCCGATTTGTAAACCATTCAACATGTTGTGTTAATACATTTCCTAAATCTATGGCCTTGCTACACGTATGACATTTACTGCACCCTTCGAAAACATGTCGCACGGTACTGTGCTGAATAGCTCACCACAAACTAAGGTTTAACCGCACTTACTAATGCCTTCTGCTTACTAACATTCTCTGTGGTTACATATCAAGACAACCATTGTCCAGTTAGTTTCTGGCGATTTGTTGACAATAATTCCTTTCCCCAATCCAACGTTTTTTCAACAGGAGTTTACAGGGAATAGGCGCTGTTGTTAACCAGATTCGTCTCAAGCACTATGTCCGTGCGGACCACTGATCTAATAATAGACTGGATATAGCGTCTATACCTATGAAAAATGAAGCCAAAATCAATTGGCGCAAATCTACTTCCGGTTACCACTTTGCAGCGAAAACAATATGGAGTTGTATAGGAAATGAGTCGGCGAGGCTGGTTTTCACAATTTTGAGGCATTTCCAAGCGCTGGACTAAACCGTTCGTCTTGTAATGAAAAGAACAGGATATTTTCTTACTTTTGGTGAGATACTTTTGTAGATTTCGGTAAAAAAATCACCGCTAAAGACGTTTGACAAGTTGCATACGCGAAGTCCATTTTCGGCCAAAACTGTCTGCCAAGTGGTCTTTCATGCTGGCATTTTCGTTAAACAAATACTCTGGCTGGATAGAAACACAAGTCGAATGGATTAAACGAATGGTAAGCAATGTATAATAAGCGTTTGTCTTTCTCAATCAAGCAAAAAAAGTATAGAATATCGGTGTTGCTCTCGGGTTATGTTGGGCTATGCCTATATAAACATTTATAGCAACAATAGCTTTATATCTATATTGGCTAATTGCATTTTGTATCTCAGATTGGAGTTTTGGTTTTTGTTCTTGACCGAAAAATACATTTAAATAATATATAAATGGATTCGTTTCTAAAACAAGCTCTGTATCATTCATATTATAAACTGCTTCAAGTGTTTTTATGCAGATATGATACTAAAATTGTAAAAAGGACATAGCCGTCATGGGACAAAGTTGTATGAGCTCAATCAAAATTTGATTTGCAAACTTTTAAATAGTTGTTGGTTCCTAAAGGAACCGGGATTTTTCTTCTTTCACATCGAGGAGAGACAGTGAGCTTTCTACAGCAATCCAATACACTACTTCATTCCATTCCTATGTATTAAAGTGGATAGTTTCATCACTGCGATTCACCGATGATGAAACAAGACAAATTTATTCAACTTCTTTCTCACTTTGTTTTTAGAAACCACTTCCATGGCTGTTTTCCCAAGTTGGTAGAAGCGGACTTTACTATAACACTCTGACATAATCTTTATCAACTTGAATATGTGGTTATCATCAACATATCAACTTGAATATGATGGTTATCATCAGCTAAAACAATGGAAAAAGTGCCCTTTTCTAATAGAAGAGGTGCCCTTAAGACAAAGTGTCCCCCCAACTTGAAGTTGCTTCCTATGCCAATGATACTCTGTCTAACACCACATAATTCTATAAAGCTATTGTTGCTATAAATGCTCATATAGGCATAACACAACATAATCCGAGAGCAACACCAATATTCTATACTTTTTCGCTTGATTGAGAAAGATAAATGCTTATTATACATTGCTTACCTTTCCTTTAATGCATTCGACTTGAGTTTCTATCCAGCCAGAGTATTTGTTTAGCGAAAATGCCAGCATGAAAGACTACTTGGCAGAGAGTTTTGGTCGAAAATGGACTTCGCGTATGCAACTTGTAAAACGTCTTTAGCGGTGATTTTTTACCTAAATCTACAAAAGTATCTCCCCAAAAGTAAGAAAATATCCTGTTCTTTTCATTACAAGACGAACGGTTTAGTCCAGCGCTTGGAAATGCCTCAAAATTGTGAAAAACCCGCCTCGCCGACTCATTTTCATATACAACTCCAGATTGTTTTTCGCTGAAATGGGTAACCGGAAGTAGGTTTGCGCCGATTGACTTTGGCTTCATTTTTCGTAGGTATAGAAGCTATATCCAGTCTATTATTAGATCAGTGGTGCGGACATATGATACGGTTGCATCAATTAACTTTGCCGACACGCTCCTGCTCTCTCTATTTCATTCACTTACTGCATCTCATGCAGAAAAATAATTATGCGTGCTTTACAAAAGAGAAACTGGAAATATTTGGGCGAATGATTTGGCATCGTCGTTTTACCATCATCAATGACACTGAACAAATTGTTTCCATATAATTCAACTGGCTATTATATCTTATTCAAAGTTAGAGCAGCTGAGAATGGGCAATCTTTCTTTTGGAAGCGGATTTAAACGTCGCTGAAGTGGTAGTGCCTGTACACCTTCCTATTAACTGTTGGTCATACACGGGGTTAATGAGATAGAAAATGTGCAGCTAGTAGCTAAACACCAACATCTTGGATCGGAAGTAATTAGTATTCAGGGTGTGTGTAGAGTGATGACGTCATATGTATTGCCCATGTTAGCGTGACGTAACGTTAGCGTTACGTTAGCGTGACGTAAAGTTAGCGTGATGTTACGTTAGCGTGATGTTACGTTAGCGTGACGTAACGTTAGCGTGACATATTAAACAGAGGGTATAAGCCGAGGACGTCAATGTTGTACGTTTTGCTGTGTACACGGCTTTCACAGAAGAACTTTCAGAGTATATTTTTGGACAAATTTGACCATTTTTGGTAAGTGTTTAATTGTTTTTATAAATTTACGTTGTCTTAACATGAAGTACCGCAAAATAAGAAGTAGCCATGGACTCGGATTTTTAGGGTTTTTGGAAAACAATAGGACGATTTATTATTTCGTACCCTTTGAATCGAGTATAAACAGAGGATATAGATGCTACTCTCGGCATATGGTCTAGGACCTGTATAGGAGTTGTATGCGTTTCATTTACCACAGGCAATCTCAACTGTTTTAGGAGTAAAATGACCATGGCGGTCAATATGGCATATGTGCCAAAACCTGAATCCGGGACGAAAGTCTGAAAATGACCCGCCCTGAAACGGCAGTGCCGACATAGCTCTAACTTCCTAAAATCAGAAGCGACAGCCTTTCTGAAGTGCTTATAGTGTTTAGAAGTTTGCTTTTAGTGGTATTTATTGGAAGGAAATATTTGTCTAAGTATAATTTGTTACAAGAAAATGACCATGCACCACCCCAGGTCAACTGCTAATTATCCATGAAATAACTAATATACCTGGCAGAGATTAAATTTTCTTATTTCCTAACAATTTTTATCATGGGATGAAAAACTATGCTTAATTTAATATAATTATTGTAGATTTCATAAGGATTGACATTGTTTTGTTTAAATATAATACATTTTATTTCACTTACCCCCCACCAAAACACGATTTCAGCCATATTTTGCCGTCTTGTTTGCTTTTTATCGCCGAGTCTCATAAGTATAATAATAATAATTTATTGATATCCATCTTTAGTATAAAATTACAATGGATTTACAGTTTATAAAGTTGATACGAGTATATGTACATTGTGTTAAGTATAGTATATGTTATATACAGTGTATATATATACTTCCAAAATTGCCACAAGTTAAATTTGGCAGTTGAGTAAAATTATTATGACAAATATAGTAAAAATGTTAAGAGCAAAAGAGTATAAAATTTAGATTATAATAACGCATTTGTTCTTGGGATAAACGAGTTTGTGCCTTTTAGTATGTGAGAAAAATTGTGGGAAGTATTTACTGTTCTTAGATCATATTTTTTCGTCACGATATCTGGTATATATTTTCTGCATGGATGCGTTTCATCATCAATAATTTTCTTATATTCACGAATGGCGAGCATATTACGACGTTCTTCAAGAGACTGAAGTAGGTCGGGCGGCAGGGCAAGTATTTTTGACTTCTAGTTTGGATATTCTCCACCTCATCTATTAAGTATTGTGGTAATCCACTCCATATTGGGGACGCGTATTCCAATACCGGTCTGATTTTGGAGAGGTAACAGGTTAGACCTACTTCTGTCGGTAGATTAGCTCGACGACATTCCCGAAAGGTGGAATAAACGTTTGCTTGCCTTTCTTGTAATTTCTTCGACATGTGTGTTCCATTTAAAGGGTATTATTACACCAAAGGCCCACCAGCAAACGATTTAACTCTTTCAATCATCATTACCAATCGTAAGTAAAGGTGGTTCAGGAATACCTTCTTTAAAACAGATCCACATATCTTTAGTCTTTTTGCGTTAAGTTCCATCTTATTTCTGAAGGCCCAGTCATTCATTAAATCAAGCACCATTTGCATGTTACTAGTAGAGCAATATGAGATTGCCTCATCTGAGTGCAATCATCAGCGTGTTATGCGTATTAATCTGAAAATAGTTAGGAATACAGTCTTCAAGGTCGTTAACATGAACATTAAACAGTGTTGGTGAGATAACAGAACCTGGGGACTCCGGAGGACAAGGCCTAGAAGATGATAAGCTCTCACCAAGTTTTACTTGCTGGCTCCTTCCTTCTAAAAAACTCCGGGTCCATAACCAAAAGACTTTGATACATTCAATTCCGCGAGTTTTCTTAGAAGCAGACCATGGTCGACCAAATCGAACGCTTTACGAAAATCGATAAATAAAGCGTGGATCCCCATTCTTCCATCACGTGAATTTTCAGTCTTATTGTACCAATTTTGGGTAATACTCGCTAATGCAGATACTGTTGATCTACCATGTGTAAATGCATGTTGATTATCTTTGATCTTAAGGTCGCTTTTATTCAATTTGAGTTGTATGGTTTCTAATTTTGCCATTTGCGATAGCAGAAATCTGCCGGAAGTCATTATCTATATCATTCAGGGGTTCACTTTGGGCACAGGGGTGACTAAGGCATGTTTATATAAGGTCGGGTATTTAGACTGGGAGATGCTACAGCAGATGATGTTATGGATAACAGAGCAAGCTCTTCGCTATAACGACTCAGTAACCATGCAGGAATATCGTCCGAACCACTAGCTTTCCTAGGGTTTAGGTGCTTAAGAATTGCCTTGATTTGACCGATCGAAGGTAGTGCGGGCGCGATGTTCTTGAGTGGGTGTTCGACTTCCCTAGTTTCGGAATTTCATTTGGTATGGTAGTCTGCCAAGGCTTAGTGAAACTTTGTTGTAAGCGTTCAACTAGGTCATCTGTGGAGGCAGCTGAGAATTGACGATTACTTTCGTTAACGGCAGCAAGTTCGTATTTTAAATAATGATAGATGGCTAAAGAAGATTTCAACCAAGTTTCTGAAGACGCTGCTTCGACAACTTAAACTCATGGGTCCGAAGGTCAGTGGTGGTGGATAGTGAGCCAGAAACTGAGGAGGAAGAAAAGGATCCTTGGATGCCATTGGTAGAATAAATAATGCAAAAGAATAAGATGGCTTTTGAGGAAATGAAGAATAACCTTATTGACGATGGTCTTGATGAGCAATCTGCTAGAGACAAAGTATACTCCAGCATTCTGCCTAAGCTGCAAAAGAAACTAGAAAATATTTATATGGAACGTCTCCTGTGGATGAAACAACTGAAAAAAGATCCAGTACATAAGAAAATAATGCAGACAAAGAATGCGTTCGTGGAAAACGATGACTTTGATCTAGAAGAAAGTTTCTTATAAAACGTTTTTTAAAAGGCTACAGTTTTCTTGATGGGAACGATGACGAAGAAAGCGATGATTAAACTGTTCCCCAATAAGCTATATTATAATACTCTAAGAACCTTTGTATCGCAAAGTTTTTAAATGTTTAATAAATTTATCTATAACTACATGACTGGGTCCTAATATCATTTCTCAAAATATAAATACACCAATGACTGTTTATGTTAACGTCTCCACTCTCTTTGCCTTGTTATCGTTTGTTGCATGTTAAGTTAACATACACTGCTCTGAGTTTACTTATGAGCGTTTTGAGCGCTGGCTCCTCGACTCAAACAGCCATTAATGCTCCAATTCGTTTAGTTAATATTTAAAACAATTCAGAGACAATAAAGTACACACAATGTTGTGGGAGAAGGGTTGTTGGGGAGAAATGCTCCGATTATACTTTAAACTGAGGCCAAAGTGTCACCCCACAGACTCATTGTTTAAACTAATTAATGTCCTCAGGGGGTATTGGTCCCCATGTTGGACTCTAGTGTAATTGACGTCCTCAGGGGGTATTGGTCCCCATGTTGGACTGGTGACGTCCTCAGGGGGTATTGGTCCCCATGTTGGACTGGTGCAATTAATGTCCTCAGGGGGTATTGGTCCCCATGTTGGACTCTAGTGTAATTGATGTCCTCAGGGGGTATTGGTCCCCATGTTGGACTGGTGACGTCCTCAGGGGGTATTGGTCCCCATGTTGGACTGGTGACGTCCTCAGGGGGTATTGGTCCCCATGTTGGACTGGTGCAATTAATGTCCTCAGGGGGTAGTGGTCCCCATGTTGGACATGATCTACTTTAATCTAATATTTTAACTGTATAGTACATCGATTTGTGAGTCTTTGGGGTTGAGGGTGACCTTTGGGAGCACTCCATCCCCAAAAACCAAATTTTTTATTTTACAAAACACAGACTTGCAAAGTCAATTCTTTATAGTATGCATTACAGAACATGGACATAAGTAACATAATTAACTAGGAACTCTCCATAATTCAGTTAACACTGCACCCATTGCAGTCCATGAGATTCTTGATAATAGCCCATGATACAGTATAAACGAAACGCTATATACATTTTATTTTTTTTGCATATATATATCTATATAAACTGATAAAGTGGTGCAAAATCATTGAAGGGTGGGATGGGTGGAAAAATCAACTTTTCGCCGCAAAGGGTCCTTCGCTTTGGCTTGCAAGTGACACAATGAGTCTTGTGACCCAAGCAGGAAGCATATACCGACAAAACGGTGAGACCTGATTGGTTTATTTTCCCATGCACAAGAGAGGAAGTGTTTGACAATGGTTCATTGTTACTTTCCTGGCGCTTTACGCGTGTCTGATCACGCGTTTCAGAGGCTGACCTTTGTACCTGACCTGATGTAATTGAAGATAACCAGACTTTGCACAACTTTACTTTTTATCCGAATGCTTGTTTCATTAACTTAACTTTATAATGCCTATGGGCATGTATAAACTTGCTTTTGTTTCTTCGCATTGCAAGTTGTACAAATGTAATATGTAGTTTTGCACCGTAACAATAAGTGATCTTATAGTGTGACGTATATAAATACAAAGGTGCTTTCAAGTTATATTGGCACTGGTGGCGGACAGATGGAACGCATTAAAGATAGTAGTATGTAAGATTATTTCGCTGACCAGCGTTAGGCTACTACCTACAAGCTTTAAGATAACGAGAGTTCGAATCTTTTCACAGGGCCGTCAAACCGTCGGTAGCTCGGTTTGTAGAGCGAGTGACTGTAGATCACTAGGTCGCAGGCTCAAACCCTGCTTGGCGGAATTATTTGCACCGTGAAATGATTATGGGTCAATATGATGCGTGAATGCGTAGTGCGGACGCTACTGACAGTACGTAAACTAACCGTCGTACTTTACTTTAGTTTAGTACTTTAGTTCTTAAGCCGTACGCGTACATACAGAGTACGGCTTAACGTGATTGGTGGGATATGGACGAACGGTCTGGTATAAATTGAGGTTGTAAAATACGTGTGTTGCTAGCGTACGTACAGTGGTACGTACGCGTGAGACATCTCTTCGGTGATTTCACCTTATGAGCAGATGAGCATGTGCTCTGAGTTTTTTGAGCAGATGAGCATGTGCTCAATGAGCGCTCGGTTACTGCTCAGAGCACCTGCTCATCTGTTCATCTCACAAAATTGTATCCAACATGTTTTTGAAAATCTTAGAACAAAGCAAGAATGGTATTCCACAGCGCAGCATGAATAGGCAACATCAAGAATGTTTTTTAATGCTTTATTCAAAATAGATCGTAATTACAATGTAAGATTATGTCCAAACAAGAAGAAAATAGGCCAATAAATTGATAATAGTCCTTTCGATTTCAGAGTATATTTGTGACCTGCAAAAGACAAGCGTGACAGGCGTGTCTTTACGTCTTCGCTGCACTTTTGGTTTCTTAGCTGGCAACGAGTGTGCACTTTGGCTTACACGCTTTCACCTGGCTTTTCGGAGTCCGCATATGGAGACTGATATGATTCTTGCCATGACGACACCTGGACTCGCTGAACGAAATGTTGTCTCTCCTTGGATTGTAAGCCGTGAACTTTAAATGATGTGTACTGATGTTCTTTAAATGAGGCCGGCCGCATATCGGACAGGTCCGAGGAAATCGTCTCGGCATAATTGAAGTTTTCTCTGTGAAAGCTGTGCGAACACTATGCCGAGCAGCATCTATATCCTCTGTTTATACTCTCGGTTCAAACGGTCCTATTGTTTTCCAACTAAAAAATCCGAGTTTCCATGGCTACCTCTTATTTTGCGGTACTTCATGTTAAGATAACGTAAATTTACAAATAGCAATTAAACACTTACCAAAAAATGGTCAAATTTGTCCAAAGAAATATACTATGCTCTCTGTGAAAGCCGTGTATACAATAAAACGTACAACATTGACGTCCTCGGCTTATACTCTCTGTTTAATACGCTACGTTAGCGTACGTCACGCTAACGTAACGTCGCGCTAACGTTACGTCACGCTAACGTAACGCTAACGTTACGTCACGCTAACATGGGCAATACCTATGACATCATCACTCTACACACACCTGAATACTAATTACTTCCGTTCCCAGATGTCGGTGTTTGGCTACTGCAGTTTATCTCCGTTCCCAGATGTTGGTGTTTGGCTACTGCAGTTTATCTCGTGATTTTTAGTAATACGACGAACCGCAACCAAATCTCAACTTAACCAGTTGCGCGGTCGTCAGGGCAAGCGCCTTTCACCTCTGAGTTCGTGGGTTCAATTCTCGCAACGGACTGATGTGAAAAGAGTCGGTCAACGCTCTGCCGAAAGTCGTGGGTTTTCTCCGGGCTCTCCCGGCCGGTTTCCTCCCACAGGGAAAGTTGACAGAGTGGGTTAAGATAAACAAAGTTAAGAAAGTAATATCACAATCGTTGTAAAGATAAAAAATAGTCTAGGCTAAGTACGTAATTAGGTAAGCGTAACACTGGATGTAAAGCGCATTTGATCATATTCACATGTAAATTTGCGCTATAGAAATGTTAATCGTTAATCGTTAATCGTTAATCTCAAATTAAGGCTAAAAAACCGCAATCGAATCTCATCAAGCCTCAACCCAAACTCAAATTAGCCTCAAATTTATGCCAACCATATTTGAATTGAATCTCAACCAAACTCTAACCAATAACCGTAAACGAGTCGCAACCGTAGTGTTTGGTTATCTCAATCCTGAGTATATTAGAATATTGTAACAAAACATCCCCAGGTAGCCGACAGACATGCCTCCTGCAGTTAAGTGTTAATATAAATAGGGAACAGTTTTATTTACCTTTTCGTTTTTCACATACATATTGTAAATGTATGCTACAATAATAAGTCGTTAGCCATTCTCCCCCAGCATTCATCCATGTACATGGTTCAAAATCTATGCCAGCACTTTCATACCAATTCGAGTACTTGATAGGGTCCGCATTAGTTTGTTGTCGAACTTGTTCTCCGATGACTCCTAAAAGTCCAAAAGTGCAGTACAGTCAAATCCTGTTAATGGACATCGTCAGCATCTCTCTTTAACAGGACACAAATCTCTGGTCCCAATAATAATAACATGTTACTATTATAACCACAATAAAACATCATAAGTAATAGAAATCTTTAGCAAAGACAATGCGACTTAATTCACGACGTTAAAAATGACATCTTGCACCTTGCGTGTATATTCAGTTGGGTTCTGTGACTTTGTGTTTGTGTTTTTTGAAGCACGGGCGTAGTCAGGGTGTTGACTTGGGGAGGGGGGGACAAATATAGATTCAGAACACGATCGCCAATGGCGCGAGAGTGCTAAGGGGATCCGGAGGCATGCTCCACTGGATAAATTTTGAATTTCTATGGCGTCTCTAGAACAGCATTGGACGCATTCTGAGACCAGTTCTGAAGGAAAACCATAATCACGAAAAAAGCCATTTTTACCGTTATTCCAGACAACGTCATTCCCCCCCTGGCCACGCCACTGTTTCGAAGAAAATTTATTTTGCTTTCTCGCTTTCAGCTTATTTCTTTATTATTTTGTATTTTTTGGGAAGGTATAACTCTTCACGAGTGTTTTATGAATTTTGTAAAACTGGTATATTTTTTGTCGTACATTCGGACTAAAACACAAATCATCTTTCTTAGCTGTTGGCTATGGATAGGCTTTACAATGGCAAAATTTGAAATGTTCACGACTGTTTATCACGCCAAAAAATTTCCGATTTATCGTGTATTTTTTTTACTTTAGTTTTGATTACCTTTTTACTTGTTTAGATGCTTTCATCCCTATCTATAACTTCAGTTGTTTTTGTTTCCAAATGCGTCTTTTGATGAAAAATAGTAGCAGTTTTTAAGTGGTCAACAATGCTTCCAGTTCTGCTGTTTTGTTATGGCGATGAGAAAACTTAGCCAAAAATCAACACTGTTGGAAATAGACTAAATTTTCAATGACTTCCATATATGGATTAATTAATTTAATGATTGACATTTTGTAATAAACAATAGGATAGTAGAGTAGTATACAGCGTGTGAGACAGAACAAAAAGTGTTACAATGAATAGTGAGCGATAAACGGTAAGATAAATCTTATTATTATATAAAGTATAGTGCTTTATAGAGATTTCGAGCACTGATAAAACTGATAATCTCGCATGTGAGATTATTTATGATAATCTCACATGTGAAAATTATTGCTTTTGAAGTTTATAAAATGGATATTTTATTTTATTTTGTTTGAAAAGACTGTCCTTTATATAATAAAGGACAGAAAAATACATGGATGCTTGGAAATACCAGATTTATTTCTCGTGTTGAACATGATATCTCACTCGTCCGCTGCGCTCACTCGTGAGATATCATGTTCAACACTCGAAATAAATCTGGTATTTCCGCGCACCCATGTATTATTCTCTATTTAATTTAATATACTTGACTGTATTTTGCACAAAATTTTTAGTTATGTGGAGGTTTTTAAAGAGATCTGGTTCTTTCAAGTCATTTAACATTCAATTTTAGTTGTCACTTTACAAAATATAACGACTTTATCCCCTAAATTTTACCTGAAAATGTCAATATTTTATCTCGAATTTTACCTGATTATTTTTACCTTTTACGGTTAGGGGGGTGTTACACCCCCCACATCCCCGCGCTCACTACGTCGCTGATCGAGGAGATATATCAACGTCGCCAAACTGGAGAAGCCTCAACTCATGACCTTAAAGAATCCTGAGTACAAGAGCATGTTGGAACGACACCAACACCTAGAAGGAGTAGTCATGGATGACAAAGACGTGAAGACCGTCTTACCCGTCCACTTGGTCTTGGGAATCAGTGAATGTACAAGAATCAGCACAGCAGAACCACCACGTATTGGAGGAGAATGGGATCCGGTGGCAACATTAACTAAGCTAGGATGGACTATTACCTCACCCGGCCAGGAATTTGACGTATCAGCGATGTTACTCCCCCAAACCGTACAAGTTGACCACGAGGAACTATGTAAACTAGATGTTCTTGGTCTTACAGATCGACCTGCTGGTGATCAGTGTGAAGTATTTGAAGAAATCAAGGAACAACTACAGAGGAGTAAAGATGGATGGTACATAACTGATCTCCCGTGGAAGAGTAACCACCCGCCGCTACCAACTGGGAGGGATGCCAGTCTGCGTAGATTGAGTACTCTAGTTCGCAAAATGGAGAGATCTGGAACTATCAACAACTATGATGAAATCATCAAAGAGCAGCTAGAGCAAGCTTAAGGCGGGATAGAACATGCCCCAGACACAGTGGTTGGTAAAGAATGCTACATTCCACATAAGACAGTGATACGAGAGAAACCGGAAAGAACAAAGCTGCGTATTGTGTATGATGCTTCGGCGCGAGTACAAGATAATGTTCCATCACTCAATGAATGCCAAACCCTGGGCCGCCGCTACATAATCAACTTTGGAATGTGCTCTTAAGAGGACAGTTTAATCCAGTAGTCCTCAATGCAGTTTTCAAGAAAGCTTTCTTACAAGTTCGAATTTGCAAAGAGGACAGAGATGCTTTAAGATTTCATTGGTTGAACGATGTGGATTCGAAAGAGGTGGAGACCTTCAGATTTACCAGTGAGGGCATTGTTCGGACTCGCCCGTTCTCCATTTCTTTTAGGCGCAGTGATCAAGCAACATCTCGAAGAGTGGCGCAGTCAGGGTCCAGACACGGTACGTGATAATGAAAAGAGCCTCTACGTGGATGACTTGATCTCCGGTGCAACAACAACAGATGAAGCAAAGCAATCACAAGTCAAAGCTACTGAAATATTCGAAGATGCTGCCTTTCAACTACACAAGTGGCATTCCAATGAGCCAACATTGGAATCCAACCAACAATATGAAGAACTTGCGGATCAGACTTTTTCAAAACAGCAACTGAGACAGCCGGATGATGGAAACTGTGGCCTTCTTGCGCTAACTTGGAACAAAAATAAAGATACGATCAGCATCACCGTGCCTACCGAACAGTACCAGAAACCAAGCGAGGAATTCTTACGAAAGTAACAAAGATTTATGACCCATTAGGATTGGCATCACCATTGTCACTAACTGGAAAAATGTTGTACCGAGAGGCATGCAACGTTAAATGCGGATGGGATCAATCACTTGGGCAGTCATGGAGGCGCTATAACCAAAAACAACGAGCTGTGGTGGAATGGACCGAAGTGGCTTTCCCAACCAAATGATTGGCCTGCAAATATCACACCAAACCGACCAAAGAATCACTTGCAGAAGCTAAGAAAGTTCGTGAATTATTCAAATTGGCGACCGAACAAAAACCAAATGGGTTTACCGAACTTCTCGAAAGGCGAAATTACTGGACAGTGCTCCGGACATGTGTATGGATAGTAAGGTTTATCTACAACGCGAGAATGAAATCCAAAGATAAGGAGTGGGGTCCACTAATCACAAAGGAGATCGAAGCACAAAAGAAATTCTGGGAAAAGAGAGCACAGCGACAAGGCGAAGCGAGTGAAAAGTACGAAACAGATCAAATGCAACTCAACCTACAGCGAAACCAAACCTGCTTGTTAGAATGTCGAAGCCGACTTCAAGGCCATTATCCTATTTATCTGCCAGATACCGAGGTCTACACTCGTACAGCAAGCTCATGAAGAAACACTCCACGGTGGAGTGGGACTCACAATGGCAAAGATTCGCGAGAAACATTGGGTCCCTCGCTTACGACAGCTAGCAAAACGTTTTATCAAGAAATTTCCGAGTTGTAAGAGATTTCAAGCTACAGCCTTAGCCAGTCCACCACCTGGGTTACTACCGAAGGATCGAACAGAAGGGAGCACTCCCTTTCAAGTAGTTGGGGTGGATTACGCGGGGCCCCTCAAGATTCGAGTTAAACAAAAGCGAGAAGGAAAAGCATATGTTATCTTATACGCCTGTAGTCTGACGAGAGCCTTACACCTAGATTTGGCAAAGTCCATGGAAATGGAAGAGTTTCTTTTGAGTTTCAAGAGTTGAATAGCCAGACGTGGAAGACCTGAAAAGTGTATTCGGACAATGGTCGAACATTTGTTGGAGCTGCATCATGGTTAAAGAAAGTAAGATCAAGTGAAAAGTTAAACGGCTTCCTCGCTCATTAGAGAATAACTTGGCAATTCAACCTAAGCAAAGTCCTGGTGGGGAGGACAATTTGAGCGTATGGTTGGCCTAGTAAAGGGAGCTCTAAGAAAGTTCATTGGGAAAGTCTTCTGACGTTCACTGAACTTAAGGAAGTCTTGTTAGATGTCGAGATCGCCTTGAATAACCGACCATTGTCATACGTAGAGGATGATGTACAAATGCCATTGATAACGCCTTAAAGTATGATGCGTCCTCAGTCCAACTTGCTTCCAGAATTAGAACCACACCTTGAAGAGAACAAATCCTTAAGAAAAAGAGCGAAGTACCTCAAGAAGTGTAAAGATACGATGTGGAAACGCTGGACAAAGGAGTATTTACGTGGTCTGCGCGAACGACACAATCTTAAGCATAAGGGATCATCAGACACTGTGAAGAAAGGTGAAGTTGTTTATCATAAAGGGAGACGAGAAAGACAGAAATCAATGGAGACTAGGGATTGTGGAAGAACTGCTACCTGGCAAAGACGGGGTCGTGCGAGCTGCAAGACTTCGAGCGGGGAAAAACCAGCTTGAAAGGCCTATACAACACCTTTATCCGCTAGAGCTAACTTCCGACATACAGTAGAAAAAATACGAAGACGAAGTTGAATCCGGAGATACCGGCTTTTAGACTGAGAAGAAATGCAGCGGAAATTGCGAAAGTTCTTATAAGTGACATTGCAGAAGATGTGAACAATAGTTGAACTGACTTTTACGATTTGAACTTATAGGTTGATATTGACATTGTTAAAGATTAAATGCATGCAACAAGTATATTTAACACGTCCAGTGTTAAATAGGGGAGTGTGTTGGAAATAGACTTGACTAAGATTGACATTTTGTAATAAACAATAGGATAGTATAGTATACAGTATGCGAGACAGAACAAAAAGTGTTAGTATAGTCGTACTATTAATCCCTAATTGTACGAGCAACATCGCATGATTACTTGTTTATTATTAGCATGACAAAATTTCCGCCATTTTGTTTGTTTTGGGAAAATCATTAATTGTACTGCAGTACAATTAATGAAATAATTGTACTCCTCTCAACCAATCAGCATCCAGTAATTTTGTCATGCTAATAATAACAGTGAACAGTGAGCGATAAACGGTAAAATAAATCTTATTAAAGCCAATTTATAGATCACAATGTATAAATTTAAGTTAATGAGACAACACATTAACTTGAGGTTTGTTTTGCTATACAACAAGTGGGAAAAGCCTGTCAACACCCACTAAATTCACAACAAAATATCTCTGATCAAAGTTCAAAGTTGTCCGGACACGTGCAATACGAATGCAATTTGCTCAGCCAATCGAATGACTCTATTGCCAATCATATTTCAATGACCATAATTATGTAAAGCTCGCTATATAACGTCAAGCGTGTCACTTTGCCGAATGTTTCAACTGAATAAACACGAAATTCTGCAAGAATAAAAATTTACATAATAAGCGAAGTGCTTTGGACGGTGTTATGGACGGTGCGAGAACTTAGGCGATTCGAATGCTAAATATGTCGATGCGAGACCTCCTTCGGCACAAGAACAAGACCCAACAAGATTAATGCGAACGACGGGCAGCATGGCGAATAACGACGTGGTTTTATATCTACAATCAGAACTCACTGATGCAGAGCAAGCATGACAGTTGTGGTATTATTCCTCCCATGGTCCAAGAAATATGCTCAATTCCGCTATAAAGTTAGTACGGACAGACGCCAACCAGTCAACAGATCCGACGAACACGACGTGCTGAATATAACACAATTGGTTGCCTCGCATGTGGCCCATGCGGGGCGTCGTAAGTATTGCCAGCAACTGACTCAAACGAATGGTATATTTCTTTTCAACCAATTTTAGTATATCTCTCAATTGCCATTCGATATCATAGTATTCTGGTACCATATATGTATAAATTATAACATGATATATCTCTGTAATATATCCTATTGTTATATTGATGTCCAAAGTTTAATCCTTGTCTCGAGGCCTGAAAATATTTGTATTTACCGTAAAATTTTACGGGTAGGGATAAAGGGCGGATACGGATGCGGATTTCGGATGCGGATGGCGGATGCGTATGGCGGATACGGATGCGGATGAGAAAATACGGATGAGAAAATGCGGATGGGGGATAAAACGCGGATGGGAAAATGCGGATGGGGGATAAAACGCGGATGGGAAAATGCGGATGGGGGATAAAACGCGGATGATAGCATAAATGTCGCGATAATAATAATTTAAAATTTTTTAATTTAATAATAAATTATAATTTAATAATTTCTATTATACTGACAATTAATGATTCAATTGCTCTTGGGAGAATACTACGACTAAAATCAAACACAAGTGATACGAATTTTTGTGTGGGAGAATGGGTCATGGGGGTGAAGTACTCCGGTTTAACATACTGTACTGTTGTAAAGCTGTGTACATCCCAAAAGACTCATTAAGGCCTTATGCTTTCCTCCTGTGGGGGATCTATAAGCCCCACTAGGAGAGACTGAATGCCCTATAGGGGTCATAATCCCCAATAGAGCCCTGCCAGAAGGGTAGCGACCCCCTCTAACATAAACCTGAACCACGAGGTCATAATCCCCTTGGCCAGTCCCTTCGATTGATTATCTGTACATACATTGCTTAAGGAGTGAGTTTATATGAAGAAGAAGATGACTGGGAGTTCTTCAATTCTGCCATGACTTTTTTATTCTTTATTACAAAGCATAAAATAAATTCAAATAAATACCAGTTCATATTTTACAAATAAGATTTTAATATGTCCTGAGGTACGATAGCAGTGCCCTCCAATGTTCGCATTGTTTCTAGATATATACCAGACGTAGGTGTGTTTCAGTGTTCTCTTTAGTACCAGTGCATATCCTCTGACTAGACGAGGGTGGGTGGGTAAAAGTTTCGCAGCTTTGTAACCTGTAGTGTGCTGTTGGAACTTTAGAACAAGTGATCTTCTGCGAGCATGCTTTATCTATTGTATTCATTTTCCTGGTTTATGATTGGTTACAATTATGTCAAATTAAGCAGGTAACATTCTGATTGGTTGTAGGAATTTTTGTGTCATCTGCCGTGCACGTGCACAAATGATGAATACAAAGTAACCTTTGATATTTCAGACATGATATAAACCAGGTGACCTTTCATCACCATCAGCCGCATATTTTAGTTGTGATAACATGAAACTGTAATCAGACCCTATATTTTAGCTGTGACAATATGAAACCGTAATCAGACCCTGAGTTATATAGCATTGAAATTGCCATTTGCCAATTACCGTGAGCATTGCTCCATTAACTTCCAAATTTATATTTTTGCATATAAATTGGCTTTAATGATTCAATTGCTCTTGGGAGAATACTACGACTAAAATCAAACACAAGTGATACGAATTTTTGTGTGGGGAGAATGGGTCATGGGTGTAGACTCTGTTTAACATACTGTACTGTTGTAAAGCTGTACATCCTAAAAGACTCACAGGCCTTTATGTTTTATCCTGTGGGGGATCTATAAGCCTCACTAGGGAGAGACTGAATGCCCTATAGGGGCCATAATCATAATCCCAATAGAGCCCTGCCAGAAGGGTAGTGGACCCTCTAACATAAACCTGAACCACGAGGTCATAATCCCCTGGCCAGTCCTCACGATTCGACTGATTATCTGTACATTAAGGTACCTGAGTCTATGGGCCTGAAGGTGATCATTGGAGAGCACTTCAACCCCACAAATACACAAAGTGTATTCCCCATAGACGAAAAAGCCCACACATAAAAATATGCGAATTGGCACATGTATACATATAAATATGATATATGTATGGTATATTACAACACACATATTCTATATTCTATATTATAATATTATTTCTCTTTGCAATATAACTGTGCTTTGGCTATAGTGAATGGCTATACTCCTGATGTTGTATGAAAATTGACATATAACGTCTTCAGATGACCAGATGACCACCGGGTCCTATTAAGCCATGACGGTAATTTTGCTTCCGCTGCAGTCGTTGCTGCACCTATTCTATAGCTATGACCAGCATAATTCAAAGCCTCGAAGCCAGATTTAGTGAGCAGCTTCCTAGTTTCAGTGGTTAAATTTTGTTTTGTGAGAGGTTTACCGGATGCATGGATAAACAGAGGACAAGATGTGGGAGGATGTAGATACAGATATTTTTGTAAAGCTTGTACAGGACAAATATCAGAATTAGTGGCCCTAACTGTTATAGTATGACCCAGGCGAAATGGGTCAGTCTTGGACTCCTTAATATGGACAGTCATGGAATCTGGACCTTTTGTGCCAAGTCTAGGTGCAAAGAGGACGCTATCTCGGTAAGATGTATGTTCGGATTGAATTTACAGTTGCATGTTAACTCTCCAAGACGGAGAAACCCAAAAGGCTAATGTCATGGCTGCCCAGATCATCAGGAATCAAAACTTGGTGTGTTGGGTATGCCAAGTAACATTCTAAAAAGCCGCAAATGGTGGATTGTGATTGGGAGGCGGACTCTAATTTTGTCGCCATGGAGCGTTTAATTCCTCGTAACACAAGTTGCAGGCGTAACATTTTGTGCAAATTTAACTGGAAACCATGCCGAATGTGGTAGTGACGAACTGCTGCTAAATATGTTTTTATGGAAGGATATTTGATAGATTTTGCAAGAAATGCGACAAATTCTGTCAACAGCACTTCGTCAGCTGGTATACACTGGTCAATATTTTTCTCTTGTATAACTGGATGAATGTTATAAAGCGTTTTTTCCAGAACTATAAGTTTGTTGTGTTGCAGATGCTAGAGATAAATTTATATAATGTTGGATGTCCTCATTCAGAGAGTCATTACAGTTTCTGGAATTTGGCAGGGACTGGTATCTGCATCCGGAGCCAATTGTCGAAACCTCTGAAATTGAAAACGAGAAATTGCATCGGCTATGTCATTGTGTTTACCAGGAATATGCACAGCGTGGATGTATATATTGTGCCGCAAGGTTAGGAGTGTTAGATGACGCAGTAAGTCCATAACCCTGGGGATTCGGGAACGTTTAGTATTAATAATGGTCACCACAGCCTCATTATCGCAATGAAACCTAACCCGGTGGTCCCGGAAGGAGGTCACCCCAGATATGACATGCTACAACTATTGCAAAGAACTCCTGCCAAGATATACTTATACCAGGCTGGCCTAGTCTTTGATTTGGTTTCCATGCTCCCTGAAACCACTTCTTCCCAAAATACCCCCAAACCCCAATGTGCCAGAGGCATCAGTATGTAGCACTAAAGTATCAGAGTCATGCCACTCTGAAGACAGAAAGAAATTTGCCCCATTCCAGTTGGAAATAAACTTCTTCCACATTTCAAGATCTTGGAAGAAACCAGAATTTAGCTTAATGTGGTGATGTGGTTTCTTGATGTTTCTAGTTAGAGCAATCATGCGTTGTAAGAAGGGCTGCCCAGGGCACTACTTTACATGCAAAGTTTAGGGTGCCTATTAAAGACTGCAATTCTTTTAGAGTACAGGACCGTCTATGTTGAAATTGCTCAAAGATGGCATGCAGCCTCTCAATTTTGTCTCGAGGTAGACTGGCTTTCATGTTTACAGTGTCTAATAGGATGCCTAAAACTCAAGTACTTGCGAGGGCCTTGTGTTTTCCCTGGAGCTATTGGGATCTTAATGCTTTCAAAGGTAGATAACATTTTTGTTAAACTTTGTTGACAAACCCCGTCCAAAGGTGGTGTAACTGCTGGGGGCTCAATGAGAAGGAAATCATCAAGAATATGACATACAAATGAGATGTTACAGTTATGGAGTAGGATCCATTCAAGTGCATCTGAAAGTCGGTTAAAGATGGATGGGGCACTCTGTAACCCAAATGGTAGAACCTTATCATAATAATACTTCCCCTCCAGCACATGCCTAACAGCTCATAGTCATCTGGATGGATTGGGACTAGCCTAAAAGCCGATTCAATGTCGGTTTTAGCCAGGAAGCAGCCTGAGCCAAAACGCTGAATACCCTTGATAGCATCATCTATTGTGATATACTGGAGACTAAAATCTTCTTTCGAAATGCTATGATTTATGCTGGTTGAGCCTGATTTCGGATAAGACAAATGAAAAATTGTGCGGAATTTGCTTGAATTCTTTTTAGGTACCAAGCCAATTGGTGAAACCTGAAAATTCTGAAAGGGGGGAGAGTCAAAGGGCCAGCCATGCGGCCAAGAGAAACTTCAGTTGCTAAATTCGAGGAAACAGTTTCCGGATTGGCAAAAGCAGTAGGCAAATTTTTTGAAAACCTGGGGGTGCGTTGCCCCTGAAAACCTATGTGCACACCATGAGTAAAAACGTTACAAAGCTCTGAAACAAAATTTTTGTCTGGATGACCAGACAGAGCTTCTTCTAGGTTGTGAACAGAAACAGGGGTAGGTAATGGTATTACTTCAGTCACGTTTTGATCTTGAAGTTTTGTGACCTCGTTTTGAGATTTGCTCATTATCCTCAGCTTGTGTGGATTTGAAGGAGGGGCAGAGATACCCTGGGTGTGGTTGATTGCACCTGTTACATAGGTGGCGGTATTGGCATGACTGCCGGGAACACAGACCCATTCGGTTGAATTCATGACAAGAGCCTCCTCGTTCGCCCCCTGAGGAAGCCCGGTTTTGGGGTCCATTGGCAAAAATTGGATATTGTCGTGCAAGCATATCCGGTGCTGTGGTAAATATCATCAGCCAAAGTTGTTGATCAAGAATGGACCAGTCGAGACTAGGGTTAAGTGCGGCTTTACATCGGAATTTGTGGTCGTATATACACCAACCCAGGCCCCGGTGAGTTTGGGCAGCATGGCGTATCAAACTCATATATTGGATAAGTTCTTGGGCCCGACCGGGAAACTGATGGGTCATAACGCTCATATACGAGGTGTACGCGGTTGTCCACTGTTCAATATCGGTGATTCTAGCGGTTGGCTGAGATGCCTTTTTGGCCTTAATCACCGTGTTCTCACGCGTTAAGATTATGGGCTCATCGGATTGGTTGCCCAACGACACGTTTTTAGGTTGAAGTTTCGCTAAGTCAAAAAACTCACCCGACTGGATTTGCTTGACGTATGTCGCAGGAACCTCGTGGAAGCCATTTCCGTAGGGAATTCGCTGTACTGTGGCGTTGGTCGACTGATTTGCAGTTAGTGTGGGAATATTGCCTTCGCGCACTTCGCGTTCGTCTAGGATGACTGAATGCTGTTGGCCGCGTTGCTTCCACTAGCACAAGACGTCGAGTTTAACATTGCTTGGACGGCAGCCCGGGCTGCGTTGGACGCTATCTCGGCCGCAGCTTGTTCAATACAACGAGAGGCTATCGACTGAATTTGTGCCTGCTGCGCTTCTGAAAGAAGTTGTTGCGATTCCATAGGCAAGGTTAGTGATTCCGTAGGCGCTGGTTGCGAGTCTTCGTTTGTAGACACGCGTAAATTCACGTTAGTTGTGGCGTGGTGTTGTAAGCGAGCAACTAACGCATTTCGACGTCCATGTGTTGGTAGGCCTTTCTCGGCGCACTGTCTTCGAAGACTTGTAATGGTATTAACTACATTATGTCTGATGTTGGAAACGTTATTGCTTGACGCACTTCCTTCATTTGCATTTCGTATTCTTACGCGTCGAACTGGAGGCATAGCGATGAATTATTTATAAGCAATCGATGAATAAAAGTTTCGCAGCTTTGTAACCTGTAGTGTGCCTCGTTGGAACTTTAGAACAAGTGATCTCTTGCGAGCATGCTTTATCTATTGTATTCATTTTCCTGGTTTATGATTGGTTACAATTATGTCAAATTAAGCAGGTAACATTCTGATTGGTTGTAGGAATTTTGTGTCATCTGCCGTGCACGTGCACAAATGATGAATACAAAGTAACCTTTGATATTTCAGACATGATATAAACCAGGTGACCTTTCATCACCATCAGCCGCATATTTTAGTTGTGATAACATGAAACTGTAATCAGACCCCTGAGTTATATAGCATTGAAATTGCCATTTGCCAATTACCGTGAGCATTGCTCCATTAACTTAAATTTATATTTTTGCATATAAATTGGCTTTATTTGCGAAATTAAAGGGACAATGTCACCCATATTTGACTAAAAAATGCATTTTATTTACAGTCTGAACTGCAATTCTGAAAATAAACATCGTAAATGGATTTATTTATGACATAAGAGTAATATTAAACGACTTTGGGCTTCCACATCAACATGTAAGACGACGTTTTCATACAAATTGACCTAAACTTGAAAAAGTGTCTGCCAACAATTAATTAAGATGGTATTTACAATCCATTTCAATCCTCGCATAATCTTAACCATCCGTACTTCTGTACACGCTTTTTGTGTTTGTTATTGCTTTATTTTGTAATTACAGTCATTCTTTCTCAGTTTTGTACAAGTTTTGAGAGAGTCAGAATTCCTCAAAAATCGGTGACATTGCCCCTTTAAAATGGGATGAAACTTGAAACTCTGGCAAAATATTCATTTCAGAAAGATCTTAATTTTATTAAGAAATTGGGAGTCAAAATTCGCAATAGTTTGCTTGGAAATGAAGGAAATGCAAATTTTGTCGCGGTTTTTTTTAAGAATCAAACCGTGAAACCGGGGCAAACTATATATCGTTTTAAAAGGAAATAATAGACAAGGAATTTTATTAGAAAGGGTGGTAACACTTTCGCAAATTTATATTTTGAAATAAGGTTGCGCACCCCGCCAAATGTAAAAAAAAACCCCGCCGTAGAGAAAGAATTCCCAAAATACAACTCCCGGCCAAACTGAATTATGATTCTGCTGCAAATAAATTTTGCATTTCAATTTTATTCACGTGGATTAAACACATGTACAACAAATTTATAGCAGGTCGATTCTTGAGACTTGTAAATCGTTCATACATTATCAAGTAGATATGTCATCAGTGCTACTTTTACATCATTATAATAGTACATAATGTAAAATATTTCTTGTACAGAAACGTTAAACGAACTAACAAGTGAATAAAAATGAAAAAACCTCCATGCATAAGTACATATATGTCCGATATAACGTCAAAATGTACATTGTGTATGCACAACATCTTATGAACGACAACGAAAGTCAAATGAAAGAATTACAGTTAGTTAATATTTAAACCAAATTGCCGTAAGATTTGTAAATGCTCTGGGCGTAGATATTGCATAAGCCAATTTGGAAGTAAAGTTATTTGCGGATCAAAGTAAGGTTGCTTCATCCCGACGCAATTTCGATTAAGATGAAAGTAAACATTCTCCTTGTACATTATTTCATTGCTTTGATTTGCGCGAAAACCTCTTTTCATTCTCGACACGATGACTAGATCATATGGTGGACGAGCGATGAGACCATCCGGTTTTAATGCCTGGGAGCATCCATGACAGGAACGTACCATAGGTGAGCAAAACTGCAAGAGATATAAAATAAATTCTCCTACCTTCGGTGTTGGTGGTCCAGGGAAAGCCACGGAGGGTGGTAGTGTTTGAGCAGACGGCACCTGTGAAGGTCCAGAGAAAGCCATGGAGGGTGATAGTGTTGGAGATGATGGAATCTGTGAAGGTCCAGGGAAAGCCACGGGGGGTGGTAGTGTTCGAGCAGACGGCACTTGTGAAGGTCCAGGGAAAGCCACGGGAGGTGGTAGAACTGGAGATGATGGAATCTGGGAGGCTGTTGAGACTGATAATCCATCGGAAGACAAATTACCGGCATTCCTATAAAACGGCCGATCAATAATGGTTGTGACCTCCGGTTGGTTAGCAGTTCTACCACCCTTGCGTCGAGCTGTGGCTGCTTTACCTCCCTTTTTTCCAGTACCACTGCTGCTGTCGAAAGTCATCAGCGGTTACGTTCATTCTCGCAGGACCTTTTTCGCGAAGCCACATTAAGTACTTTGCAGTGACACCTACTTTCTCTGCAACAGCAATAGCATGTGAACAGATCTTGGACGCTTTCCAGGCTGGACACTCTTCGCAAGTCACTTTCCCGTTTTTGCATACATCCACATAGTGCGGTCTTTTCGATGTCTGGCTTTCCACCATATAGGCGATCTTATCGGACGTGCCTGGAGCACAAACAATTGAACCTTCGCAATTCAAGAGTTTTTCAGCCTTTTCGGTCATGGAGGTTAAGACAGCCGGTTGGACAGATCTGATACTTTCGTCTCCCAGATCGACTGAAAGTTGGACCCGCTTCGCTGGAGGAGGTACGTCTGAACATGCGTCATCTGTGTTATCACGACCTGTTGAGGGGATGCAATCTATATTTGCTTCATTCGACATTCTTTTCGCATGAAATCTTTTTAGATGCGCTTCCCGTTGTTTTGTATTCATCTTAAACCAATCACTTTGTGACACTTCAAAGGAGGAAAAAGCAGGTGCCAAACGGTAAGGACCCTTATTAATAACTGCGGAATCCACATCCTCTTTTTGTCGAGAGAGTAAGATGCCCATCTCACGGCAAAAATCTGCAATTTCGTTTTGTCGAAAATTAACACCGCGTTTTATAAGAGCGTTAGCGGACTCGGGAATGTTCGTATAATATGGAATAGGGGGATCACCCAAACCAGCATTCCTGCGAGCTTCCTTCAACATACTCTCATTCATCATTTCCACCTATAAATATGTGGAAGGTAATGTTAGACACCATGAACTAAAAGTACATGCATATAAACAAGCAGCTTTGCTTGCTACTACTGATGCTTCCTGGATGCCATATTAATTACTTTCAAAAAAAAACTTAGAACATAAAATATAAAGCCAACCTTTTCGTTTATGTATTCATAAAATATGGGTGTTTTCCTCTGGAAGGTACTGTTGTTCGTTGGAGTTCCACACTTCTTTTAAAGAGAGTAGTTTTGCTCGAAGGTCGTCCTCGTCATCGGCGTCGAGAAGTCCTTTGGCGAAAAGCGGTATGTTATGTTAATAGATTTGAATTTGAAAACCAGCTGTAAAATTTCTGATTTTCATATACTAGTGCGCAGATTTTCACACAAAAGGTTTCCTCGCTTAGCTACAATGAATGAACGTAAAAATGTAAAATATTACAAACCTTTCTCCCAAGTGTCTCCGATTTTTCGTCCAAATATGTCAGACAGGAATTCTTTCTGCGCTTGATCGGGTACGTTGGACAATCTCAATTGCGTTTTGCAATTATCTCTAAAATGGCTGAAACACCGTAGATGAACGGCATACGGGAAGTTGTACTTCATCGCTTTGAACAGTTTTTCTTCGCCATCGGTTCCAAAAGCTAAAATTTCTCGAATATCCTTATTGAGACCAACAATCTTGCTAAAAAGATAGTTATATGAATCGAAGGATTTTGTCTGGCTTAGAAGAATGGGACCAATCATGGTTGGATGGTTACCACCAACTCGGTTGACAACTTTTAAGTTTGCGAAAGACGTAACTGTTGCATTGAATTTACCCAGGTTGAATGTTGGATCTGCTCCAAACACCGAGAAACTAACCGGATCTGTACAAAATGTGGCGACGTCATGAAACTGCCAATCAAACCCTAAGACACATCGCATTTCGGGAGCTCCTATAACTTCCCGTATGAACGGCTGTTCATCACGTTGCAGCTGTTGTCTCTTGTACTGTTCCAAAAGAATTAGCAGTGAATCTACATTGTCGTAGCTCTTTGGATTTGTATGTCCGCGCCTGTAGTATTTCGCCTGTGCACGATTTCGGGGTAGATCACTGATTGAGGAAGCCTTCGTTACGCCACCTTGCTCCTCTTGAGCATCCTGATATGCGTTCTTTGGAGTTTGAGACAAGGATTTACTTTTCAACGTGCTTACTGTGCTCTCCTTGATTCTTACATAAGGAGTAGAGTGTTTTCTCTTGCAGTTTCCATGCACCATGGGTTCGATTGAATGCTCTTTCCCGTCAAAGAGATACTGAATGAAAATCCATCTGGGGAAACCTGCCAAAAAATGAGTAATATTTCTGAGATTTTTCATGTCATTGATTGCTCGCGATGGAAAGACGCTATAACATACATTCTATGCAAATGACAGTTTTTGAAACACCTTTTTACAAAATTTAGCTATGGGCGAAGAAACTATGAATTATTACGTTTTTTACATATGTTCCCATTATCATCACTGTTTTTCATGATCTTATCTTCACAAAACTACAAATGTTGATATGCATGATTTCGCAAAACTTTCTACATTTTCGCATAATGCTTCAGTCAACTGACACCACGGCCCCCCAACCCCCGGGACATAGCGGGGAATTAACAAAATTTAGCGGGGATTTAACGCTATTTAACAACGTACTATGCCCGGGAGGGCGTCGTATAAGTCATTTTTAGTATATTAATTTGTGAATTTGGATGCAATTTTAATATATTATTTCGATAAATATTATTTCAAAACATTCTCCTCGTGATATAGGAAAATAAAAACAAACTATTGTTGTCGGGAATTAAAACTTGTGCTATCTTGTACAAAAACTTAAAAGGCTCAAATTTGAGCAAGGAAAGGCGAGAAAATACACTAAATTTTCATCGGCAGTTCGGTTGCTATCCCGTTGCTAAGGAAAAACACAACTGACCAATCAGCGACGATTTTGGTTGAAGGCCGTATAAATTATGCCGGGATTTAAACCAGGGGTTTAAAGGATGTGGACTGGGGCGAGTCAATAAAAACAAGAAAATGGCGGCTGAAAAAAGCGCATGAGACAGGTTTAATACAGGTACGTGCTTTTCTCTATTTAGTGTTCAATCTTTAGCCATCCGTTGCTTTCAATACTCAAATATTATCAGGCATCGTCATTTCCATTGTTTGGATAAACTTTACCTTTTATAACTTAAGTTGCATTGGTAATTTGACACGCACCAAAGTCCTGAGGCATTATTAAAATATCAATATGTCATTCTCAATTTTTCAATATCAAGAATATTTTGACCGGCAGTCTTTTAAACCTCAGTCCTTCTCTCGCTCCCTCTAAGATCTCCCACTAAATCCCGGCTATGCCGGGGTTTTAACAGACTAGCCCGAGGGACGGGAGAAATAATGTATATACACAGGACCCTTTTGAAAACCACATTATGTGATATTGGCCGCCTGTATAAAGAATTTTTATAAATAAATAAATGTTTTTTTAACACTTTGTTGATGTTAAATTCCCTGCTATATCCCGGGGGTTGACTGAAGCATAATGGATGGGCTATCCTGTTAATTTGTGTGAAGCACAAGCATTGCTGCTTTTTTACCTTCTATAAACGAGGCACACTTTTTTAGATCAGGAGCAGAATTATTCTTGAAATATGTTCTTTTGACGATATACTGTATCCCTTCCTTCAAAGGATCGTCGACGTCAACTGGCAACACCTCTCCTTCATCAAGGCAAAAACGCTGGCGTTGAACACCGTTGTTTTTCCACGAACCCAGATCGTCGCACTTCCAGTCGTTGTCGTTTTTCAGTGATGATCGGTCGAGTAGAAAGCATGCGTTGTGTTGAATAGCAGTTGGGACCTTCTTGCATATCAAAGTATCGTCAATCGGCTTCAGGATTGTTTCCAGAATTTCGGCTGGACATTTAATTGTCGTTGTCCACTCGTATACCGGAGAGATTCGTCCCCATTATAATGCTGTCCTGGAAGTCTAAACGCCATCAAAGAATATGCAACTGTCGGATTGACATCGACATAAGCATCGAGAGAAGAGTTTAGCTGGGGTGGGGGGTGGGGGTGTTGTTATCAGACCGACCAATTGCTGATAGAGACTTCACTATGACATATATGGAAAAAAAGTGGTGTAACTTTTCGAAGTATGCACATTTGGGGGGGGGGGGGTGTTTCTTCATGCAAATGGGGATCCTCCCCTCAGAAATGTTTTGTATTGTTGAGCGCCCTAGACTTAATTTTGTGCAATTTCAATCTGATTTTTGCTCTTTTAAGACAAATATTTGGTTCATAATCAAATTCGCCATATGCAAGACAAGTGCAAATAAAATGTGAGCTGTGTACTTACAAGGTTGCTACATTAGAGTTTGCAGTTTCCAACAGTAGTTGAAGCCGACAGTCTCCAAACATATTTTGGTGGTCCCCTAGTTTTGTGTTTGTTGCATCAGGCGAATTAATCCTTATATACATCAGATACATTATACCGAATAACATGCAAGATTTACCTGTCGCTTTGTGTTGGTTTGTCAAAAGCAGGTGGTAAACTGCCATTGCTAATATCCGAATCCGATGTCTTAGAACTATCAGACTCCACATCATCTGCAACCATTTTTCTTGAGAGTTAGAAAGAGATACAAGTCAAATCTATACGATCAAATCAATTTCCGAATGGTACGAGTATACGTGCCCATTATAGGCAAGAACTAAGATTACATTCATTTTATTGTGCATGGGGGAGCATTGATATATTTCATGAAACAATTTTTTAAATCATGATTTGTATATTTATCCCTGCCGAAGGAAGAATTAAAAATTAAAGTCTGATTGTGTACGTATAGCGTATACTTACTTTTTATTGAAATCATTCAAATCACTTTGGCAAGTATCGCTGTCGTCAGGCGAGTCGTCAATCGTTATCTATGTCGAAAGGAAAATGTTAAAATAGTACAAAAATTTCTTTTAGTACAAAAACTGTTCGAGCTGTAAAAACGATGGAAAATAACAGTCTTCCAGATGAGCTATAAGATTTAGTCTTATACGATTTATATGAATCTATAATCAGTCTAAGATATAAAGCTATATAATACACCACCTGTTCAACTTGATTTTCATGTAGTATTTCGATATCATTATCATCATCGAACTCATCAGATGTGTCATGATGCGGCCTCTGCACTTTGAAAGATTCACTAGATTGCGCACAGAAAACATAGAACTTGTTGAACAGAATGTTAAACATAGAACAGAATGTTTAAATTGAGGTTTCCATTTCCAACCATAAATCTTTTGTTTTCACCATCAGAGGAATTTCCAAGGATTTTTTTTTATTTGGAGCAATTCCCCCTGACCCTATTTTATTCAGATTTATGTGGTAATTCAGAACTTTTTTTAGAAATCCCCCCCCCCCCCGCCCTCCTTCCCCACAAAATGAAATATTGAGGTGGCTCGATGTGTAGTAAAACATCGTTTTGAGCAATAATATCATGAAGTTTAAGTGTATTACTGACATTACTGGCTGTTAAACCGAGATAATTTGTCAGCGTTTTCAATGGTTGTATTTCCAAAACAAGATATTTAACAGACGAAAAAGATATGAACGAAAAACGAGACGAAGAAAAGTTATGAATATATAATTAGGTGTTATAGTTTCAAACGGCTATGAATCGCTTGTATTATGTTCTATACTACAAAAATCTAGCTTATATTACTAGTATTTGCATGCTGATTCTGAGGCTGGTCTAGTTTGATCTTGATATAAAATACACTGAAATTAGTAACCGACAAAATCATAGTCTCTACTAGTACAGTAGTACTCTAGATTCGGCGTCGGCAAAAATTATATTTTGACACCTTAGCAACACAGTCGAAATTACCAAAACTGCCGGTTCTCCTTGAATTTTGAAGTTATGGACCAGGAAATATATCTATGAAGAGAGATTTTGACGACGATTTCGATGGTGGTATTGCCAAAACAAGACTTTTCACAAAAGAAAAGTTATCAACGAAATTATATATTTAATTTACTTTCACGCAGGTTATGAATCCGCGTATTATGATTTATGTTGTCTACTAGTCTACAGTCTACAGAAATTTAGCTGACGACTGAGCTGATATAAACTAGAAAATTCGAACGGTTGTACGTTTATCTTGATAGCGTACACTGAACCGAAGTTAAGAGCTTTCAAACTTATAGAGCACACGGGGGTCAAAAGACTATACCACCTGCTGGCAAAAACTTAAATTTTTTTGAACAAAAATACCGCGCAGACTCTGACTACCTCGGGAGTAATACTGTATAATTATATAGTTTAAACTATATAGTTAGTCCTAGAATATACTAATACAATGGCTACGTACCTGCTTATTTGCTCCGTTGGCGTTGTTTTCTCAACTGACTGAAATTGATTTTTCAAATTAACTTGTAGACTGTCAAAAACGTCCTTAGCACTTGGCCTTAATGATGGCTCGAATTCTGTGCACGCTTCGTAGATTTCCGCAAGACGCTTCCATTCATTACTCTGCTTTAATACATATTTCTCCTGGGCTATTGGCTTTTGTTTCGCCTTCAAGAAATCTTCCAGGATTTTCCAGCCTGCTTCATCTTTATATTGATCTGAAAAGGATGCTTCAAACCAGGATTTATTAAATTGAACAACACCATTCCATACGCCCATATATCTGCTTTCTTTAAATCTTCAACTGACGCGGCAGGCAACTGAAAATCGTTTACTAAAAGTTCCGGAGCCATGAAAACCGGAGTTCCCCTGTTAACTTGATTTGTCTTGGAATAAAGAATAGTGTTGGTGCGAATATCTTGCGATCTGCTTTCTCCAAAATCTGTAAGTTTGCAAATCAAAGGTGTCTTACGGCTGATTTCTTCAATTTTGGCAGGGTCGGTTAGCTGACAATAATGCTGGTTTGAGACTAAAATATTGGCAGGCTTTAAATCTCTGTGAGTAATGCCACTTTCGTGTAGGTATTGTAGTCCAGACGCGACGTCGCTAGCTGCCCGATAAAACACTTGTTTGTCTATGTTTGCGCACGAGTTTTGTCCAAGTTCAAGAGGAGATCCGCCAAACAGTTCACTTTAGCCCTTAGACCGAACGGCTTAAAATCAAAATATACATATTCTAGCAGTAGCGCGTACTCGTCGTCACAGATCCCTTTAAACTCTACAATGTTACGATGAACAAGATTGTTCAAAAGTTTGGCCTCCTTTAACATTTTTCTTCGTGTTTCTTCTTCGTCTCCTGCGCCAAATAGCTTCTTAACAACGACTTTTGGTGACACGACGGAATTTCAGCAGTAAAATTGTTGAAAAGCCCCCTTGTGCTATTTCATCTTTATTAATGAAATCAGCAAAATGGAAGCATGGTAGCCCTTCAACTTCAAGTGTCGGAGAAGTTGTTGAAAAATCATCAGTTTGAGAAACTAAGTTGCCAAATATCGACATCTTCCCAACTTTGAAATCACAGTCAGATCTTGATCTCCGTTGCAATTCCCATGCATTTACATATTGCCCAGACACGAGCAACACAATGTAGCAAATTTGTTACATTGAATGTCAGTTGTGACATTGAATGTAGCTAATTAAGTTGTGACACGAATGTTGATATGTCTATTATTGTTGCATGCGTAAGTCCTGAGATGTGGTAAATTTATAGGTCTGGTGAGAATTATTTGATCGACATTTGGCGCATAAAAGCGCTTGAATATATTTGGGGTTTGGAAATAATTGTAGGTAGAATTCATACAAAAGAAGTGGCAATCCTAGTTGAATTGATACTGCAGTACTAGTACTTGAAAAAATCCTTAAATTGTTATTACAACCGACTTAAAGGGCAATGTCACCGATTTTTGAGGAATTCTGACTCTCTCAAAACTTGTACAAAACTGAGAAAGAATGGCTGTAATTACAAAATAAAGCAATAACAAACACAAAAAGCGTATTACTCTTATGTCATACATAAATCCATTTACGATGTTTATTTTCAGAATTACAGTTCACACTGTAAATAAAATGCATTTTTAGTCAAATATGGGTGACATTGCCTCTTTAATTTCGCAAATAATTGTCAGTATAATAGAAATTATTAAATTATAATTTATTATTAAATTAAAAAATTATAAATTATTATTATCGCGACATTTATGCTATCATCCGCGTTTTATCCCCCATCCGCATTTTCCCATCCGCGTTTTATCCCCCATCCGCATTTTCCCATCCGCGTTTTATCCCCCATCCGCATTTTCCCATCCGCGTTTTATCCCCCATCCGCATTTTCTCATCCGTATTTTCTCATCCGTATCCGCCATCCGCATCCGCCATCCGCATCCGCCATCCGCATCCGCCATCCGCATCCGCCATCCGCATCCGCCATCCGCATCCGCCATCCGCATCCGCCATCCGCATCCGCCATCCGCATCCGCCATCCGCATCCGCCATCCGCATCCGCCATCCGCATCCGCCATCCGCATCCGCCATCCGCATCCGCCATCCGCATCCGCCATCCGCATCCGCCATCCGCATCCGCCATCCGCATCCGCCATCCGCATCCGCCATCCGCATCCGCCATCCGCATCCGTATCCGCCATCCGCATCCGTATCCGCCCTTTATCCCTACCCTGCAGTACTAGTACTTGAAAAAATCCTTAAATTGTTATTACAACCGACTTAAAGGGGCAATGTCACCGATTTTTGAGGAATTCTGACTCTCTCAAAACTTGTACAAAACTGAGAAAGAATGGCTGTAATTACAAAATAAAGCAATAACAAACACAAAAAGCGTATTACTCTTATGTCATACATAAATCCATTTACGATGTTTATTTTCAGAATTACAGTTCACACTGTAAATAAAATGCATTTTTAGTCAAATATGGGTGACATTGCCTCTTTAATTTCGCAAATAATTGTCAGTATAATAGAAATTATTAAATTATAATTTATTATTAAATTAAAAAATTATAAATTATTATTATCGCGACATTTATGCTATCATCCGCGTTTTATCCCCCATCCGCATTTTCCCATCCGCGTTTTATCCCCCATCCGCATTTTCCCATCCGCGTTTTATCCCCCATCCGCATTTTCCCATCCGCGTTTTATCCCCCATCCGCATTTTCTCATCCGTATTTTCTCATCCGCATCCGTATCCGCCATCCGCATCCGCCATCCGCATCCGCATCCGTATCCGCCCTTTATCCCTACCCAAATTTTACGGCTATAGAAAAGAATACCATTATCGTTAAATCGGCAACACGTATTTTGTTAATGAATATTAAATACTACGATAAAATATAGTTCAGTGTTCAGTTGTCAAAATTTGGTTCGGAATTAGGACACGTGCACTCGAGCGTGCGTTGGCGTATGTTCACGTGAACGTCTATTAGTTGTTCAGGATTATTGCCATCTTGGCATCTTGCCATTATAATTATATCATTTGGGTTAACAGGACGGTATGTCCAATTTGAGCAGTATATGTCGCACTGGCATTGTCTCATTGTCAATATATCTAGTTCCTGGTAGGCACCACTTCTACTGACAGCAAGGTCAAAGTCTTTGAATTATAGCTGATTAACTGTATGTAAGAAAGTTACATCAATGATTTTCAACCAGGAAAGCCTTGATAGGCTATAATTTAATTAAAATTTTCATGTAATTTAGGCCAAAAGGTTTTAAGAACTCAGATTTGCAGCAACAAAAGGGTGGCTGTATGTTGGCAACCTAAGTCAGTACCCCAATATTTCACAAAATGTCCACCACTATATATTAACCTACTTGATTCTATTGGTATATGCAGTTAAGTCAAAGGCTAAGCTTGTTGTCAAAGTTACTAAAAGATATCATGGAAATAATGTGGCAGTTAATTATATTTTATTTTCAGATTGCAATTTCTTTATATACTACATAGTACTACCAACATTGTAGACTATGTTCAGATAATATTTCATATTAGCTCGTGCAAATCTCAACATGCATGTGACTGCTTTCACTGTTGTGTTCAAGCTTGAGTCGATATACTACATACACCACTGTTATCACAGTTTAGGGAAATACAGTTGGTGCCAATTTAATGTTAACCTTTAGAAAACAAATCTCGGATAATTGGGGGTCAAATGAACCTTATATATGATGCACAAATCTGTTTGCTTGTTAATGTATGTAATTCAATTATTCAATCACATTCTCTGTATACTGAACCTGTTGCTGTTCAAATGTAGAGACCTTTTATCGTATAGCTCCGAGTTGCATATACCAGACTGTTACGTCAGATAAATAAAATAGAAAATAACAAAACAAACATGCCTTGTTAGTCAGCTCTGTTGGTCGTGTTACCAACACTCCAATTATGAATTTGTGAAATAAAAAGCTTCGTGGGGGAGCTGCTGTATGTCTTGGGCCCCATCCAGGTTTCCTGTACTGCAGGTTTTTCCTGGCCTCCCTGACACCTCAGCTGTAGTATGAGTGATGGTAATGCTCAAATGGAAGTCAACTATCATCAGGCAAAAGCTGTCTTCTCTATGACTACAGCTTTGTGGGAGATGGGTTTCTTCGTCTATGGGGAATACACTTGCAGTGTATTTGCGGGGTTGAAGTGTTCCAAATGGTCAACTTCATTGCCCATAGACTCAGATTATTTCATGGAAATATAATCAGTCGAATCGTAAGGACTGTCCAAGGGGATTATCACCCATTGGTTCAGGTAATGTCGGAGAGGGTCGCAACCTTGATGACAGGGCTCTATCGGGGTTTTTACCCCTAGGGCATTTAGTCTCTCCTAGCGGGTCTCATGTATACACTCGCAGGATGAAAACATAAGGCTAGAATGAGTCTTTGGGTTGACCAGAGTATAAATATTGGTTCACTTCAGTCTTCACCCCGAACCCGTTCTCCCACAAATTTGGCGTGTGTTTCATTTAATTACCGGTGAATTTTAGTATATAATGTGCTTGGATCATTAAAGCCAATTTATAGATCACAATGTATAAATTTAAGTTAATGAGACAACACATTAACTTGAGGTTTGTTTTGCTATACAACAAGTGGGAAAAGCCTGTCAACACCCACTAAATTCACAACAAAATATCTCTGATCAAAGTTCAAAGTTGTCCGGACACCTGCAATACGAATGCAATTTGCTCAGCCAATCGAATGACTCTATTGCCAATCATATTTCAATGACCATATGTAAAGCTTGCTATATAACGTCAAGCGTGTCACTTTGCCGAATGTTTCAACTGAATAAACACGAAATTCTGCAAGAATAAAAATTTCCACCCACCCACCCTTCTATTTTACAGGTTGGAGGAACTAATCTAATGGACGATATATTTATCTATCTCATTATATAGTTATTTTCATGCAGGGTAATCCAAGAGGAACAAACGATCAATTCTATCGTATCGCTGGAAATGTTCTGCTGTATCGTTATGCTGGATGTGTTCTTGCTTTAGTTATGCTGGATAATTAATCCAAGAGGAAAACACGAACAATTTTATTGCTGTGAATGATCATGTTGTATATATCTAAACTTGTTGATGTTGAATAAAGCTTTGGTTCGGGGTTGAAGTGTTCCAAATGGTCAACTTCATTGCCCATAGACTCAGATTATTTCATGGAAATATAATCAGTCGAATCGTAAGGACTGTCCAAGGGGATTATCACCCATTGGTTCAGGTAATGTCGGAGAGGGTCGCAACCTTGATGACAGGGCTCTATCGGGGTTTTACCCCTAGGGCATTTAGTCTCTCCTAGCGGGTCTCATGTATACACCTGCGGGATGAAAACATAAGGCTAGAATGAGTCTTTGGGTTGACCAGAGTATAAATATTGGTTCACTTCAGTCTTCACCCCGAACCCGTTCTCCCACAAATTTGGCGTGTGTTTAATTTAATTACCGGTGAATTTTAGTATATAATGTGCTTGGATCATTAATTTAATATACTGTGAAATTGTTGTGAACAACGGCGCTTTAAATAACACGTGCATTCCAACAACACGTGCATTCCAGCGAAATACAAGTAACGAGAACAGAAAGCTTGTCAATCATTATTTAGATACAAATATTAAACATTAGTAGAAATTGTGAGGTGTATATTGCTTTTCATGCATTCTGATTGGTCCAAATTGAGCCTCTAATTAACAATTAGTCGCCGAAGGCGAGGTGATTAAAAGCCTATAGTCACTGAGCCGAAGGCGAAGTGACTATAGGTTTGTAATCACCGAGCCTGAGGCGACTAATTGTTTTAGTAGAAATTTCAAAGAGAAAAACAAACACAGAAAGTTATGAGGTCAGTTGAAAAGGCTATAGGACAAAATTCAGCGCTTTTCTCAGCGGCCGGTTTAATATTAAAAACATGCCGGCAAAAGACGGGTGTCAAAACATATCGAAGCGAAACAAAAACAAACAATTTCGTGGGAAAAAATACCTTGGAAGGGCTCAAATACAAAGTAGAATGGTTTTAAAAATATATCACAGCTAGGTTTTTGCTGAATATAACGATATAAATGAGGATAAAACGAATAATTTTCAAAATAAACACTTGTGGTTGAGCCGTACGGAAAAAGTTTTATACATGTTGATTTCAACAGCGAGAAAACGCTGCCTTTCATGGAAGAAAAATAGTGTATTTGTTATCGCTTACCTTTAAAAATGTCAAAAATATATCCTCCTTGAATTTAGCGGCAGTTTTTTCATTTAAAACTTTGAATCAGGCTCAAAAACCCGATTTTTGTTTTAAATTCGGCAGCTTGCGAAGAAGCCATTTTGAAAAAAAGTGATAGTCACTGGGCAGTGACTATCACTTTTTAGTATAAACTTAGTAATAGACTATCACTTTTCCTGCGTTCTGATTGGCTACGCTACTCGTAGACTATTAGTGATAGTCTACTAGTAGCAAAATTCAAAACAATGGCGTGAAAATTCACGTTTAAAATTAATATTAATACTTTTGTTTACTTTTGTATTGTGTTCCCTAGTTCTCAATAAATGCTATAGTTTATACTAAAACAATTAGACAACTCGGCCTCGTTGGCTATGAGCGAATAGTCAACTCGGCTTCGCCTCGTTGACTATTCGCTCATAGCCAACTCGGCCTCGTTGTCTAATTGTTAATTAGTAGAAATTGTGAGGTGTCTATTGCTTTTCATGCATTCTGATTGGTCCAAATTGAGCCTCTAAAAAGTGATAGTCACTGCCCAGTGACTATCACTTTTTTACAAAATGGATTCTTCGCAAGCTGCCGAATTTAAAACAAAAATCGTTTTTTTGACCCTGATTCAAAGTTTAAATGATAAAAACTGCCGCTAAATTCAAGGAGGATTTTTCTTCCATGAAAGGCAGCGTTTTCTCGCTGTTGAAATGTACATGCATAAAACTTTTTCCGTACGGCTCAACCACTCAAGTGTTTATTTTGAAAATTATTCGTTTTATCCTCATTTATATCGTTATATTCAGCAAAAACATAGCTGTGATATATTTTTAAAATCATTCTACTTTGTATTTGAGCCCTTCCAAAGTATTTTTCTCACGAAATTGTTTGTTTTTGTTTCGCTTCGATATGTTTTTGACACTCGTCGCGAGTGTTGCTTTTGCCGGAATGTTTTTAATAACCGGCCGCTGAGAAAAGCGCTGAATTTTGTCCTATAGCCTTTTCAACTGACCTCATAACTTTCTGTTCTTGTTTTTCTCTTTGAAATTTCTACTAAAACAATTAGTCGCCTCAGGCTCGGTGATTACAAGCCTATAGTCACTTCGCCTTCGGCTCAGTGACTACAGGCTTGTAATCACCTCGCCTTCGGCGACTAATTGTTAAATAGATGCATGTGCGACACAGCGACAGAATAGAATAGGTTTTCGGATACATACTTTTAGTCATATGAGTTATCTCAATCATTATCACAGGCCCTGAAAACAACACAACCAAAAATTTGAATCCAAGCACGATTACTGTCATATGATGGAAAACTTACCAATCCACGAATCGTATTGGACTTGATTAGTGATAAACCCTTGTTCAACATTTGAATCGATATAAAGAAGTTCTCCACCCAAACGCTGACATCGTGTGCTGGCCGAATTGAAATCTTTCTCGTCCGTGTTAAACTGGTAACATGACATACCATACTCGTGCCAACCAAATGGACAACTTCCAAATTCTATAGAAATTTGTAAAAGGAGAACGTCATCTCAACTCTATAAGAAGCCTTCCTGCAGATGTCATGCATGAGTTCAATTGGTCAGCTGGAATAGGTCAGTTGATCTTCTATGGTGAAAAATTTTCTGAAAAATGTGATTACAATTTCAATGTACTACTTGCTATTTTCGATTATTTGAGAGCTTTATTTATAATACTACTCTAGAACAAAAATTACGATTTTCAACAACATCGTGTTCGATATTATTGTAAAATATTCATCAATGTAAGAAGAAAATTTGATACAGCTTGGAAGAAAGCAGAGCGAGATAATCCCACTTCTAAAGGAAGGAAATCATGAGATTCTTAACAATAATCGGCCATTGTCGTTATTGTTGACTGCACCTAAGATCTGTGAACGGTCTAAGATCTGCGTGGTCATAAATAAATTTAGTGTGCATATGTCAAAGGGGAAACGGCTTTACTGAATCCCAAAGTGGGAACAGAAAGTTGCATTCCACCGAAACACTAAACATTTTTATATCAGACATTTTCGTGATACATGAATCGTAAAAAAAGTAACTGCCTTAGTTTTATTAAACCTATGTATGTATGTAAACCTTTATTTAATGACGCTGGCCTCGTCAACAAAATAGTTGGTTTCCACGAGGGGCGTCAATATTAAAAAAACTATTTACAAAAAATACACAGAGAACAAGTAAATTATTTACAAAAAAAGAAATTAGTGTGACCCATAAACTTACATGTTGTCATTTCTAGGTATAACATTTTTGAAGCAATAAATAGATTGCGCTTCCTTAGCCTCAATAGGAAGACTGTTCCAGAGTTTAGCACCACTGTATTTAAAACTAATTTTGAGGAATTGTCGTTTCGGTTTAGGAAGAGTCAGGTCAGAGTGACAATTTCTCAGATTATAGTTAGTTTGTAGGAGATTGTATTGTATTGTATTGTATTGAACTTTATTTAAACACGGTAGACTCATCAGGATTTACAAAAAGAAGTTACATATATCTACATATTTACATAAATGACATCAAATCATTACAAAATTACATAATCTTACAAAACAAAACAACCTGCTTTCCACGAGTGCCGTGTGACTATAATATCTATCATATACTCTGGCTTAAAAGACTTTAAATTTGATAAATTCATAAAATTATGATAAAAAACTTTTGCAGCCAGAACGAAACTCACTTAGAGTTTTAGCCTGTCGTAACCCAATAGGAAGGCTATTCCAAAGGACGGCACCTCTATAACTAAAGGTGCGTGAAATTGGTGCGTGGCAATGGAATACCAAGGCTGGTCTCAGTATTTCTGAGTTGATAATTGGTGACGCTGCTATGGTCAACAAGTCTCGAACCTAGATAATCTGGAGCGAGTCCATTCAGAGACTTATAAACCATAACAGCTTCACCAATCTGTCGTTGACATTCGAGATTTTTCCAGCCAAGATCTTTAAATAGATTGTGAGCACTAGTGTCATAGCCAGAAAAAGTCAAAACACGGGCTGCGCGGTTTTGCAATTTTTGAAGTTTGTTAGCGAGCGTTTTACCACAATTACCCCACACGGTGTTGCAATAGTCAAAATCGACAGCTTACTAACATTTTTGCCTAACTCATTTCGTAGCAATTTAAGTAAGCATAACAAATTAGAAGTAAAAGTGCCTATGTCACATGATTGAGTTAGGCAAAAATCTGACTGAGATCTGAGAGCACATGCATAATTGGAAAATCGACATACACACGTGTTTAGGAGCTGTATTACACTTTGGAAGCCTGGCTAAGTCAAACAACTAAAATTCTTCAAAACTGACTTAGGCAGAAATGTTAGTAAGCTATCGAAATATGGCTGCACAAGCGAGTTAAATACCAATTGCAGCGTGCTGCGGGGGAAAAGTGTTCTGGTTCGTTTTATTGCTCCGATACCGCTGGCAATCTTCTTACACAGTCCATCGATATATTCGCTCCAGGAAAGGTTCTCATCAATAGTAACTCCTAGAGATTTAGTATTTGAAACCTTTTCAATGGGGCGCCATCAATGACTAATGATGGTGATTTCTCAAAAGTTATTAATATCTGCCTAGAACCAATTAACATAAATTCTGTTTTGATTTATTAAGAGTGAGCTTATTAGCAATGAGCCATTCCTTAACATTAGCGAGATCATAGTTCATATTATGCTCAATGGCATCAACACTGTCACTAGCAAAAGATAAATTCGTGTCATCGGCGTACATTCGAGGCTGTGTATAAGAAAGACAGTTAGGTAAATCATTGATATACAGAATAAATAGTAAAGGCCCTAGAATTGTATGTAAACCAATTATTTTCCGTGCCCTCAACACCGTATGTGTTTAACTTAGATATTATAATTTCATGGTCAACTGTATCGAACGCTTTCTTGAGATCTAAGAAAACAACAGCGTTGACATTACCGCGATCAATATCATACGCCCAGTTATCAGTAGCTTCAAGTAAAGCAGTGACCGTAGAATGAAGGCAACGGAATCCTGATTGGTAACCAGATAATAAATTGTTTTCGTTTAAAAATGCAAATATCTGATCGTAGACTACCCTCTCGAACACTTTTGCAACCACAGGAATAATTGAGATCGGACGATAGTTATTTAAATCTGAACGATCACCCTGCTTAAATAAGGGTATAACTTTCGAGATTTTCCAATCTTCAGGGAAGATTCCTGTAGATATTGAGCAATTAAAAATTAAACAAAGAGAGTCTGCAATTAGATCTGCACATTCATGAATAAGTCTTACTGAAATTTTATCCAAACCAGTAGCTTTGTTTTTGCATAATTTTCTCAATAGAGAAAGAACAGTAGAGCAATTAGTAGGCTTCATTTTAAACTTTCCATCACACTTCACACCAGTCAAATAACTCAGGTGTGATCGGTTATTAGCAGTGCATGGAATATCATTTGCAAGATCAGGCCCTACATTGGCAAAATGATTATTGAGTCACTAATTGAAATACCGGATTGTTTGACTTCTTTTATATGCGAGTTATTTGTTTTCCTCGCAGTTATCACATTAACAGTGCTCCAAGTCTTGCGTGAGTTACCATTATTCACAATGAAGGCATTTACATAATAATTCTCTTTGGCTTGCTTAATTTCGCTGTTTACAGAGTTGCGACATGTTTTAAAGATAGGCCAATCATTTGGATCATTTGATCGGGTCGCTTTTATCTTCGAAATATCCCGTGCATGCATGCGCTGTTTTAAATGCGATGTAATCCAAGGTGATTTTGAAGACCGAACACGCTTAGACCTAAGGGGTGCATGCCTGTCAATTACAATAGACAAGAAGTTTTCCAGGCACGCCACATACTATTCGGGTCATCATGAGTATTTATGCAGTCCCAATTCTGCATACTAATATCATTACGAAATTTAGTACCATCAAAGCCTTTAAAATTCCTGTAGCTAACTGCACAGTGCCCGCTTTTGACCAAGTTAATTGAAAGTTTACGATAAACATATACCAGGCTAAGATCACTAATGCTGACATGAGCAACACCTGAACAAACCACCCTGTCCCGACCGTTGGCAAATATCAGATCAATCAAAGAGAAACACGTGTAGGCTCACATATAAATTGATGCATGCCATACAAGTCTGCTATACTAGTTAGTTGATTTGAATTATGATCAAGCTGAGAAGCCGCTACATTACAATTCATGTCACCCATTATATAAAATTCAACTCCCTCTGCATCAATCCTGCCTACTAATGTCTCCAAAAAGCATAAATTTGTCAACAGTGGAATCCGGTGGTCGGTACCAAGTCATAATGAGAAAAGGCTTCGATCTTCGATCTTACGTATTTCAATAGCAAGATTTTCAAGCTGCTCTACACACAGGTCAGGGCGTAACGAGAAATTAATGCTTTCACGAATATAAAAGCTCCGCCAAATCTAACACCCCCGCCAAATCTTCCAATTAGAAATATGCATTTCACCGTCACTAATGGTAGAATCAAGCCTTGTCTCATTAATAGCAAGTAAAATTCTAAGTTCATCGATATGCTTGGGAAAACTAGTAATATTTAACGAAGCCATCTTAAAACCTCGCAATTTGGGGAAAAACGAATTCCCAAGAGAACTATGATACTGATAAATATTACTGTTAGATACGTCAGCAACAGCACTCGGTGGTAAGTCAATCTGTCAATTATTGTTTATGTGCTTAGCAAAGTTATTTAAAAGTGTTTCAGTACCATGATGATTAAGGTGTAAACCACTAGCGTTTAAGTGCACACTACTAATGTTAGAGTGGGAAATAAATTTCCACCCATTTTCACTCGTAAATGTACTTAAGTGTTTATTTACTTCTTTAACTTTCATATCTAAAGAATGGTCGTCAGATCTGCTTAATAGGCTAGAAATTGACACTTTAGTACTGGGAGAGTCGGCGACAATGCACTTACCAAGGTTTTCTATATTTTCGGCAATCGTTTTCGGGTTTGAATGCTTTAAATCGTTTGTTCCAACGTGGATAATAATTTCGTCGGGTTGATGGTTTAACGTTGGCTTGAGGTAATGAAGCATATCGTCGACTCTAGCACCAGAAAAAGCTTTTACCAATGATTTGGAGCTTGAATTGTTCGGTAGTTTCCATCCTTGGACATTCTTTACGATCGAGTCGCCAACAATGACTACCGTTTTTTTGTCTATATCGGCATGAATTTGTTTCTCTTCTCTATGCTCTGGGTTCTTTCCCTTTTTCTTATTCTTTTTCTTGGGAATTTTCGCCCCCTTCGGCTTCGTGGCTTCGACGCCATGACTCATTGTCGTCTGGTCTGCGATAACGCTTGAACCGCTTGCTTCTCTTCAGAATCGTAAGAAACAAGTCTTAAAGCAGTCACGAGACTTCTCTTTTCTTCGCTTAAAACACGCGTCTCTTCTTTCAAGTTTGTAAACTCTGTTTCCACGTAGCGAAGCCTTTGCTCAAGGACATCTGTCTCCTTTCGCAGTCGTTCAGCTTCAGCAATCAGGTTTTGCCTCGTGGGAATACTAGAATCATTCTTAAATGCAAATTCTGATCTCAATCTCCCCAATTCACAAAACAATTTCTGTTCGATTTCATGTAAACCTGCCAGCTTTAGCCTGGTTTCGATATCTGAATTGCCTGGCCCTTGCGTTTGTTTGCTCTCTTCGGTTAGCGACGACTCGACATTTATAACTTCGTGCAGCTCATCGTCGTCGATTTTCGTTGGCTGTTCTTCGATTGTCTCGTTGTTAGTTATATTTATGGCCGCGTTCGATCCCAAAGAGGGTGCCATGTCGACAGCAGAGTCTGGTATGTCTTGGACTTTGTCGAGCTTCATGTCGTTCATGGCGGACAGCAATCGCACCAAAAGTTCGGCCTTCGTCCCTTTACTTACAAGACCTAAATTGCACAATTCAGATCGAAGTTCTGGAAATTGTAACTTCACAATACTTTCCAGAGTTAATTCACTCATGCTAAATCAATTCTTAGCAAATATATATATCTCAAATATCGAGAGCTCAAAAAGACACGTCTGACCGCGTTCACAGTCAAACTTAGTTTGATTCCTTCTAATTAGAAGTTCATTTAAATTTGGTGCTGTACTATATATATTACTCAGGATTTTATACAATAATATTGCCTTGGTGTTATGTCTTCTTGTGTCTAAATTTATCCACTCAAGGGATCTAAGAACGTCAGCGGACCTAATCTCATAACCGGCACCAGCTAATATTCTAGCTGCGCGGTTTTGGAACTTTTGTAATTTCATTTTCAGTGCCTTGCCACAAACTCCCCTAAGCGGAGAACAATAGTCGAAGTAAGGCTGTATCAAGGCATTATAAATTGACTGTAACATGTTCGTAGGGACGTAAGGCTTAATGCGTTTCAGAGTTCCAATACCGGCCCCAACTTTTTTACAAATCACTTCAATGTGTTCATCCCAACTTAGTGTTTCATCAAAAGTGACGCCTAAACATGGGATTGATTGTACTCTAGCAATCAGGGCCCGGTTGTACGAAGCCCGTTTAGCCTATCCGGTGGATAAATCGTAAATATCGATCAAGTCTATACATTCGTCGAACAACCAAGCTAAAATTTTTCAACTTGAATAGAACAATTATGTTAGCAACTACATATTAAGTGCATAAGGTTTAAGTTCAGTCATTCACAAAATGTGTGAGAGTGTTATTTACTTTTGGCTTATCCACCGTTTAAGCTACACGGCCTTCGTACAACCGGTCCCAGTTGGTTATTTATCATTACAGGAAAATCGTCATTTATTTTACCTAAATTAAGCCTCGATCCAACGTACAATAATTTTGTTTTAGTTGGATGGTGCTGTAATTTGTTAGTAATCAACCAATGACGTATTTTTTTCAAGTCATTGTTTACATTAGCAGTAAGTTCCGAAATATCCTTAGCTGACGAAAACGCTTGTGTATCGTCAGCATATAAGCATGGGGTAGTTTCTTCGAGACATTCAGATAGATCATTAATGTACAATAAGAACAATAACGGGCCTAAGATGGAACCTTGGGGAACCTCACAGACTATCGTTTTTGAAGTAGACATTGTGCCGTTAACGAACACACTTGTTCCCTATCAGAAAGGTATGATTCAAACCATTTTAATCCAATGTCTGAAATTCCAAATCGTTCCTTCATTTTGCGTAACAAGATATTACGATTAATTGAATCAAATGCTTTACGAATATCTAGAAAAACTACCCCATTTAATTCGCCGTTATCCATATTTTCATACCATGCATCGCACATTTGAATAAGCGCGTCAGAGTCGAGTTCTTAGGGCGAAAACCAGATTGATATTTAGAAAGCAAAAAATTGTCATTCAGAAATTTATACAGTTTGTTAAAAACAGCTCTTTCAAATATTTTACTAACTATTGGTAGAATCGAAATTGGGCGATAATTTTCACACTTTTGTCTATCTTCAGATTTATAAATGGTAGAATCAAGCCATTTTCCATTCGTCCGCATAGATTCCAGTTTTAATCGAAAGATTAAATATCCACGTTAGTGATGAGGCAATTATTTTCGCTGAAATTTTGAGTGCCCTTGCTGGAATAGTATCAATACCTGTCGATTTGGAGGTTTTAAGATTATATAGCTGGAGAAATACTTCATACACGCTGATTTCAGAAAACTTAAACTGTACATCAGGACTAGAGATGACGTTTTCTCACGAGCTTGAGTCCAGAGGTACATCTTCAATTTCAGCGGCTAATTTTGAGCCAATGCTCACGAAGTAATCGTTAAACGATTCAGCTATCGTAATATCGTCAGAAATTATAGCCTTGAGTTGGGAAATGTTGTTTGTTTTATTATTTTTACCTAAAATCTCGTTAATTAATTGCCAGTTTTTCTTCGGGTCTTTAATCTGAGCACAATTCTCAATTTTCTTGCAGAAAAAGCTTTTTTTTGCCTTGTACATTTCTGAATTAACTTTATTGCGAATATCTTTATTCCCAGTGAATTTGGGAATTACACTTAACAGCTCTCTTTTTATGAAAATCTCTCGTTCGCATCAGCTCTCTAATGTTCGAAGTAATCCAAGGGAGTGAGTTGCCTCGAACCCTCTTACACCTAAGGGGCGCGTGCCGATCAAGAACTTGCAAGTAATTCAATTTCCATATCCGCCAACAAATATTTGGATTATCATGTTGTGACACATTTTCCCATGGCACTTGTGAAAGATCATTAAGGAAATCAGCAGCATTGAAACTTTTAAAGTTGCGAACGTATCTAAAGTTTTGTCGAGATTTTGGAGTCCAATGTTTTCTAATTGCAAAAATCAAACTATGATCCGATATACAAAGGTGGACAACTCCAGAATTTACAATATTTACTTTGTTATTCGTGAAAACAAATCAATAATGGTTGCTGACGTTCTCGTTACCCTAGTTGGGCTCATTAATTAACTGATCAAATTGGTAAAGAGAAGATAGAAATTGTAATCTACGTGTGTAAAAATCGGGGGGATGTTTTCCGACATCACAGCTCAAATCTCCTATAAACATCAGTTCTTTATTCTCTAAGTCAGACTTTCGAAGGAAAACTTCAAAGTCATCAAACAACTTAACATCAGAACTAGGAGGTCTATACCATGTACTTACTAGAAAATACCTACTGAATGCTCCACTGATTTCTACGCATATCATTTCCAGTGAACATGCTAATAAGTCATTTCGTTCAGTAAATGGTATAGTTTCACGGACGTACAAAAGCACACCGCCACGGTATCTATTACGTTCCCTTCGAATTAAACTATACTCAGCAATACCTATTTCATCATCAGAAAGTGAAGCATCAATTTTGTTTCATTAATTGCTAGAATATCCAAGGGCCTGTATTGCATCATATCTCGAAGCTCATCAATATGCTTCAGGAGTCCATTAATATTTAAACATGCAACTTTAAAGCCATTGGAATTCTTAATTTCATTAATTCTATAATCGTCTGAAATATTACTTATCTTTATTTGTGATATTTGGGTCACACCAAGGACTAGTTACTTTCTTCTCAACCTCCTGCTGTGATGATAAGGACTTCCCACTAACTTGAGAAGGTCTGCTAACAAATTCATCTGCGGCATCGGGTTGTAAAAACCCTCACTACTAAATAACCGTGCATAACCTTCATTGTAGACCTATATCACCATTTTTGTATGCGTAATCAATAGAAACCTCGACAACAAGTCCTATACAAGGTGTATCAAAACTCAGAGATCTCAAGGTCAAGGATAGTGCAAAGTTTCCAGACTGCATTGCGTGCGCTATGATTTTTTACCTTCTATAAATAACACTGATATTTGTAGATATTTGATACTTTAATTATTAAATTTGGATATCAGAAAATATACGACTAACGTACTTTCAGTGCGAACTAATTTTCACAAAATATGTTTTTTTTTCATTGTCATTGATAAGGTATACTCAATAAATTTAATGTATACTTGAAGTTGAACTTACGAGGGAGCAGCATCAGCGAGTTATAAATGCATGCATGGGTTAAACGGATGTTATTCATTGTTTATTTTGCTTCAATCCTTTGAACAAAATACCATGATCTCATAGCAATTTCTATCGCATTCGCTCATGGTTCAACAAGCCACCTTTGTATTTGTAGCAAACGGTGCATGAACAGACCAAATATAGGAAATACAGTATGACCTCTTTGTACATAGTATTGTTTGTAGCAAACGTTTTCATTGATATATATCCATACACTGTAGAGCAGTCTTTATGATTTTACGCCAGTTAGCATGCACACCAATAATAAATGTTTATTATTTCACAGTTAAGCCAAACTCAGACAAGCTCAGCTTTTAAAAGTAAAACCGCTTTTGCTACTGTAAGTCGCTGGAGAAATCCAACACAATATTCTCTGCGGATGTTCGATAACTGCACAAATTAATATTTGTGGCGAAGATTTTAACTAAAATGTAAAAGTAACTAAGAGTCGAATTTTCTTTCACACCAACTACATGCTCCCCCAGCATGCGTAGCAGACAAGCGAGCTCCCCCGGATTGTTTACACTATATCTCGCTCGCTTGAACTTTTCCCGTCATTACTTAAGTGCAAAGTCAAACTTTGCACTAAAAAGGTAATCCAAATTTGGCATGTTATCCCGTGCATAATTGACAGCATAATATTTAGTTGATAGACTTGCCTTTTTCACACCAAAGAGATCATACTTTTAGCTGTCAAATGATACCCTATTGGTATCACTGCGATCAATAACGGCCCAGTACGAACCAAATTTTTCCACCTTTGGGAATTAAACGTCCTTCGAATTTTCAACCATTTGCCCAAATGATGGTTGCCTACAGTATTTGTAAAACGTTCAGCAATGCCATGCAGTTCAGTCTGCAAATTTCCTGTTTCGTAAAAATGTTCTAACCACCACGTTTCGTTGTAAAATCGCGATTTTACCAAAACTTGATAAAATGGCGTTACGCCATCTTATTAATACTCTTAAATAAGAATTCGAAATAAGGATTATTTCAATAGGCAGACAATTATTATAGCTTTGCGTTCAACTCCCGATATTGGTGGAAAAATGTTACAAGAAGGTATCATTCGACAGCTAAAAGATTAATCTGTATTTGTATGAAAAAAGTATATATATATAAACTAAATAAAAAACGAACGATTACATGCTAAAGTTAGATTACCTTTTTTTGATACACTCTGTATATTCAACCATGCAGATTTTATCCCCGAGCCACGCGCGTAGGACAGGGTGTAAGCTCGTCGTGAGGGAGTATAAATTCACCAGTTGCAACCTGGCACAAAACATTATGGAAATAAATGACATATTCATGAACTGTGCAAATAGGTGAAATATTACAGCTTGCACGAAAGAATAAGAAGATGTACCGGAAAGTAAAAACGTCAATTAATCGTAACGATTTGTGGTCTGCTTAAAAAATATAAACAATTTTCTTATCATAAAATGCAATCAATTCCGATGGGAATATTTAGACAATAATGATGACAAAAAATGTTTTGGAATTATGTTGCCGCAAAACGCAAGGGAACTAATGATTTAATTTCTCCAAAGGTTAATGCGAATGAAATTGCACAATCGATGAATGGTTATTTTGCTTCAGTATTTATGGACGAGAAGCTACAAAATTTACTTTCGTTTAAGAGAGTTATCAAAGATAAAGAACGTGTCCAGAAGAAGTGTCTAGTTTGTTGACTAAATTAATGCAAAATAGATTCCGGGGGTCCTGATCAAATACACCTCACGATATTAAAGAAATGCTCTCGAACGCTGCCCTGTGTACAGATTACTCAAACGCATGCACCTTTGCTGTGTTTATATTCATTATCGCTGGTATTGTGCCATATCAGTGGAAACTGGTTGACAAAAGAGCCTTTGCACAAAAGAGCCCCGAAGGATTATCGAAAGAACTATCGGCCAGTGTCACTCACGTCGATCGTTAGCAAGATATGTGAGAAATAGTTCGTAAGAATCTTGTTGAATTTTGGATATCCAGAAATATTTTTACTGCTGACCAAATCCTGCCTTTCACAGCTGATTCATTTATTTAACAATTGGACGAATGAAAGAAACAAAGAAACAAAAGATAAACAACTGACGTTATATTTTTGGACTTGTCAAAAGCCTTTGATTCCGTACCCCACAAACGCCTCATGATGAAGATAAATGCTTATGGAATACAAGGATCATTATACTTTCTTGGCTGAACAGTTTCTTAACAAACCGATATCAACGTACGTGTTCTTATTAGGGAAATTTGCTCTAGGTGGACGAATGTTAAATCGATCTGGTGTCCCTCTGGGGTCTGTTTTAGGACTTGTCATCTCCTTGATCTATATAAATGACATGTCCAACGGACTAGATTAGTCAGCTAAGTTATTTGCTGGCGATATGAAAGTTTATAGGGTATTAAATAATGATAAGAAAGATTTCAATCTATTACAACATGATCTACCAAAACTTGAATTATGGAGTGCTGACTGGCAATTGAATTTCAATAAAGAAAAGTGTGAAGTAATGCGAATAACAAAATATGTTAATTTGGGAGATAACTTAGGTAGGGATAACCTCTTTATCTCCGTTTCACATCGTTTTGTTTGAATAAATTGTTATTATTATTAATATGAATAACATACATGTACCTACATCATATATTTTGGCAATTGATATTTCAAGAGTTAAAAGTATAAAACTTTTCATTGTTTTTTCGATTTTGTACAAATCTTAAAAATATATATGTTACCACGCCGAACCGGCGTTTGGACAGCGGTTGGTTAATCAAAAATGCTTCATGTTGAAACAATGGTTGGGAACTTAGCCGTTTTGTTATAGAAAGGGCAAGGGGTTGCGGGACGCATGTGTTTCTAGTACAGATTTTACACTTTACCTGTTTTATAAATTAAGGTGATGTCATCATTTGATATCATCTTTTCCCAAAAGGCAACCATGGCCAAATTCACTTTACCAGATGTTATTCCAGATTTTGCAGGAATTCCTATTACAAAGTTCCTTATTTGTTCTGCAGGTTTGCTCTTGGCACTTCCTTTTATGCTAAAAAAGTATGCTGAATATTCTATTAGAATACTCTATAAGTTTACAACGAGACAATTTTATTTTGACGAAAAATAAAATTTCCAATGTTATTTAATGAATTTTCAGTGCCTAACAGCTTTTCAAGTATACAAATACAGGTATCCTGTTGTAATACAGTAAAAGTTACCTTTTTGTAAATATTGGTTGACCATTCACGGAAATAAGAATATCAGATCCGTTCCATCTCATCACATAATGACGCCATGTTTTATCGCCGGTGATGGCAACTTTCGTCTTCGCATATTTTGATGTTTTGGAAACAACAAACCAGAGATGTTGATTTTCGATGTAAACACCAAGTCCAAGGAAGTTCGTTTCATTTTTTACCGAGTCTAAAATGTTTACTCGTTTTGACCAACTGGCTGCATCTTGGTCAAACGAAGCCTTAAATGATAAAGTAAAACCATCCCAGCAGTAACCAGAAGATATAAAACATTCTTTTCCAAATTTTCCAAAGTCGATATATGATCCTTCCCCTGAGAATTGTAACGCGGAGTTTGGTTTTTCACTCACTCCTGATATTAGTGTTACTTTACCATTTACTTTGCCAAGACTTGTACCAAGTATCATGTTGTTGTCAATAGCAGATAGAGGCCAGTAGTATTTTGCACTGCTCATCCACACTAAAAACGTTCATGGAGTAATATCAACTGTATATCGTCCAAATAATTTTGCCGTTTTCCATTGTGTTCGCTTTGCCGGCGCGGAACGAGCTAATATTTTTGAACCTGCGCTGTAGCTGTCCAACTTGACAGTTTGTAGTGCGCTTTAATTCTCGCGTGCACGTCATGAAAGTTGAACTACATTGTGCACACACGATTAATTAGGCAAGTCACTTGTTTATGTCGCTCGCTTCTCGCGGGCAAAGCGACCGTAATGGAAAACGGTCTTTATGAGATTTATATGATAAATACAGTACCATAACCTGTTGACAATTTACGAAAACCGACAAAATGCAACAAACAGCGTAGAAAAGCTATATATAGAACTAATTGCATCAGCCACAAAAACAAAACAACTCTATTTATATGCAGGCTTTTTTCTGAACGCATAACTCATGCTTGTTGAGATGCAAGATGTTTTATGGTATATGTTTCATTGATGGAGGTTGTAGTATCCAGTGTTGCCAAGAAGGCACTTAACTGATACTGCTGTTGCGATTCTTGGGCTATGATTAGCCAGTAAATAGCCACAATTGCTACAAACTGTACATTCGTCGAAAGATCGGAAAAGTTATATAGTTGCTTACCTCCAGTTGGCCCAGTTTTTGCAATGTCTTTAGGGAGTGCGGATTGATCTAAAATCAAATACTTTTGAACAAATTTGTATCATAAAGCTAAAAACAGTCGAACCTCTCTAATACGGACACCGAAGTGACAAATCAAAATATCCGTATTAGAGCGGTGCCCGTTTTATAGAGGATTTAGAGTCGATTTCAGCTCACTTTTCAACGCGCGGTTCCCAAGTTCGATGCGAACTTGCCAATTACGTTCCGAAGTTCGGAAGTTGGGCGTGAACTTTGCAACCAACTTCCGAACTTCGCAATCAACTTCCGAAATTCGATTCGGGATTTCGGGTTTTGAACTTCGCTATGAGACATAGTGTGAATGCGTTTAGTACTCAAGGGAAAGCGTTACCCGTCAGGTTAGACGTGTAATTATTGAGAAATGGTTGAACAACTGATGAAGGAATTGCCGAGATATCTCGGCAACTAGCTCTACCGTACAAAAGTGTTTCCAACATTGTAGATCTCTGGTTGACCAAGTGATTCGATTCAACCTCGAACGCCAAATCGCGCTGGTTTTAGAACTTCCCGTACCGACGATGTAATCCCATACACGGAATATTTGAAAACTAATAAACTTACGACGTATGGTAAAGAAATTCAACAATAGCTACAAAAAAATCAAGTGTCCCTTCCAGAGAACATGCCAAGCAGATCATCCATTAGTAGAATTTTAAACGATGACCTTGGCTATTCATACAAAATAATTAGTGTAATATCTCGGGAGACAGAACGGGCTGACGTGATGGAAAAACTGGAAGATTATATGGCGGAAATATCGACAATTGATTACAACCAACTACATTTTTTTGACGAGTCATCTGTAGTTGTTACAAGTGGAAATCGGTTCCGAGGGCACAGTGCAGTTGGCAAGCCTGCATTCGAAGTCCAACGCTATGCTTCCAATGCTATCTTTACAGTGAACTTACTCCACAACGTCAATGGAATATCCCATTTCAACATTCTAAGGGGTGCTTCAAATGGCTTAGAATTGTTATTATAAACTTTCTCGAAGAAGCTATTGAAAAAGTAGACGCGTTTGGAAACCCAGTTATTAAAATAGACGATGTGATTGTAATGGATTATTGTGGGTTTCATCACGGCAACGATGTTGAACCAAATTTACGCGATATTTTACAAGAGAAACGTGCGCGTTTGATATATCAGCCACCCTGTTAACAATATTTCCATTTTATGAAAACCATTCTCCGACGATATCCTATCTACACTTAGAAACACACGGAGCTACCTATGTGTTACTGATGCATTGGATATGATAACAGCCGGTCTTTCACGACATTTATGAAACATTTGTACTATATTTATTACTATGTTATAATCAGTGATAACTGTACACACGCACAACTTGTCAGCAAATTGAAACAACATTGGTACAAGGGCACAAGTCTGCTGCAGGTTTGTTACAAATATGAATGTATTTTGGAAGTCGTGTTCACAATACGTGCATCTGAAAAGCTCGCAATATTATAATTATATAACAGTATTTGACAAGGCTACGTTTGTGTTTTATTAACATATTATGTAAAACGAGACATAATTAATAGAACGTCAACGTGAGATTACACGTGCAAAATATTACAAAAACAAGCCATGGGCGTGGCGCAACATTTCGATTGAATTTTTGCCATTTGGCTTTTGCAATTTACTAAAATTATACTATAAGTACTAATAGAATGTGATTTCAATCGAAACATTTCACCCACAGTGGAAATCCGGCTTAACCGCGTGTTTGCATGGCCGTCCTTAGGAATTTTTACAAGGGGGGGGGGGGGTGTAAGGCCATTTCAACCGACTGACAAACAAATTTGTACCGACTATATCCTATCGGTTTCCGTTGGAGGTCTTCAAATGACGCCCGCAAATATCGCACTCTCATTGCAGAATACAAACACGATGACATAGCAGATATGTTATTTTATTAAATTTAGGTGGTTCTCCCTGATAACATATAAACAAAGCATCTAATATCAACCTGGGATTTTAGCGCAAAACACAATTTATGACTTATTACCCGGTCGGTCACACAACATTACGTTTCTTATATAACAGGTTAAAAATTTATAATTAATATTTATTTTCATTATACAACAATATTTATTTGTCTGCCGACTAAAATAGCGGTTCTGCCGACTGAAGCTTCGAATAAAATTAGTGAGGGGGGGTGTCACGCCAGGCCTGCGTGTTTGAGCCACTTCTTTACATATGACAAGATATGTTGCAGTTGACTTGCTTTTACATTTATTATAGAATGGCTTTTCCTATTGACATTGTCATTGTAAACAATTGTTTGACGCTAATAGCAATACAAACTGTAAAATAAATTATAATTGATGCTTATAGCAAAATATATAATATAAAACGAATACAGTACAACATTGGCATTGCACTGTAAAATCAACACAACGAAAAAATCGTCTTGATTTACTGTTTGTGATTCAATACAAATCAACGCAACAAAAATGACTGTACTGACCCGTTTCAACTTTTTAGGTCTAGTTTAAACGTCGAAATTTTCATATGCTGAACCTAATGCAAATGTGAAACGAACTCAAACAATGAGTTTAGGTTTACATTGGGTTCGGCATATGATATAAGAGCGGCATTTTGAACTAGGTCTTAAAAGTTTGACTTCATTACTTTGATATTATAATAAATTGCAATGAACTGTAAGAAATTTCTAGCATGCAGAAGAGCGTGTTTCTACAGTACGGGTCCAGATATAAATTGCAAAATAACAAAATCAGAACATATATTCTATAGTCCATGAATCGTGGGTTATTTTAGGTAACAAAACATCACTAATAACAGTCATTACTGTTTAGACTTTACTCTTTAGTATTTTCTGATTCAATGGCCGATGACAACAAAGCAAGGCCTTGCAAATCACCTTCGTTCAATTCATTCTTTTCAGTTTGAGGCGGTTGATTTGGTTTGTTATGCCAAGTCGATAAAGTCGAAGAATGAGTTGTATGGCCACGATGGGCATAAGGTGGCAGTAGTATAGTAAATGGGGTGTCTGAATCTAAAAAAATCCGGTTCAAACTCGTCCGGAACCCCCAAGTGATTTTGGCCTAGAACCCCCGAGTGAATTTGGCCCAGAACCCCCAAGTGATTTTGGTCCAGAACCCCCAAGTGATTTTGGCTCAGAACCCCCAAGAACCCCCAGGCCGTTTTTCAATTAGTAGATATCTGCGCCACGACTACGCAAGTAGTCCTACAACTGTCCTTCGATTGGATTTACACCACTTTTTATAATATTTTAGCATTTGCAATTATTGTTCCAACCTAATATTGGATATATTTTTCCAAATAGACGACCATCGAAAGTCTGCTTATCTCATCTTGGACTTTGTATCTTAGCGACTGCCATAGAGGGGTATTATGGTTATGGAATGCTTTCTGTCGGGCTTTTATCAGTTTTTTTATAGCTGGAATTATCCAAGGTTTGTCAGTTTGATGCCACTTCACGGTCTTTAGGGGGAATATACGGTCAATGGCTTCCGTAAGATCTGATGTGAAGGATGAAGTTAATTCGTCCACGGTTTGATTAGTTCCTTGCTCACCAAACCAGTCATGCGTAGCAATCCATCTCCCTAAAACTTCAACACCAGACCGAGGGCACAGTATAAAGACGACCAGTAGGGCCACTCAGCGATGCAACATGCAGCCGGCTTTTTATGCAAAAATATGCAGTTTACTGGCCAGGAAAGTTAGTCCAGCTTGCTTATTGGCCAGAAAAAGCAATTGACTGGCTGCCAATGCGTAATGAGCGGCCACACAAAATTTCAAATGAGTGGCCCTACTGGTCGTCTAGCTTCTCTAGGCAGCTTGAAGAACGGGATACTATTATTGTTAATGTAACATGGTTCGGGACTATGTGATGGTTGGCATTGATCCGTTGTTGATATTTTTTCCGGGTGGACTTTGGCTTTCCTGAACTTTCTTCGTACAATTTGATTTACGTACAATTGTTGAAATGGGTGACTCTGAAATGGGTGGCGCTACACTAGGGTCATTAACTGAGGTGGAAAATTCAACCAGTGGTAAATTGCCAATCCATGCCATATCGCGATTTGTGGTTTTTTGTTTACTATTAGCCTCGATTATGCGATTAAGCGATTTATCTACATGCACAGAGATTACATCTTCGGTTATTTTGGGGGTTACTAGTTCATCTAAAAGGAGGGAACTATCCAATTCATTTGCGAACTCAGCGTCCACTAGGTAATTATCGCCTTTTGTTTGACTATTATATACGGGTTGATTTTGCATAACATTGGACGCATCATTAAGTCCAGGCTCTTTGATTTGAGAGCCAATTTCAAGGACAATGCATCTTTGTTCGTCTGAACTATTGTCATGTGCTATATCAGGTATTATGCAAGGCTGATTAAAACGGCCATTTTCTGTGGCTTTATCTAATATTTCTATAGGTGGCGCGTTCTCCGGGGAAAATTCAACAACAATAGCTTCGTTAATTTGGTTGTTTACGGTTAAATCTATTGTACTAGTGGCTTTGTCACAACAAAACTTTTCCCGTGCAGATAAATTTATACCAGCCATATTAGAATAATCAAATTCTGGTGAAGTTTGATCCCTTGTTTTTAATCATACAATCAACAACCTTTACAAAGTCATTGACAAGGGTTTCAGCGTGTTGATAATCGACGTAATCTATGACCTTATTAAAAAAACATCTATCTCGCTTGTCAATCGACTTAGATGATTTCAACCATATATTTTCAATGAATGCCTCCTCGCGTACAAGAGGAAGATTTGGAATGCATTCACCACAACGTGGACAGACGTAATTTAATGCTTGTCGAAGATTCTCTTACAGTTACACTTCTCACAGTATGTAATATAGCTTCGTCTCATAATACTAATATCCGACAAGCTAAGCCTTTAAGTGTATTTATGAATTATATATCCTGTCCCAAAACCTAGTAAACCCATGGTGATATATATACTGATAATCTTTCATATCATCTGATGGCTGGTAGAAATCATTTAGTTGTGGAGTTCGCTCATGTATCTGCCTGAATTGATCAAGTGCCTTATTAGTATTCTCTATATCTACGTTCGAGTCTGCAAGCTGCTGACGCAACTGCTGGATGTGATCACGTTGTTTTACCTCATTCTCATAGAATTTCTCCATTGCTTGAGACAACTTTTCGAGTGCTTTATTATGGCGTTTCATTTCTGCCGCATGAAAAGGTATCCATGCTCACTTTTCTCTGTTACTTTGCTAGCTACCTTAGGTTTGATTTGTCTTTGAACCTGTCTTCTCGCGTAATATACAGCTATATAGCTGCAGCAGTTCCAACTATACCAAAAATATAACAATCTTCACAACTTTTGGATTGATTTTCAGCTTCAATTTTCTCACGCATCTTTCGCTCCCTAGCCTCATTTGAGGCTATTTCTATTTTCTCTTCTCCTTTTTGACTGTTGTGATCTTAACTTCCTCACTCGCATAGTAGTATAGGTTCTATGTCTAGACTCATAGATAACTCATAGATAACTTATAGATAACTCATAGGTAACTCATAGGTAACTCATAGATAACTTATAAAATCTCATAGGTAACTCATAGATAACTCATAGGTAACTCATAGGTAACTCATAGATAACACATAGATAACTCATAGGTAACTCATAGATAACTCACAGGTAACTCATAGATAACTCATAGATAACTCATAGATAACTCATAGATAACTCATAGATAACTTATGGAAACCTATCCCATGGGCTCTTAATGTGTCAGTGTTAATAAATCTTTTACTGCACAAGTCACAGAGTAATCTGCTATGTGTCATGTATTCACTTATTTCCCTAGGTCATAGTCATTACTAACCATAGTTTTGTAACCTATATGTTTGAAGTGGTTGATCATCCTAGCTTGCTCTTTGGATAGTACTCCAGTGTTTTTTGGTCTCTTAAACTCAATTGCGTAGCCAATATAGTGTTTATTGCTGCGGAGCGAGCGATCCTGAAGCGAGCGAGCGTAGCAGCAACCTAATATGTGCAGAGAGGGGGTTTTGAAGTAAATTTTATTTAGCGCATGGAATTGTGGAACACAAACTCGCTCAGTTGACGGAATCTTCGAATTTTTATCGAATTTCTAAAGCTTTTTCAAGTCTATTTTGACCTTACTCCTTTTTGGAACGTTGGCAATCTCAATTTATATATCTATGTCATGAAACGCTGAAAGCACACAATCGATCGCAGCTAGATTCAGTGTCTGTTTATATATAAACTATATATTCTGCTAATGTGCTATCGACTTTGCTTGAGCTGTTGGTGCTGTAAAGCATGGAAGTCTTACATAGAGATGTCTTTAAAAGGTTTTTCTATCCATTCGCGTTTGCTTTCTCTTGCTGATTTCCATATTTTGCATCAAGTGATGTTTCGTGTATGCCGCTTGACGATTGTGACTCCCTGTGAACTTGACACAAAAGTCACAGATATGCAATTGATCGTCGAAATTGCCTGACTGAATCATTCTGATTTGTGCAAGGTTTGACCTATTAAGTAGGCTACTGTAGACATAGAAATATGTTTTTATTCCTATTTTACAATGGACTTAATCTTTTTGTCTAGTCGCGTTCATATATTGTTGTCAGAACAGACAGTTCTCAGTTCTGCGCGCACTAAGACAAATATTCGAATGGCAATGAGTTGAAATGAGTTGTGCTTTACATGTAGGTGACTCACATATCCAGCAAAGTAAGAACAGAATGATGGAACAACGGTTTCGTTTTATAGCTTTCCAAATGCAAAATTATTTTGCGAGGCAGTGTCAAATTACTCATTGCAGTAAACATGGGTTTCATGTGGGGATTCTAGCCTCCTCCGCAGGCAACTCTTGGGGGAAAAAACTTGTAATGTAGCGAATATTATCGAATACTATCGAATTTACGTACTGTTCTTCACATTCGATAATATTCGCTACATTACAAGTTTATTACAAGTTTTTTGCCCAAGGGGATTCCATGTGGAAGAACAATACATGGAAAATATTGATATTTTGAAATAGATGTTACAAAATTTGATGTCTTTCATGTTTCGTGATATATTTAGCTTGTCTCATCCTGCAAACTATGCTAGGGTATGCATCTACTGACAGCGCGCAAGCCACCGGGTCAATGCCAATAATTACCGTCTACTGAATATAATTTGTGTTGCATATTTGTTTCATGCATGTTTGTTTCAAGAAGCTAAAGAATAATAACAGTCCCCGCAGTATTCCCTACCTTGCAGTTACCCTAGTTTACTGCCATTATTAGTAAATCTGGCTGTCCTCGTTGATATCCGTTTTTATATGCGGATATCCTTTTTGTGGAAGTATCCTGCAGTTCACCTAGTCCGGCAATAAGTACTGTATTTGGATATAATCTGCGTATATACTCTACCACCTTTGTGTGTAGGTCATACTCATTCTCTAGTTTAAATACAATGGGTTTCTCGGATTTGCATTATATGAGCCATATTTTCTAATGTCTGGTAAGACAATTTCAAATATCCAGTCTTGGAACTTAATGGCTAGAGGAAGTTTACTTCTTATGATAAGGCTATAGACACCTGGTTCCGAGATCCATTTTTGTGGTCGCCCTTTAACCCGTCTATCAGACGGGAAAGTCTTTTTATGTCTTTCCCTAACATTTTTTCTTATGGCTTAATCTGTATCGCAATAACCTAAGGCACTAGCGATCTGCTTAGCATTAAACCACACAGTCTTCATCTCATCCATCCTCACTTCGACATCATTCTACACCGACCTTGTTATTTGTAAAAACTTTTATGCTCATTATAACATTGTAATGTGACTTCTCTTTAAGTCTACCTTGTTGATTTTTCTATATTTATGTTATGCGCGACTAGATAATGGTATACATGCGTCGCATATCAGATGATCAACAATGCTTAGATCACTCAGTAGTGTGTGGTCATCGTATTTCACTCCCCTTAAATATGCCCTTAGCTTTGTCAGTATCTTTTCATAGTTTCGATTTGCGAATCTAGACTGCTCCACCTTCTCAGTTAATGCATACTTCTCCTTGAATGCATGCATAAGAATACCAATAGCGCTTAAACCTAATGTAATGAATCCACCTAATGGACTAAATGCACCACCTGCAACCGTTAGGAAAACAGCTGCCATGTTTATAAATAGATTAATGCGTCTAAGTCTTTTATGTTGCCAATAATAACACATGGCCAGTTTATGGTATATGGTAGTGCTCGTAGAGAACCTTGAGTTTATTTCTCTCGTCCTCGGATAGACTATCTGAGATATGATTAAATTGTATCACACTCTTTCTATTTGGCATTATTATAGATGATATTTAATTACAAATCATACAGTTTATACACGATAGTATATTCACTACCAGTCGCTACATTTGATTTGACTCCTACATTGAAGAAACGGATATTGGACCAAGATTGTATAATCGCACTAAATTTGACACTCCCACCTAACACGAAACATTGGTTAGTCGCTTGACCGTCTGCGATTGTGTATCTACTAAGACTACCTAAGTCTGCGGTGTGTATAACTATCTTTTTCGCTACATTATTTAACGTGACATACTGAAGCTCAAACTCTAACTGTAAGTCATATTTCACTGTATCTGAGTCAATAAAAATACTGTCTATGTAAGCTTCACAACTCTCCTGTAATAGCTTAATACCTGTATCAGTCAAACCTGTATCAGTCAAAGATCTCTTGTTCAATATAAAACGTGTAAAATCACTTTTACTAATCAAATTCTGACCCTCCAATTCATAATACTGTTTGCCATAGTATCCTCGTCTACTTATAACCCAATCTCGAACATCTCTGACACGTTTCTTATGATGCGCCAGCAATTCTATAGCCTAGTGATGCTCTGTTTCCCTGGTCGTGGACTAATTTCCATGTACCCTTTTTTGGTATCCTATGTTTACTGCTTCTAACTTATCAAGGTATGGCTTTAGTAAATCTGGATACGTGACAAACCGTTTGATCCAAAAATAGACGTGAAAGTTCATAATGCTGCTTGTGACACTAGGAACTTTGTTTGAATACTTAAGATGCTGCATGCTTATATCTGAGAGGTATGTGCTAACGTATGCTCCACAGATAGCTGCGAAATATGGTTTATTAATATCAAACTCGCTAATACCAATCTTGACTTCAATCTTTGGAAGATTGCTCATGATGTAGCTATTTTGATTTACGTATACCTTGAAATTGTGCAGGTTAGTTGTTTGTACTTTGGGATATGAACTAATGTAGTTATGTTCAGACTTTGGTACACTTTGAACATCTCCTCCAGTGAGCCATATTGATGGAAAATTAGATGGTTGCTTATCGTAGTTTGTATATAAATACTTATACCAGTCAGGATTATTAATAAAGGTATCTGAGCTCGTGTCATAGCTCGTTTCTTCGTCTATCTTAAAATACGTCTTAACTATCACGTTGTTACTCTTATGAAGATCCAGGCTAAACTCAAAGCGCGAGATGGTGTTGCGTTGGGATAATGTAGGCTAAACTCATGTTTCTTACTGTCTATTAGCTTCTGATAACTCGCCTTAGACATATAACATACTGTAGGTTTATAGGAATGCGTAAATTTACAGTATTAATAGACGGAACCAGTGAAATAATTGAGCTTCAAGAATCAATATTAACGACACAGTACACACATTTACTAGTTAAAAAAGCGATTTTTGGGGGGAATATGAGAATGTCAATCATATGGGTAAAGGCAGATACACTTTTAATGACATTAAAAAACTGTTCACTAATGGAGCCACTTTATCTAAGAATTCAATTGATGGTAAATGTGTTATACAAACAGATAACTCAACAACTATTATATTATTATTATTATATTAGCTTTGCCATATACAAACAACGTTAGCACAAACAATTGACAGAAACATCTGGCAGGGCAATCGCAACAGCTTACGCCAATTACTGCGATCCCTTAATTTAGACAAATATAAAAACACATATTAAACTATAAAAGTTACTTTTACACATTGCGACCCACAGGACCGCTTCCAGATTCCCAGAGGCTGACTAAATTTAGATGAATCCTCTCAAACCTGTGCCTTCAGCAAAACCGAAATCGGCCCTACAAATAGCAATGTGCAAAATTAAGCACTACTGAACTTTAAGACTCTAAAACTAAAAACAACAAGTTATCGGTCTAGTCAGGTCTCGAGCTTGGTTGCATTTGATGCAAACCGATTTCCATGTTCGCGGATCGTCAATATCATATTTATCTAATGCTACTTTATAGTAGTCATATAGTTTCTTTCTAAACTCCTTTAAAGTTATCATGGTATTATTCGTTAAATCCCTTGGTAGTGCGTTCCAGACTCTTGTTGTTCTTATTAAGTATGATTTCTGATAGGTAGATGTTTTACATTTTGAAGTCTTAAATTGTAGGCAGTTGGGGTTTGCTGACCGGGTTCTTCGCTTTGAATCTTGAGGTTGTGGTAGTGTGTCGCTGCTTAAGTTAATAATGTCGTGGTGTGATTTGAAAAGGAACAATATGTCCAGATACTCGTGCCAGTAGGAGAGAGGTAGTAGATTTAATGTTGAGAGACGATGGTGATAGTTGATTTCGCAGAAGAAGGGTAGACCCAATATATACTTCGATGCACGTCTTTGGACGCGTTCTGTACGCTTAATGAGATCGACAGATTGTGGAGCTCAGACTTGGGACGCGTAAGCGAGATGGGAACGAACGAGTGTTAGATAAAGAGTTCGACGAACAGAGATGTTCTTGATTTTCATCGTGGACCGCCGTATATATCCGAGTGATTTGTTGGCTTGGGCGCACTGGTGGAGGACTTGTTTGGACCAGGTAAGGGTGGAAGAGGTCCAGACGCCGAGGTCACGTTCGCAATCTGTGGTCTTCAAAGGGGAATTTTGCAGCTTGTAAATATAGTCGATTTTGTTGCGTTTTCTAGTAATTCGAAGCGTCTTACATTTATCTGTGTTGAGGAGAAGATTAGCACTGGCAGAGCAAATTTGGTAGTTCGTAAGATCATTCTCCATAGCAGATGCATCAGAATCCGAGTTTATCACCTTGTAAATCTTTGTATCATCAGCAAACGTCGCGATCTTTGAATGGTTGATGGAATTGGAGAGATTGTTCTGATATAGTAGGAACAGCAACGGACCAAGGATGGAACCTTGCGGAACTCCAGATGTCACTGGTAGTGGTAATGATGTTGTACCAAGTACTGTTGTCTGCTGGCGACGGTCTTCGAGGTAAGAGCTGAACCAATTAAGAATATTACATCCGAATCCAAAATCACGAAGTCGATTCAGTAGTTTCATGTGGCTAACTCGATCAAATGCCTTGGACATATCTAAGTAGATCACATCCACTTGTTTTCCAAGATCAAGCTGACGACCAATGTAGTCAAAGACCTCAATGAGCTGTGTAACACAGGACTTTCGAGGAACAAAGCCATGTTGACAGGTGTTAATTCTTTCGAAAACGTGGTCTTTAATTTTGTTAAAGACGCATCTTTCCAGTACTTTCGAGATTAGTGAAAGGAGCGAAATCGGCCTATAGTTCTCTACGTGTTCCTTGTTGTCCTTTTATACACGGGAACGACATTTGCGAGTTTCCAGTCACGTGGTAACACACCGGTGCTTAGAGATTTGTTGAATAGAATATTTAGTGACGGAGCAATTTGACGAGCGGTTTCTTTTAATAAACGTGCGGGAATCTCATCCGGCCCTTGAGCTTTATTAATGTCTAGATTATATAAGACGGAGAAAACGTCCGCTTCTGTAAGAGTAATGTCCTCAACGATAGTATTGTCAGATTGACCTGGAAGAGAGTCAGAACTGCAGTCTTCAATATTTGGATCAGTAGTGAATATAGAGGTAAAGTAGTTGTTGAAGAGAGAAGCAATATCTGCTGGATTTTCTGCGTACGTTCTTTTGGTTTCAGTTACTTTCATTGAGAGCTTTTCAGGAATGTTGCGTGTCTTAGAATTGAGCTTAAATATGGACCAGAAACGTTTGGGATTATGACCACGCTTGGCACAAATAGAGTCAAAGTATTTGGAGCGACTGTCACGTAACATACGCTTGATGGAACTACGAAGGCTTTTAAACTTTTCCACGAGATATTCTGTTGGCGTACGAGATTTCTTAATTCTGAGTCGGATAGAGTTTTTCTTCTTAATGTTGTGGAGTATTATAGCATTCATCCAAGGAACATACTTTCGACTCTTTACCTTCATTGATGGTATGTGTTGAGATACTGCTTCGAGGAACGCCTTCTTCCAATTTTGCCAGTCGTGGTTAATATCTTCGTCAGTTGTTATCAAGGAATCAAGATTTAGAAATTCAAGAGTAGTTCGTAAGCCATCAAAATCACCTTGACGATAGTTATACACTGTTCTCCGTATCTTTGGCAATTGATTACAAGACATTGAAAGTTCAAAAACGATAATATTGTGATCGGTAAAGAGTTCTGCTTCAGCAGGTGACAAAATTTCACATATTTTGACTTGGTCTGGAATATTGGTAAGGACGAGATCAAGCGTGTTGTTACCTCTAGTAGGTGCGTTATTGAGTTGTTCCAAGAAATAGTCATTGAGCAGTTCAACGAAAGTAATCTCGTTACCACCTGATGTTTTCTCCGGCGAATCCCATGAAATATTTGGCATATTGAAATATTTGGCATAACTGTAAATATAACAACAAAATTAGCAAAATTATTAGGATTTAATGATGATAACAAAACGTTTAAGCATAATACTACTACAACAAGTGATGATAAAGTTAATATTAATCTTGGGCTTAAATACATAAAAGTTCATCTTAATATTATAAACAATAGTGATAATTACAATGAAGAGGGTAAGAAAGACGACAGTATAATATCACTATACCTATAGCAACAGAACAATCATTATTTGGATCAATTCAATAATTTTTTGACATAGAGAGTAAAGTCCCCATAGATAAAGGCGTTATAAATCAGTTGCATTTTATTGTCACAGATCAGAACAATAGACCAGTCAGTGTAGGTGAAATACTATTAGAATGTTATCTAATGTAATTTATGACCGCAGACATTGAAGCAATCAAGATGACACAGCAGCACATGGTAAGAAGATTATAAATACTCAGAGTGGAATTCTACTGGAGATAAAGAAAACAGCTGCAACTGCTGACGTTGTCTGTCACATCTTCGTCGTCTCACATGGTCTTGTAAACTTCGTCAACCGAAACTTACAAAGTATCCAATACTAAACAACTAGTATATAATAATTATGGAGACGCCATTTAATATGTTGATAGTTGGGATGACTGGCTGCGGTAAGACTAGATATCTTCTAGATATGTTGGAGAAAGACTATATGAACCACTTCGAACACATTATACTCATATGCCCCACTTATGTTTGGAATACTACCTATCAAGAGTGGAAGTATATCAAAGACTCTGACTTTATACCAATCCAATGTGAGCAAGATGTAGTGGAGAAGTTTCTGCGTGTAGCGGCTGAGACTTTTAAAGGGTCTAATAGTCTTGTGATACTCGACGACTGCGCTAGTAGCCAAGACATTAAAAACAGAGTGTCAGAAATTGTAAACCTAGCATTTAGCGCCTGACACTTTGGACTAAGTACAATTGTGGTGACACAACAACTAACTTCAAGAGCTAAACCATATATAGAGAATATTAGTAGGTTAGTAACATTCTACAACCCAAACCGCAACGATATGAAGACTATAATAAACGACTACCTCAATGGAGTTAGTAAGACGGAGATAGACCGCATAGCATCATCACTTAGGGACACTAAGTATGCAACATTGGACATAAGTCTAAGACATCCATACGCATATACTCTACGAACGCCGCTGAATAAACAATACATGTAGAAAAGTATATAATGCCGAAACGCAAGACTGAGAAACCTAAGACAGTTGAGGAACTTGAAGAGGCGCTGAATACTGCAGCAGAGGAAATTAGTGGAACGCTGAATGCTGAAGATAAACCTAGTACACGTACTGAATCGCTCACAAGTGATGAAAAGAGAGAACTACTTACACTAGCTGAAGATGGCAAGCTAGATAAAACTGTTGCATCCATCAATAAATCTAGTCAGTCATTAATAAACTATATGCAGACTATGAAAGAAAGAGAGCCAAGCAGCTAATGAGTTTGTCACTGATTTACGTATCAGCAAATTCGCTAGCGCACTAGCAGAGTTATAGATGCTATAGAAGACTCAGAAGTACTAGATAGCGAGTTGAGGAATGACGACCTACTGAAACGCGATGTGTACGGTTTAGTTGAAAAAGTAACTCCATATCTACCTTTCCTTGGTATTATATCAGGAGGTATTACTACAGTGAAACATATGTATCAACATAAAAGTAACAGTAACGCCGCCGGCATAAGAAAGATAAGTCAACATATATAAATTCACATTCATACAAGCTCAGATATTCTGAAGTCTCCATACGCTAGAGAACTTATCCCATCCCCTAGCAGGTATCTTTTGTCGTCGATGCATGAGAGACTCTTTTTATTTAGCTCTTATGAACCAATACTGTCACAGTGGTTCTTACTTCTTATACACTTCATTTTGCTACGCATTTGTGACTGTGTCTCTAGAACGTTTCTATAGTTATACATCGTCTTTCTTACTCTAATTCTTAGTGACGTTCTTCTTGATTTCTTTAGCTTTCTTACAACCCACGCCATTCTCGAGCATATATGAGTACATCTTACTCCTTAGTCCAATGAACTCTCTCATAGGAACTCCAGAACATTCATCCTTCATCTTTCCTATTACTTTCTTATTAGTACTGTCATTGTACTTACTATCTTTCTGATAATCGCTGTTGTCAAATATATGTTTATTTTGCCATAGATCCCCGTATATATCCTCAGTTTTTACTTCATAACATAGTGAGTCAGCATCTGTAAATAACAGCTTTGCCTTTTCGGAGTATCGCCTTTTTATGTAATTGTAGTGGAAGTCGTACATTAACCACTTACTCAGTTCTAGTACACAGAAACCGACGTATGAAGGCTTGTTTAAAACTAACACCTCTTTAATTCTACGCACTGCTACTAAGTTTTCGTTAAAGATCTTACTTGATACGTAGCTTGGCTTACTACTTAACTTCTTAAATTTATCAAGAGTATTCACTAGTTTAATATCACAACGCTTTCGCAAATTCTCACACGTCTTTCCATAAACGCTATTATTAAGTAACTTGAAAAAGACCTTCTCAAATGGATTTTTAGCGGATGTCCTTTTAACTGTATTAAAATTAATGTACTCAGACAGCCAAGCTCTTTGCTCAAACTCTAGCGCTCTGTATACCTTTTTCACCCTTAGTCCAAGTTCAAGATATAGCCTTAGGTTTCTATAATGAACAACATACTTACTCTTACCTTCTAGTTTTGGTACTAGCTTATTTACCTTCCCGGCGACAGTAAGGTGAAAGCATATTTTGCGTGGGTTTAATTTTCTCTGGTGCAAGAGGATAGTCACTATGGGTATCATGTAGTTCTTTTGGATATTCTAAGTCAACCTCCAGAATCAAACCCTTCTTTGTTGTTTCATTATACCTTGCTAGGTCAATTCTATTTAACTTCTTATTAGTTAACCATCTAAAAGAACCAGTAGGTAGAACCTGACTCATAGCATATCCATAAAGGTTGATTGCATCTAGCTACGTAGCTAAGTGTGATGATGGCTTGCTATCATCATAATCGCTCAAGTATTTGTTATTAGCCTTAGCATACCGATGGGCTATGTAAGACACTCCACCACTCATACCCTTTTCTATGAATAGGTACTGGTCAATGTCAGAGATTAGATCTAGCTTAACACCAGTCATCTTGAGCATCGCATCTGTAACTGATTAACTTTCATCCTCATCTTTAAGTTACACTCTTGGTGGGCACTACCTCGGTACAAACCACTGATATGACAATGGTCTCTAACTCTGGTGTCTTTAGTCGAGTAGTCCTTGTCGCAAATATGGCACTTAGTAGCTGATCTAAACTGGGTTCTCATCTTCTTGTCTCATAGTTAGTGGTTTGTTAAAGTGCTTTCTAAAAACACGCTTATACCATTCTGTCTCTCTTAATATCGCAATTAAGAACTGCCTCACAACATTCTCACGGTAAATCACCACGTCCTTAGTGTAAATGTCATCGTAGCAGTAAACGAGTTTATAACCATAGCCACATGCTACGCGGGATTGATACTTGCTAGTGTAGGACTTGTCGTCGTTAGGTGTGCATCCGCTCAGCTTCTCGGTTACCGACTCGAAATCTGCATATACAAATGGCAATGCCTGTTATTTGTTTGTGATAGTTCTTAAAAATCACTACAGAACCAGCTTTTGAAGTACTTCTTACACTTATGTTTTGTTTGGCAGTACATTAGACGATGAAAGTCACTAATCAAGACATAGTGACTCTTTCTCCCACTGATAATATAGCAATAAATTTAGAACTTTATTATATCTCTGTTTAGATATATATATATCGGAGAAATACCACTCTCAATTCCAAAGACGATGATTTTGACATCATTCTGTGTGTCAATTTTATTATAATCTGTCAATGAAACTGGAAATGTAATTCCAGTGTATAGTCAAGCTTTTGAACTAGCTTTCTATCACGTTTCGTAATTCTAGTCTTATGCTGCACGTCCGGATTTAAGACTTTGTCTAATATGACACCATCTAAAACACTCTTGGTCCTCATTCCTAATATTGACAAGTCCCTTCTTTGGGTTTTGCAGATGCTTAGGTAATACCAAGTAGCTACTCCCAGTTAATGGTCTATATTGTAAGACGTTTATATGATGGCTTAGCACTTCACTGATGGTCCATCCACTACCTAGATTAATAAAGTTATCTATCTTGGCGTTGATACTCTCTGTAATCATGTCCTTATTCAATATAGCTTCTGACTTACTATTGAAGTAACTAGCTGTGGTGTAGATCATGAATTTGTCACTCAACTTCATGAATTTTATCTTTATAGTTTCTAGGAGCTTTAATCCTTTCAGCTTATCAAGCTCATGCTCTAGATGTTTAATAACACCCGGTCGTGAAGCAAAGAGCTGTTCAAGAGGGTATCTTTTGTGGACAACTCTTACGTTAAATGTGCGGGTAAAACCTCGAAACGCTCTTTCTGCCCCTGTTATTCTAGGCGGTGGTATTGGTTGGACCCTGCTCCTAGGCGGTGGTATTGGAGGGATTATAGTCCTAGCCTAGGTATGGGAACAGGTCTGGTAACACTCTCGTCAATAAACTGGCTCGTCATATCTGTGGTAGGCAATATTCCTTCAAGTATCTGCTCACTTGTCATATCTGTAGTAGTTGATATTCCTTCAAGTATCTTCTCACTTGTCATATCTGTAGTAGTTGATATTCCTTCAAGTATCTTCTCACTTGCGTAGTCGTGGCGCAGATATCTACTGATTGAAAAACGGCCTGGGGGTTCTTGGGGGTTCTGGGCCAAAATCACTTGGGGGTTCTGGGCCAAAATAACTTGGGGGTTCTGGGCCAAAATCACTTGGGGGTTCCGGACCAGTTTGAACCGGGTTTTTTAGATTCAGACACCCCATTTACTACAGTACTAGTGGCTGCATATAGGCATTCTTGCTTGGTGTAAATATTGGTTTGGGTTATACGCAACATGATTGCTCTGCGTTATAGGCGCGTGGCCATCGTAAGCAGCTGGTACATCAGCTGGTATGAAACTAGGAAACTGACACTGATAACTATTTCCATACCACAACAATTCTGAGTTTACAATACAAGGGTGTTTTGGATACGTTTGTTCGACTGTTATAGGGTAATTTGGATAAGTGTGTGCGTAGGTTTGTGGGACTGTCATAGGGTTTTTTGGATACGTTTGTGCGACTGTCATATCCCTTTCGCCATCTCTATGTTCACGCTGACCCCGATAACGCTTACGTTGTAATATTTCTTTCAATTTCAAATGTTTCTTTCTAGTATTTCTTACCATGTTTTCGGTCGTCATTGCCAGAACTTGAAATACTATCTTCTGAACTTTCAGACTCACTTGACGAGCTGGAAAAGTGTTCCTCGTGTTTCCGCTGGTTTTTTCTCTGACTGCCAGAATGCTTCTTCGCTTGAGACTCACACGTGACTCTTTTTGTCTGGGTAACAGACGTTTCTCGCGTTTCATTTGCAAAATAACATGTATTGTCAGGTTTAATATTGTCGCTAATGCATTGGTCGTTGTATTTGACTAATTGACTGGCGACACAGATTCGTGTTTACGTTAATTTAGATTGAATGCATCCTGCGCGTCAGAGCTAGACCGTTCGCATTCTAGATCTTTAATTCCACGTACCGCAACGTCTCCTACTTCATTTGCCAAGGTCGTTCTACACTTAGCAAGTGTAATACGGAGTTGTTCGGCATCATTTGTGGTTTCCGCTGGAATCTTTCCACTATAAAATGTTCGAAGAATTCTGACGTCTCGAAGAAGTTTTATATTCATTCATATATATTCATTTTATATTGAGGGTCCACTTTAATCATTCGCGGTGTTAGTGCTTTAATAAATTGATGTTCACTTTGGCTAACAAAGTTTTTCAATCCCGCTAATTGTTGCTGAAGATCACGAATTTTATCATTCCTTTTCTTTATGTTACTCTTCAACTTATTTATTTGTGCAAAGTACTCAATGTGTTTATCTTTTATCCCGCAATACGTGTATAATAAACAATTATACAATTTACATTGGTTGTTTACCTGATTCCTATGTCCTTTATGGTGGCAATTACTCCACGTAATCTAACGGCATTTCCAATAATCGGTAATTCCGGAACGAACGTTGATGTCCATCGATTCTAAAGTGACCTCCATTTCTTTCAATCCTCTTTCTTCGTCTAAAATCTGCTTCTCGATTTTTGCACGACGTTTGTCCAAGCACCGCATTGTATTGTTGTCAGACCTTTCACTTTCATCCTGCATAAAAAATAACAATTGCAAAGTAATTTGCCAATTTGCTTACTCGACAAGTTTCAGTTCAGTACTGTATAAAACGAATATAGTACCATTGATACGAGCGAACATAAATCGCCGCCACATATTTAAATAAATCACGAACGACTAGCATAAACGATCAACCTATATATCACGAGCTGCTACTATTTAGGCCACGACTTATTTTCGCTCGTATACTTTAATAGTATCTTACATGTACCTGTGAATCAGCAAAACTTGTATAGTTGCAATTTCATCTGTACTTCGTTTTTGTCTGGTCGGCTTTGAAAGTGGAGACTGGTAGCGCAATAAGTCCATATTATAACTGTCCTTTCCAACGTTTAGTTCTATATTTCCGAGGAAATCATTTAGTTCATCGCATGCCACGCTACGCGTAGACATTATTCAAGTTCGCAAGTTCGTTGCGAAGTTCACGCCCAACTTCCAAATTTGGTAACGTAATTCGCAACTTGGAAACTAACTTCCGCACCGCGCGTTGAAAAGTGAGTTGAAATCGACTATAACTAATATATTTGTTTGCAATTTTGTATGAATAAAGTTTAGATACATACATACAAAATACACGCAATACATCTGTGTGCGCTATTTGAGTTCCCTAAGGACAAAGTGTTCAAGTCAGCAAAATGCTCTGTTCCTCAGTTCGTTGGCCCAAATAGAATATTGAATATAATCACTTTTGCGCATCCCCATTTATCTATTACCCAGCTCTGCGAACCCTCATTTATCCATTGCTCTCCCTTTTGCACCCTGGTAATTGCACCTCAAAATTCCTGTTGATGGGCCTGTATAGTACTATTGAGACTTGATTGTAGACTTTGTAGTTCATTTCTTGACATTCAGTTCCCTTGGCGGATAGATTTTTTTCGCCAAGGAAAACGCACTTGTTAATATACAGTATAAGCAAGTGCACAGTCTGTATTCGACAAGTTACCAGTCAGTACCCAGTCACTTCACTGGTATATCATATAATAGATAATTGAAATTAATATTTTAAGTAATTGGAATGCTACTTACTGCGTTTCATACAAATAAAAGGAAACCGGTTATTACAGTAGGTATCCTTCCAGTTTCCCTCATGGTCAATTATAACACAGGCAAAATAATCTAAAATAGAAATCAATAAAATCTCATAAACATAATATGCAAATAAACACTATTCAACGTGGGACATGATTAAATAAAATAATGCATAACATATAGCTACAATACTTGCGTATCATAGCTGCAGTGCTTCGACGTTTAAATCTTCATAGTCAAATGCCCGGAGTGGGCAGAAGGGATGATTTAGCAGACGTTCCAACTTCCAACCTTAGGCTGTCCAAAATCGAGAGGCTAGAAATTTCATTGTGAATTCTTTCAAGCTTTCTTTTTTAAGTCTCAAATTCATCGATGGATATTTATATTATCAATGTCTGCAGAAAGAATAGAATGAATTTCTACTAAAAATCATCATCCAAAAACTGGATGAGTATTCTCCATATCTGATTTGTCTCATTCTACATGCAGAGTGTGATTAAAATGTGCATTTTGAAAATGTAATAGCATGGTTTCAAGTGCAATTTGAAAAAAAAACATGCACGAGTGAGATTTTCGAAGACATCTAAATTGCACTAGTCCGAAGGACGAATGATTTCGTCAATCTATCCGAAGCCTCGAAATTCCGAAGCTTTCTTTATCCCTTTCAGGTCAAATCGTTTTTCAGAACTTACTTGGTTTGCCGAAATCATCATGTGGAGATCCGGATCCCCAGCTGAATAAACTGTTGGCGTCGCTGTTGCTCCAGTAAAAGTATTCCTGATAATCTCTGTCATTTAGAGAAATCCAGAAACCGTCAATATACGACTTCCATATTCCTTTTAGCCGGTCGACTAGTGCTGTTTTTTCTACCGAATTTGTGATGCTCAGTAGATCAGAACCTTGATCCAAACATACAGAACGAGCCTCTAAGAAAGACGATTAATACAAGGTTGGTGCAAAGTTGATGCTTGTTTGATCATTTACTAGCGCACCTGAACAGGTGGGCATTTTGCAAGCGCATGCGCTAGTTTATGAGCGAAACTCGGCACAATCCCTGGGGCGAGTTGAAGAAATTCAATATGGCGACGTATGGAAGGAGTGTTTCGTAGATTTCTCTGCTTTTCAAGTTGTATTTGCTTTACAGCATTGCAATCAAAAGAAACTTTGCAAAAATTAATCGAAAACATTTAGCAATGCTTCCCAAAGGTTTTAAAATGTTAAAGAAGTCATTTTGCTCCGTTTATTCTCTTTTTATGCTTTGAAAACAGGCAAGCTCGCTCTTTTTGAGAAATCCATCAATATTCCCCAAGTTACTTCCCCATCATTTGTTTAAATTAAACAGAAACAGATTAAATACTTAGCTATATAAGGAATAATAATATTTTTCACTGATCTGAAAGATTCCAGTATTTTAGTACTCATTTGAGCAAAGGAATTAGATGTAATTTAATTAAATCCAAATATGCATATCAATAACAAAAATTATACAACATGTTTGTCGACTTTTCAATACTTTTTTAATCATTTTATAAGGCTGATATATAAATACGGGATTACTTGTGTTAAACACATGGTATAAATACAGTAAAAGTCAAATTTACTTAAATTATTATTCTAAAGTTTGTAAACACACCAGGTCTAATTCACATAAATACTGTTAGTTTCTCAAAACAATTTGTATAATCATAAATTTGGCTAACATTACTAAGTTCACTATGAATGACTGATAGTAAGCACTGACATAATGACCTCAGAACACTGTTTTGAATAAAGTAAGCACAATCGCCATACAAAATGTCAATGTGTAACCATTTCCTCATCATTGAGAGCTTACATAAAAGAGCACATTATGTGAATATTATATTTCCAAAAGACCCAAGATGATTAATAAGAGCCTTTACAAGACTTGACAGTGTTATATCAACAACATGGAAGAATTTATCTGCAAGAAATAATATAAATCTTTGCAGAAATGGCCAAAAACATGCGAATTGTAAGGCAAATGTAGGCCAATAATGCCCAAGGTGTATTTAAAATCCAAGCCAAAATAGAAAATGATATGCCAGTTACTCTACCAATAATTTTGTTAACACAAAACAGTAAGATATGAATCAATACCAAATTGCTATAACATTTTCTTAAGGGGGCTGCAGTTGGTGATGGCTGACACACCATATTCCGAGCTAAAAATTTATATCGCGCATTTTTCATGGTCAAATAACTGGCTTTGCTACAAAACCAGGTAAAAAAGCAACTAGTAAAATATGGTTTTGAATGACGAGCATAGTCAAATTCTTGATTTATTAAATTTTCAAAGTTTTTCCAGATAAACAGATTCATCATTGAAATAAGCTCTATTCGGGACCTCATACAATCCGAAATATTGTTGATGGACCAGATTTTTTTCAATTTTCTGTGATTTACAGAACACTAGTTATAATTTAAGGATCAACCAGTATTGTTGAAGACATATTTTCCTTCCAGAACACCTTTTCAAAATACTAACCCAAACATGTCAAAAATAGTGTACATTTACAAGGGCAATTTCAACCCTTTGGCGCATTTTTCCCATGAATAATTTTAATTCTAATAAAAATACTATAGATAAAACTTTGATTTAAACCTAATTTCAAGTGATGAGCATACCCTAACTTTCAAGCTATACTTCAAAGAAGATGGATCAATTCAACATAAACATTGAAATATGGGTATACTGACAGCTCTGTCACCCGTTTAGTTTGGCATTAGGAGACCTTCTGAAACATTTTAATTAAAGTATAATTCACAAAGTTCACATTTTCACTTACTTTTTAACATCTGTTTAAATCCAACTAGTTCTGTAGCCATGGGCAAAATCTTGTGATTGATGTCAGCATCCATTTATTTCATGTTCCCCGGTGAAAATATATTCTATTCTAAAGCCGATTTCGACGTACTTTAGCTTTTTAGAAACCGTTGGCCTTCCTCAGTAAGATTATCAACTGTTTGATAACCATATTTGATAGTAAACAGCTAAAATATTCTCCGAAAGTTTATACTTTTGCTCTTCGGCGCGAAAATGGCAACTCAAGAAGAAATGAGCCCGCTGTTTTCGGTCAGCGTCGACAAATTGCGCACCTGGAGATGCAACCGCGATGAGCTATTGAGCATTGTAAGCTCGCGATGATAAGGGAATATATAAGAACATTGTATACCTTCCCATGTCATTTGGTTCATGTTGATTTGATAGCAAAGATTCCCGGGTCCTTTTTCCCAGTTCTTTCCAGTGCATTCTGTTGAAGCAGGAACTACAAGGAGCATATGTATATATAAGAAATATATAGTTTGCTGAGTTATATAAATACACAAATGACGTGTAAGAACAGACAAGTGGCCAAGAGGCATGAAGCGAGCAAGATATCTGATTTTCTTACCACCTTATGACGTTCTCCGTCATTCCATATCACACACTGGCAAAATGTTATCTCTTTGTTTTATATATTACAGAAATATGCTGAACTGTACTCGTGCGGAAAAGCTTTGCATTCATTTATATACTTATAACTAGTAAGCCAGAGTAGCGAACGAAAACATGTCCGACCTTAAAATAATCAGTTAAACCCAGATTGATTCCGTTTTTGGAATAATATTGATTATATGTATACGCTAGAACATATAGACCATTTGCATACAGAACTTGCTTATAAGACTGAATACAATTCAAGTCGATGTTACGCGTGTACTAATAATGCTACGCTGCAATAATTCTGCAAATGGTCTGTATAGGCTTTCGACGCAAACAAAAGTACAGCTAGAATATATAAAAAGGGTAATCCAACTTTGGCATGCTCTCGCGCGCATAATATGTATAGTTTATAGATTTACCTTTTTCACATAAATAAAAACCAGGCTTTTAGCTGTCAAATGACACATTTTTGTATCACTACGATCAATACTGGCTCAATACGATTCGATGAAGAAAGAGTGGTCGAAATCACATTTTTTCACCTCGGAGAATTTTCCTTCGAATTTTCGACCATTTTCCCAAATGATGGTTGCCTATTTGTGAAACGTTCAGTATGGCCAGTTCAGTCTGCAAACATTCTGTTTCGTAAAATGTTTCAAACACCAAATTTCGTTGTTAAATCGCAACTTGAACCTTCCTTAAATTTACTTAAATAGCCCATGGGTTACACCGGCACAAGATTTATATATATTGTTAATTTCCAAGCCCTGAAATTCTATATTGTGATTAATTTTGCATTTTGGTTTGGAGAAAATTTAGCTAAAATTGCCCACATTCGAGGAAGGTGGTTTTATTCCATTGGTTCTTTTATATACGGGACTTTACTGTACAAGTTTATGACTGGTTAAAATATGTGGGAAGTTACCTGGAGCTAGACAACCTATAAATTCCAAACTCAAACATGGATAGCCGTTCCAACGTTTAGGATATATTTGGACAAATCTTGCTGTTACAGAGTATAAAGGAACCATCCCATTGGCATCAGGAATCTACAAATTAACACGAGAATATACATATATACAGCTTAATGAATGCCGAACTGGATAGTAAATTACCAAGCACCCTTAACAACTTCAGCCACAAGCGCGAAGCCACGGTCAACACGGCGTGACGAGGGACTCTGAAGGGGCTCTAGAGGATTCCAGAACCGGAAGGAATTGAAGTTGCTGCAAATCAGCTGACTGAGGATCTCAGGAGGATTGAAACATGGTGTTGTATTAACAGTCTGCCCGAAAATCCGGATAAAACGAAATTGTTGTTGTTGGGAACCCCGCAGATATTAAAGCAAGATGTTAAAGGAACTTTATCAACAAAGTTTGCCTAAAAAGTACGCCTTGTGGATAAAAAATAAATAATCATTCGCCCATTTACTAAAATATAAACCTAGGAATTGTAAAAATTCAAGTAAAAAACTTAGCAATTGTAAAAATATAGTCTCATTTTACAAACACTGTATTTATTTAGATATTTGGAAAGGTTTTTGTGTTGTTATTGCCGTAATTCTAGACTATACCACGTGCAATACACACGCATAGCATGTAGCTGTAACTCCATGCGATAGGTTCTCTAAATAGCACGCATTCTAAAAATATGGTAAATCGTTATGGTCAATCAGAATCGTTTCTCATATTATTTTCTCCAGAGCCCTCGTCACGCTCCGTTGACCGCACGTAAGACGGGTCGTGGGTACGACAATGGATCGTTCATCTGCGAATATTAACGGGTGCCAAACTCGTCCCCAGGGCCTTTTGTTGAGAGAGGCGAGGGCTGAAGAAGGCCCTGGAAAAGGCTGAACTAACATGGCCGTTGATTGGGTTGAGGAGTTAATTTAATTACATTGTTAGAGACGTTTCAAGTGGTCAATATTTCGAGAACGGGGGAAAGCAAACGGAAATATTAAAGTATGTCGAACATCCGAAGGGAAGGAACGAGTTTATTAGACTTTCTGATATTATAAATGCATCAAAAGTACATTAAATATTAGTTAGTTTTTCTGGTGGGATGAAGATAAACGATGTCCTTTTACTGTAAAAGAAGTTTGCTAGAGTCTAGTCTAAACGTTATTTCATTTATAAATCGTTATTTGATATATTTGTGTAATCGCTCTACACGGCTTATTGTAAGGGACCGTTCATTATTTATGCCTCGGGGTGGCACTGAAGAAAGAGTGTGACAATAGACGCCCTCATAAAATGAGGGCGTTGTCAATAAAAACGCAAAATTGAACAGAAACAACAGTACAAAACGGAGTTCACGGGTAGTTATAAAAGGTTGAGAGCTTTCAAGATAGCCCCACGGTAACTCCGATACAAACAGTGTAGGCCGTAGGATGAGCATCCAAAAGATGCAATTCCGTTGCACCCCTCGTGGAACTACGTAATTTTCACATGAATCAATAGATAAAAACTTACTTTATCAGAATCCGTTGCTCCCCAAGCGAAACAGGTGCACAATTGGGAAAAAAATCCCTCCAAAGTTTGCTATTTTCGCGCTTCGAAATATTCGAACCGCCATTGTTTTGGTAGCAATACGCATGCGCTTGTCAGCCAAACTCGCACTGCGCACGCGCAGACAGAAAAATGGATTTTCCCTGTGGGTTTTCCCCGATTTCCCCCGTAAAAACAACAAAATAAAATCACGGAATAGAGATCAAACCTTGTAATATTGACGAATAAAACACACACATTAAATCTTGTTAAAAACACATTGTACATTTTGCTTGCTCATATGCTAAATCACTTCAATTCATTGGCTGTTGTTTCAAAATACCGTTTTAACGTTTAATTCTACTTATCAACATCCTAATTCAATACAAATTTGTGTGAGGTAAAAAACCCACCTGTATCAAATAGGACGGAGAATATATAAATATACATACAATTCACACGATCAAGGAACAAATTAAATATTTCACTAAACTAAAGTCTTGGCCAAACGTAAGAAACATTGTCGCGGAAATATTTGTGATTTTCAATGTTTGCTCAAATGTTTCCGTCTCCCACATCTGGAAACATTGGCTTTTATTGCAGAAACAAAATTTGCTTCTCAGAAAGCAAAAATATTTCCTACCAAATTCAGAAACATTTGATGAAACACCCTTTCTCCGTTTGCCGACGCTGGTAGGACAATATGACAAACCGAAACATTGGTAAGACAAATAATATGACAAATATCTTTGCGCAACAATGTTTCCCAGTTGGTCCCAGTCTTTAAGGGATATTTATATAAACTCCTAGGAAAACCTCTAATTGAAAGAAACATGTCCCAGGCACCAACTCGAAATTCATCATAAAAAAAAGATCAATTGGGAGGAAATATAAAATCCATAATTTCATCATAACTATCTATAATTGAAAGAAATGTTTTCATCCTTGAGCCCAGATTTTCATCAGTGCAATAAAATCCCACTTATTGGATCCTGGCCAAGGGCCTATGCTCAAAACGAGATTGCATGTATTCTACAATAAGCTGTCCTGGCTTTTGTCTGGTAAAGTTCTACTTCTCGTATTTGAACTATTACATATATTATATTGTGACATAAGTTGGTATTTAGCCACTATCTAGAATAGCAAGGAACGATTTAGAATTTCCCTCAGTTTCTGTGTTGGAATTCAGATCATCATCATCAATGGTACAGCTCTCTTCATCGTTGTTTTCAGACTTATTTGACATATGTTCCTCAACCAATTCAGAAGAATTTTCCACATAATTATACAATCTCACTAACATTTCTCATTTTCGGTACACAGAACACAAGTTGGGGATAACTTTTCATCAGTCGTTGCTTGAGTTTAAAAGCTCTGTATTTAGATGCATCCACATTCTCAGTGTCCTTAGCAATGATAACAAATTTCTCCAGCAAATCTTTCATATACTTTATTTGCTTATTTCCGATGACCTCCGTCTCGATTACTTTCTTATGCATCAGTCAAATCCAAGCGTGCCCATCCCCCACCCGGGAATTTGACAAATTTTGTAAAAATGGTGCTAATGCCCCCCGGTGGGGTCACAAAGAAGTGAAATTCCCCACCCCGGGGAACCTTATTCCACTTTTGAAAGCAGATATTATTACAAAATATAAGCACGTTAATGTTGGTACAAGGCAAAACAACTACATAGCAAATATTAATAATTTTTTACACATGTACTGTATGTTAAAAAGCTATATCAAATTGGCATTGTGTCCGTATGAACAAACCATGCTTCGTTAGGAGCAAAATAATGTGGAACATTGCAGCCAAATTAAGTCTAAGCTTTGAGCAATGAGAACTACAACGTTTCGAGCGGGAGACCCTTCGTCCGCTCCAGACAAAGGGCCTACGCTTCCAGACGAAGGGCCCCCGGTTCGAAACTTACCTACACTGGCACCACAAAGCCGAAGTCTTTCTATTTGGCCAAATGGTTTTATTAGGTTCAAAATAGAAAATTTTCTAATGCCCTACCCCTGGGCTAACATTAGCTTTCAAATCCCCCACCCCAGGGAGGAGCCAAAGTGTCAAATGCCCCACGGTGGCCCGAGGATGGGCATGCTTGGATTTGACTGATGCATTACAGAAGACATCATAAGACTTCTTGTACACTGATGTAGATCTTTCAGTCTCCGATTGCTTCTTCATCTCTCTGGTGAGAAATTTTGTATAATTGCAGTAGCAAACTTTGTGATAGCACAGTCTTTCCCCTGGATTTGCACAAGTATCCGTTCATTATTCTTTCTCTCGGCAGCTGTACGTAGAAGACCAGCATCAATTGTTTCTGCCAACATGAGTGGGGTTCTTCTTCTCTTCTTAGTTACCTGGTGTAAAACAAAATTATTAAACTAAATATCTGCTAATAACAAGGTTGGATGTTTGTAGCATTAGAAACTACTTTACCCTAAATAAACTTAATTGATCACAATTCAAGATATTTTAAAACCAAACCCGAGAATGTTGTGCACATTGCGCTAGTATATACCTGTCAAAATGACCATACCTTGTCTAGTGAGAACCAAGAGGCGTCTCTTCCACAAATAATACATATCTCTGGGAGTACATGCTCGTTTCTTTTAGGCAGGGTCTTATTAGGTTCTACGACTGATTGACGTGTAATTTTTCGCCTTGGTTCTATTGGCTATTTGGCTCCACTTCCACATGTGGTTCTTCGGTAGAAGTTACAGTTTTAGAGCTAGTTCCTTCTCCTTTTTCTTCTTTTCTCTGTTGTCTACGGATCTTCTCTTCATCACAAAATCTCTTCGAGCATTTCATGATTGTACCATTCTATGAATTGACAGATCCGTCATCGATGTTCTCGTACGATTTCTTAGCTATTTCAGCTTGTTGACATTTAAGTTTGGCCTATTTAGACCTACACTCAAAGAAATCTCTTAAGCCTTTGGCGTGTAACTTTGCAAAGTTGCTCCGTAACGCCATAAAATGCATAAAACATGAGGATATTCGAGTTTTATAAATATCTTCAGCCATGATTGTTTTGCATAACTAAGCGTGTTTCCACTTCGAAGCATGTGCGTGTTTGTGCGCGTGCGCAGTGCGAGTTTTGCTGACTGCGCATGCGTATTTGCTACCAAAACAATGGCGGTTCGAATATTTCGAAGCGCGAAAATAGCAAACTTTGGAGGGATTTTTTTCCCAATTGTGCACCTGTTTTGCTTGGGGAGCAACGGATTCTGATAAAGTAAGTTTTTATCTATTGATTCATGTGAAAATTATGTAGTTCCACGAGGGGTGCAACGGAATCCGTTTTCTAAGCATATTTTGGATGCTCATCCTACGGCCTAGTGCTGTCCTTGGGCATTACAATGCACGCCATAGTATCAAATGCCTTTTTTATTGTCGATAAAATTTACTTCGTTAAGAAGACCATTATCTATATTGATTGACCAATCTGCGACTTCAGCCCTAGAAACACGTGTTGGCATCACCATAGCAACGGAACTAAAAATCTTGAAATGCAGACACTTCGTAAGGTGTTCTATTACGGCAATACATAAAGATGCCCTTTTTAAAAAAGCGCGATATAGTACAGTAAAACGTTTTTATGACAAGATGAATATTATATATTTGCAATCCTCATCAAACAAGCAACATAAAGATGTCATATTCCGATGTCATATTTCATTAACGGCGTTTATTGTCTATGACTATATTCTAGAAGCTTTCTAGTGTATTGTCATTGTCATTGCCATTTGAATTATGATAATTTGCGTCATGACTTTTAAAGTGTATCTTTCCTCTGATATTTAAGTGGAATTTCTGTAGCAAATATTTCAAACGTAACGATCCAATCTTTTTGTATATTATATATAAAGTGGACACCAGCATATGGAATGAAAAGGCTCTGCGCCGGGCGCCCAACGATCTTTCTTGGCGCACAAATCGACACAAAAAAGCCTATTTTGTTATATTTGGTTATATATAGTTGTACCTTTTTGGCGCAGAAAACGGCGCACAATTCATAAAATTCGATAGTTTTCCATATGTGGGTCACAAGCTGCTTGCTTCACAAGTTCATTGACATTATGTTACTAATTTAAATTCTGAACGTATAAACTTGATTAAAACATCTTGAGATTGCTCTTTCCATGAGGATTACAAATATATAGAATTCATCTTGTCATAAAAGTTTTACTGTACTATATTGCGCTTTAAAGGGCATCTTTATATATTGCCGTAATAGAACACCTGACGAAGTGTCCGTATTTCAACATTTTTAGCTCCGTTGCTATGGTGATGCCAACACGTGTTTCTAGGGCTGAAGTCGTGAATTGTCCGTCGCTTCTATTAGGGCAGTCAGTGTACTGTGCAATGGTCGAAAACCAGATTGATACGCAGACATTAGGTTGTTGTTGTTCAACTGCTCAAAAGTCAGCCTTTCAAAAATCTTTGCAACTACCGAAATAACAGATATTGGTCGATAGTTGTCCATATTGTCTTTTACCTTTCTTAAAAAATTGGAGAACTCTCGCTAGCTTCCAATCTGTAGGGAAGATGCTAGTGCTTATAGTCTTATCAAATATTTGGATTAGTGATGGAGCAAAGATTTCAGCCGCAAGTTTTAAAAGTTTGCAAGGTATTTTATCAATACCTGCTGCTTTCTTTTCATTAATTGCTTTTCGTTTTTTATAAACTGCATTTACAGTGGGGGATTTCATTGAGAATGTTGTTTCAGCTGGCATAACTACTTCAGGTTCTACGGCAGATGGTGGTACATCGGATGCTAATTTTTCACCCACACTAGCAACGTGAGAATTAAGTGTCTCAGCTATGTCCTTGGGTGTATTTATAGTTTCTTCACCCACTTTGATATTGGATATGGTTTTGTAACTAGAAGCACTACGAGAGTTTAATTTGTTAATAAGTGTCCAGGTTGATTTTGGATTTTTCTTATTAGCCTCGAGGTTTTCGGTAAAATACTGACTTTTTGCTTTTTTAATTCATTATTCATGCAATTTCGTGAGTATTTATATTGTTGCCAAATTAATGGACCACCAGTCTGTTTAGCTTTCTTTTTTTAGGAAATCTCTCTTACGCATTTTTTGCTTTAATTGGCTAGTGATCCAAAGGGATTTCTTTTTCCCAACTCTTTTTTATCTGAGTGGTGCATGCTTGTCAATGCAATTAATTAACACGTTCCTCCATTTTGCCCACATTTCGTTAGGATCATTGCTTAAATTCACGTCTATCCATGCTTGTTGTTCTAAGTCTCTTATATAATTTTCTCTATTAAAATTTTTCATGTTTCTTATTTGAACTAGTCGTGAGCCTCTTTGTTTGTAGTGGACCTTGTGCGTCATATAGACTAATACATGATCACTTATAGAAAGTTCTATTATCCCAGAATTTATGATCTTTGATGGGGCGTCTGTAACACAAAGATCAATTAGTGTAGAAGAATATGGTGTAGTTCTAGTAGGATCTAGAATAAGTTGTTTTAACCCAAAAATTTCGAATATATCATCATCAAAACCCTGAATTTTGCAACTAAGGATAAAGTACTTATAAATATACCATACCATGCAAATGCATTACAAATGAAATTGTTTGAACACCAAGCACAATTTAAGAATAATTTTAAATTATTAATACATACTGACGTATTTCTAAAACAGAAAAACAAAGCTTCCATGAGCTGGCACTTCGCAAAAATATTTAAGATATTTTTCGAGTTATACTAGTTTTGTTCTTAAGGTTAAAACCACTATTAACCTTTTGAAAGCTTTTCCTTTTCAAAAGTATTCTGGGGTATATCATGTCAAGTATTTATGGGTGTTTTATGTCAACGATACTCCCACTACTTGGTATTCCTTAAAAGGCGCCCATTTATCTAATATATTATACATTTCTGAAATAATGGCATAATATAGAACCATAACTGCATATCATGTCAGCCAAACACCAAATTTGTGAAAAGTTGAAAGTCTCAGCATAGGCATACGGGCTTAGAAATTATTTTTTTTGGGGGGGGCGCGACGTCAGACCGCACGACGAGCGACGAATTTCCCCTGGGAAATTTGGAAAAGTAGAGTCTCAAAATGCCATTTCCTGCATTTTGGGGTGAGATTTTGTGCATGGAGCGGGTGAGGAACGGAGAGAAAATATTAGAAATTGTTTCATTGTTTGTTGGAAAGACCAAATTGATTTCAGGTAAACAGGAAGATTGCCCGATTCTTAAGTACAAATTGCCCTACTAAGTAATATTTCTGACTGAACTGGGGGGTTGCCCCCCCCCCAACCCCACCCTCCCCCGCCTTGTACGCCTACGAGTCTCAGAATGCGTCAAATGCTGTTAATGCGTCAAATGCTACAATGCCCCACGAACCCCCATGGAATTCTCGCACCATTGGCGGTCGCATTCCGATTCCGAATCTATGTTTGTTTTGCCAGTCCAAAGTCAAAACTCTGGCTACGCTGCTGGACTGAGAGAGTGAGGAGGGCCCGCATTCACCAATCTGCCCTGGGCCCGTGACTGGCTCTCGCCGGCCTTGGATATGGGATGTAAAATTCTTGTTGTGGACCCTCGCGTTCCTATCCGTGTGACTACATATATGTGAAAATACACAGATTGATCGACCACTTAAACTAACCACCATCGAGAGCATAGATCAGTTACAGATTTGTTGGAACGTACAATTTTATACATTTTATGTCACTGGTGTATTTGTATGCGTCATTGCTGTGTTCTCACAAACTTTGTTTCAAAAATATTAATAAAAATTTATTTGTTTCAAAAATATTAATTCAGATTAATATTCTTAAGTGCAAAAAGGGTTTTCGCTAGCCCGATTAGGAACAATTCCAGCCTTGCTAACAAGGCCGCTCTCTCGAGAGAGATCTAGATGAAAACTTAAATTCGTTGAAGAAATTTGTATGAAACCGTGTGCCTAGGTAAAGAACTCCCATATAGACAACTTTATAATGGAGTGACATGTTCGTTTGGTATTTTGGGATCGGTCATTATTTATGGTAGGATGCAGGTGACATTGTAGATATATAATCCGTTTAATGAAATCATCTAGCAGACATAGAGCTGAATTACATGATTTATATACAAAGCATTTTTACAACTATTTACAAAATTAACAGTAACAGTGAGAAAAACAGTATTATTGAGACTGGGACTGACTTAGTCAGCGGTTATGCCAAAACGGCTCACACGACAGTCTAGCGCTTTTTTTACTTGTAGTTGCACGCTTTGTAGAAATTTACATAAACTAGGAATTACTATCGCAAGTGAAGTGCTGCCTGAAAGGCATGGCCATGGGACACGGGTAGCCTACATTTTGATAACTTCAAAAATAAATCCTGGGGATCATTGTATAAATTGACATTGTAACAGACATAAACATGTTTTCAATTATTTTTATTACATTAAAATACCAGACTTAAATTACAAATAAATATCACTTATACAGGAATATATTTGGTAAGGCTTAAACTACATATACATTACGACTATGTAATTGATGTTTGGTAAACTAATTTATGAAAATTCACTGCCACTATATAAATCGTGCTAATTCTTAATGTTGCAATGCTTTCAGTGGAATATTGTTATTATGACAAAGCAATAAGTGCTAAACAAATAGGCACTGAATAAATAAACAGCAGAAATGGTACTGTATGTAACATGTTATTTGCAATATTGTTGCTCCATTGTTGATAATTATTTTCTTTTTAATGACTTTTATTGGAGTTGTTGAGAAATGCAATATTTGCAAGGAGACGACTGTACATATCCACAATAATCTGTAATTGTCATTCAAGATACACCACTGCAACCACATAATTTCTTCATTTTAGCAAAGAACTTGTAATATTGTATTTGCTGCATATCAAATATTATGATTATCCATGGCACACCAATAATTTCTACTGTCCACTGAATTTTCACAAAGTGGACAATTTTCTACTGAATTTCCAAAAAGTAATGGTAAATAATTTGTTGACAGTTCCATGTACAGTAGAGTTCATTATATATACTGATATACAGGTACAGCTTTTCGTATGCTGAGATACTATGGTCGAGATAAAATACAAGCTTTAACTGGTCGTTTGACAGAGAATTTGATTATAGAGCTGTCCCGCAGAACGTCATACTCCTCTCTTTTCCTGGGTGTCATCAATAGATTAAAATTGTAGCAAGCACTAGTGGGTGTAAGGCATTATCTTTGCCTGCAGGCAGCACATGCACTTCATTTACGTCGCTGTTAATTATCTGCTGTTAGTCTTAAATCTAACATTAATACCCTTAAATTAAGGACGACACTTCATGACCGGTCATAAACTCTTGCACTATACCATGCAGGATTCACTTGTCTGGCAAGCATAAAAATATGCTATATGCTTGGTGACTTGAACAGCACGATATAATGGGTGCTGGGACGCCTAGTTTTATCTCTTCGCTCTTATAAAATGTGATCGATGCCAGCTCTTCGTGAAAATATTAGCCGTGCGTGCTTCTTTGCCAGACTGTGCCATAAGATGATCTAATACTATAATCTATACATACATACATAAATCATAATATATTTACAATTTCCCCTCGTTTCATAAGCCGAGGAGGACTTATTTGGTTCAATTTATTAAGGTTCTCATCCTTCAAAAAGAATTATTCACATAAAATTTCGCGCCCTGTTTTTAATAATGGGATATCCAATATAATTTACCATGCATATAGCAGCACGTGATACGCTGTGGGTATGGATTCGTAGTTTTTCGGGCATTCTTAGAGAAACAAACGGTTTCTTTTTTATTCGTTTACATGAGCCCGCTTTGGACTATATTGTTATTATAGACCCAACCGTGAAAAGAAGCATATTTTGAGTTCGTTTTTCTTAAAAGTGGCACAACTAACTGATGCACCCTCAATTGTATTTTGAAGTACTAACAAGTCCCTATGATTTCATGAAAAATACATTTGAGAAAGTTGCGCAAAATGGTATTTTTTTATAATTACCGGAAATGACAATCCGTATGAAGGCATGTCACTCCCTTTAATATAGTAATTACATGGTGGCCTCGGTTTCTTTTGTTCTAATAGGGACGTTTAATTACGTATTTCCCTCATTACCCATGCATACGCTTTTGTCTTTATTGAGTTGCAAACAAAAGATTTCTTTGTCTTCTAATTTTCCCCTGCATGCTTGATGAGGGAAAATTAGAAGACAAAGAAATACAAAAGCGTACCTCATTACCTCTCATTGGAGAGTTGTACCTCATCGAAAATCATCGGCACAACTATGGACAGTGTCTGAAGACACCGTCCCGTTCACATATGAACGATCACTTTGCCACTTTTATTCCGCAATCTTGAACATTTCAATTGTGGGATAAAATTCGGTTTATGCGCATGCCTAAAAAGAATGAACACCGAGATGTGTTTCTGCGCGTGCGTATATATGAAAAGTGTTCATCCCACAATCAAACGACAATCAAACAGCATTCAAAACAGACCAACACACCACGCGCGATACCCTCGGCTACCATGTAATTACAAACTAGACGCACGCTTTGAGGGATATTGGTGATTAAATGACCCCGCAAACCTCGGGAGGTTTAGTAAACCCTCAAAGCGTGCGTTTACTTCTAAATATTACACGCCTGACAAAAGCATGAAATTTGATCATTTTATAACGATTATACGTTCCAGGAACGCCAAATAATTTATTACTTATTTTTTTTAAAGAACTTTATTGGGTTAACTAGCATATTTACAATATTTATATGACAACAAATAATAAGACGAACATACACAAGTATAAAACAAGATAACCCAAACGGGATAAGTGCGAACGGGACACGAAGTCCCATGCAGGGCACTCCCCATGGAATAAATAATAACAAAGTTTATGTACAGTTCCTATGACAGGTACAGTCACGCACGAAGGACCACGTACGCGGCAAAATGTTTTGAATTGTAAAATGAAAGTAGCATATGTTTATAATCGAAAATACATTTCTCAAAACCAATTCTCATTTCTGGTAATTATGAAAAATATTTAATTTTGCGCCACGTTACAGCATTTTCCACCTAATATATCATCAAATATATATTTTTCATGAGATCATATACAGACTTGTTAATACTTCAGAAAACAATTGAGGGTGTATTAGTAAGTGGTGCCACTTTTGAGAAAGACGAGCTCAAAATATTCTTCGTTTAACGAGCCTATCATAGAAAAGTAATCAAAAGCGGATCAGATTTAAGAAGCAAGAACTGTCAAAGGATGGTTTCAATATATCATCTAGTCGGCCCGAAAAATGGCCGAACGCGATCGTTTATAATTATGAAATCCATAACGTTAAGAAGGTGAACTTAAGAAGAATATAAGCAATTGTGTGATAGACGAAAGCGTCAAAATTAATGTCACTTCCACAAAACAAAGAGCTATAATAGTTAGTATAATAGTTAAACAATTCTTAGTGCGATTTCATAATGTGCTTAGATACCCTAATAAATGACAAAAATATAAAGAAAGGGATAATTTTCAAACCGAAAATCATTGGTTGGTGTAATGTTCATATGCTATCATACGAGACTCGCTTGTGGGTGGTTATATTAATACTGACTATACATTGAATGCAAACAACATACAATCTCAAAGTGTTGATTCGCTGACTGTAATTATTTGGGCTAATTATAGAGCTGCCAAGCAAAGACCATTTCTAAAACTTTTATGTATATCTCATCCAGTTCAAGCAGATTCGTTGTCTGTAAGAGGGCAATCTACCTTCATTTACACGCCCGTGAAAAGTGCGACCTTTTGAATGACGGCTAATTAGCAATTCAAATATGTGTCAGGATGGAAGGCCCTGTTCAGACGACGCCCTAAGGCCCGTTTCAGACGCCGCTCCACTCATGCGCCGAACTTAAATGACGAATTAGGTGCGACAGAAGAGCGACGTATGAATCAATTAGGTACGGCAGAATTTGGAGCGACATAAGTTCGGCAGAGCTTGTCGCATTATGCGACGTTGGAGCGACATTGATTCATACGCCGCTCCACTCATGTGCCGAACCTAAATCAAAATTTGCTGTAATTTATTACGATTAGTTTAGCCACTTTGTAATGTCTACGTATTGTTTCAATTTTAGAATTCCCGCGCGAACACGCTCTCTCGTCAACAACATTATATTTTGTACGCCGTTTGAATCACTGCCGCTCTTGTGTCCGTCCAGAGTCGCACCTATAATACAATTAAGTTCGGCGCATGAGTGGAGCGGCGTCTGAAACGGCCTCAACATATCATTTAAAGCTTATACGATTCTGAAAACGAATATTATAACTAAATGTTACAAGTTGGTATACATAATAAGAAAATTGCAAAAAATGAATTTACCGGCAAATCGTCAGTAAATGCTATATATATGTAGTCTGAACCTAACAATCCCAGGCATGTGGTCTTTGCTTTTCTCCAATGTTGGACTTCAAGAGAAAAGAATAATGGATGCTTTTTGAGGAACTTTTTCTCGTATTCCTATAGCAACAATTTGAACCCATGAAATTTACTTCTATTAATAAATCTTATATGAAATGCTTAGGTTTCAAGATAGGGGGAAAAGAATCCATTATTCTTTTCTCTTGAAGTCAGACATTGTAGAAAAGCGAAAACCACATGTCTATAGGATTTGCAGGTGCAGACTTGATAGCATCAGCTGATGATTTGCCAGAAAATTCATCTTTTTGCAATTTCTTATTATATGTATAGCTATCTACTTGTAACCTTTTAGTTACAATACTCGTTCTCAGCATCTTATAAGGTTTAAAATTATATATAACACGCTCACATATATCTAGATTTTGTTGGCATCTTACTCGATTGAATAATAATTGAAGGGTTTTGTAGATGGAAAATTATTGAGTGTAAAGTATATACATCTATTAGACCTAACCAGGAACAGCTGCGAGAAATGCAACTATAGGTCCCTGGTATCGAACCTGCGGCCCTGCGATTTCGGTGCAGCGCTCCAACCAACTAAGCTACAGAGTCCAGTTGTCGAGCTCTAATAATAATTGAAAGGTTTGTAGATGGAATCGAATCTGCGGTGCAGCGCTCTAACCAACTCAGCTACAGAGTCCAGGGACCTATAGTTGCATTTTTCGCAGCTGTTCCTGGTTCGGTCTAATAAATGTATATAATTTACAGTCAATAATTTTCCATCTACAAAACCCTTCAATTATTATGCTCACATATTTGACTCTGCAATTTCAGGCTGGTCAAGCGTATCTATAAAGGCCTCACAAATTTGGAAATTTATGACAGCCTAATCGTGAATGCACGGGTTCTCACTATGTTGACACGAAAGAGGTACGAGGCACTGCCGAAGCGTCGCAGTCTGAATATATGAATAGAATCTGGAACAGTTGTAAAAAACTATTCTCATGCATGTCCCATTTGGGACATGCCCTACATGTATAAATGGACATACAATTTTCCCAAATTGTACCGGGTGCCACTGTATGATATGCGATTGTAGACTGGGCGAAAGAGATTTCACAAATGTGTTGCGTGCATGCTGATGGTGCTGTCCACATTATCATTGTGATGAAATTTTGGGTGTTTGTACAGACGAAAGACACTTTTTGAGCCTATATATTTGAACAAAGTTTAATCCTATCAGTTGACTCTATGAAGAAAATTTTGAAGGATCGATCTAGTAGAGCCAAAATTAATGGTGTACTTATTACAGACGTAAAACTATTACTTACACAGCATGCTTAAGAAATCAACATGGCGATGTATAGTAGGATTTCATGGAGCATGAAAAAAGAGAGGGTTATGTCCTTGGAGACATTTCCAAAAGGATTGCAAGAATTGCTATTCCTCTACTAAAACAAGGAGCAAATTTAGTCAGTATAAAGAAGCATTGCAGCAGTGGGTAAGCTGAATTCATGTGTGATGGTTCATGCACGCAAAACGGGGCTTATGCCGGAGTTTTACCAAGGCGCAATTAATAGAAAATTATTTTATCCTTGTTGATCCTAACACTGATTATTGCAAATTCGTATTGGCTTGAAATCCTTTAATAACCCTTAATGACTTTAATAAACCTTTCGTGTTTTTCTCGTTACGGACGTCATAGCAATACAACGTTTGCATTGAAATTGTTCTAAATACAGAAGTTTTCTGTTAAAATTTCTTGTATTTGAGAATTATCTTTCACTGCTTTTCACAGCGGGTATATTAGACTAAGGCGAAGAATGTTTACTTTTTCTTATAAGATTTCTTATAAGATCTGTGATTTTTTGTACTTATATAAATATATTTATATACTCTGCTTATTAGCATCCTTGCATAATAATGACTTGAATATTCAATGAGATCACATTTTGCACCCCATTTACCCCATTTTTCAGCCCAGGGAACCTTCATTCGCCTATTGCTCACCCTTAGAAACCACCTCGATTGAATATTCAATGAGATGTCTCCACCTCTCTCCAACTTACTCCACCTTACACCACCTCACTCCACCTAGAAAATCTGGGTCGAAAATTACCTATATCACTACAAGGACGTCTTTATAATAAGATTAAAAATACACACCATTGTCTTCAAATAAAAGCTGCCACTCTGTGTTTTGTATCGTTTGCCATCTTTACTAATTCTCAAAATATAGTCGATGACATTCCCTTCAGTAACAATGCCTCTGATATTGTATAGTGATAACAGGTCAACTTGAAGATATTGTTCCTGAAAAGATATATTGTACGCTATTGATGGGTTTCACCACGTGTTACAGGGCAGCATGCAGATGGTGGTCAACTTCAGAAATGTTGACACCTATAGGATAAAATTAAACTACATCTCTCAATTCTATTTCTTTTCCTTCAAATATAAGACTACTATGTATAATGAAAAGAATTATCATTATTTTCTCATTTTGACAACTGCAGGTTGACCACCATTTGCTGCATGATAATGCTTAGCGAAACCCACCTATAACAATAATAAGGAATGCAAATAAAGTACGGCTTTACTATTATTCTCCCTTCTTCTTGAGATCCACCACCCGCGTATAGCTTAATAACCGTTTTCAATTACCCACAGTTTTCTATGACCCTACAAAATTGGTACTGTCCGGAAACCAAAACTGCCTGGTAATTGGACGTGTCTTGATACTAGTACAGCCCAGAGACGGAACTGTATGGAAACTGGGCCGTCCGGATATTGAACGTGTTCAAAACTGGACGTGCCCGGATACTGGACGTTTTTGATACTGGAAGTGTCCGGATACTTGAGCTGTCCAGAAACTGGAACAGTCTGGAAACTGTTTATAAACTGGACTTTCCGAATACTAGAGTGTCCAGAAACTGACGCAGACACTGAGTGACTTTCTGTGTGTTGTATTCACTTACCTAAACATAAATAGCAAGCGAATATATGTCTGGCTTTCATATTTACTTTTCGCTGGAAAACAACAAAATAACTTAGGCTTTTACCTTGTCTGTTCTGGCTGGGCACCAGGAACTGTTATGACCCAATCGAACTTTTTCTGGACCACTCGTCACTGACAACGAACTGCTGGCGGTAATTTGAGTCTCCAAAATATTTCCATCTTCCATACCAAGAGGAACATTACAACTCAGCATGTCTGAAAATTAATGCTTTACTTAAGGGGGGAGATATTTCACAACTGGCAATACATTTTTCACGACCCTTCTTTTACTCGAAACAATATTGTCTATTTTCATAGCCCCCTCCGGCCTGTCCAACCAATACAATTTACAACTTAGAGAATTGGCAAATGAGAGTTTGCATGAGAGTTTCATCAACTCTCATGCCCCGGTCAAACGCGAACGAGAGTTGCATGAGAGTTGCGACAGAAATAATTTGGCGCGCAGAATGGAGCCCTGAGAATAATTTTAAAATATTGGTAAACAAAGTGCTTAAATTTCCATCTTAGCTTTTCTTGTTATAGACACAGTCATAACGTGTTATATTGTTAAGCTAATTCTTATAGAAAGTGCAAAACACTAGTCTTACTATAGTTGTTTAAAATTCTTATGTATAATAACTCTCATGACCGGTCAAACTTGCAAAACTCTCATAAACTCTCACCAAAATTTGAAGCAGCTCAAACTTGATGACAGTTGATGAGAGTGCACGAGAGTCGATGAGAGTTGGTGGTCAAACGCGACTGAGAGTTTGACCGGGGCTTTATACATTTACCTGCATAATTATTTTTAGCAAATGTAAACCCCCTGTTTGTGATTGAAGTTCATTTTACCATTATAAACGATTATACTCTACATTTTTGGTAGCCACCCCATTTTGTCCGGATTTTTTCCCAGCCACCCCTCAATAGTCCATAAATTGACAGCTCCCTAATCATAATCACACACATAGCTGACATAATTTCGATTTAACAATTGTTTCCCCCACAATCTATACACGTAAACTATAGAGAAATACTATAATTTGTTAATTGTTTGTGATGCCAGCGATAGTATTTGCCCATCGCACTGATGTTTTTTGAATGTTTAATGAGCTTATCAACTTTACCAAAAATACTTACCTCGGCGCCTCGTGCAAATGAAGTTTCGTTTTATTGTACAATCTTGAACAGTCCATGCGCCATCTTGCCTCACACCCAATATCATCACGCAATCATTGCTCTCCTTATTTTCAGATGGTTTGCCATTCGCCCAAAGTTGGTAATCTATTTTGGTCAAATCATTATTCTCGGACGACCATCTGAATACGGCTTCGTTTTTGAGATCACTAAGACCTATCCAGACGTCTGTATTAAGAGATCTAGAATTTTGTATTCGCTTTGTGATGAAGTCTTGCTCATTCTGGCTCGTAATTGTAACCAAAGAAGCAAAATCTGAAACTGATTTACAAGCCGCTTCAGCTTGTTTCCAGGTCATCTTTTGAGAAGGACCCATATTGAACTGGTAACATGTATCGTTATAGGGGATCCAGCCGTCAGGACAAGCATTCTTTCCTGCGGAAAATGGGAAAGAAAATGCATCATTGTATTACTTAAGTGTAAAACGAAAGGTATGAGAAACTGTTTTTCAATTTTCAGGTTTGGAATTTACTTCAAAGATACCATGTCACGTTGTCGGTTTTTCCGACTTATGATGAGTGCTGAATAAGCAAAAATAATCTTAAAATAAAACATCCGTGGATCTTTCGCAAACTAATTCACAAAATTTGCTGATGCCACACTTAGATGAATTATCGAAAAGGTGTATAGTATATCGATATCTTTGACCATATTACATACATAGACAGCATTTTTAAAATATTAATAAATGCATGTTTTGTGATAGTCAATCTGCTTGTTAGATTGCATTATTGAAACATCGAATTAATCATGTCCTAATCGGCTATTAGAGATGAAAATTTTGCAAAAATGACTTTTAATAAAGTTGATTGAGTTTTTACAGCTAGCGAAGCAATATTTTTACAAGGTATAGTTTCTCTGTTAATTGGCCGTGTTGTGTATGTTCCACCGGTCTGTCTACCATATGTGACATATTATGTACATTTACGAGAAAGCAAAGGAGTCGAATCACTTTTTAACCGGGAAAACTACCCAAACACTTCATAATTTATTAATTTCATAATTGTACTTTTTGAGCTGAGTTTCTTTCGAACCCAGGAGAAAGTTTCATTATCTAGTCCTTAAAAAATTAAATTTTCTTCAAATTTGAAAAATAGAAAGATATACAACTTTCAGACGTAATATGAATATAAATATATGTGTGATTGGTTGATCAGATTATCAAATGCTTTTGACAAACATTTGTCAAATGCTTTTGACAAACATTGACGTTTTTTGTTAGCTTGCATGGACATAAATCAATTTTATGTGTAATTTTTCCTCCGTATATTCAAACGTTGGGACGTAATTACCTTCTTCTTTTTCGCAAATGTAGCCATTCTGTGAAGTGCAACGGCCCTCATCCCAATATCCTTTTTCCGATGCTGTATAAACGTCGCCTAATATTAAGACACAGTCAGTGTCTTCACTTTTGCCCGATCCATGAGGAGAATGCCAGAATTCAAAGTTTGCTTGATGTTTAGAAAGAAACTCCCAAACATAATGTCCTTCGACTTCGATATCATTTAGTCCTATCCAAAAGTGCTATAAATATATTCAAATAATTTTATATTTGTTGTTATGTTGTTTGTTTCTAGTTTAATACTGATAGTTAGTGGAATCATACTAGTATACTATTGCAAATGCTGTAATTTGATTGGCTACGGTACTCGCTATCTAATTGTCGATAGATAGCGAGTAGCGAAACAGCCATCTCCTCGGCGCGATTTTTAACGAATTCATTGCAATAAATTATGAAAAATGTTTTGAATACTGTTTTCTTGCTGGTTTCTATTTAAAACAATTAGATTATTCGCTCTCGATTTATATGAGATGATAGTTCATTCGGGCTTCGCCTCATCAACTATCACCTCATAGAAATCTTGAGCTCATAATCTAATAGTTAATTAGTAATGTGTTGTTTCGCTTGCACAACATGGTAAAGCTCAGAAAACATTAGATAGATTTAGATCGAGGACGTGGACGTCAAGAGGACGTCAAATTGTCGCGCGAAGTCTGGGTCTAGGACGTCGTCTTGTACAATTTAAAATCAGACTTAGAGGAGTTTTTAGGACGCCATGATGGCTCGTGGAATTTTCTTTTGGAAAAATACATCTTTGTGTTGAAATACCCCACTTTCCAATACCTGGAAATAAAGTTAAATCCACTGCAAGTGGAGGACTATTTAGAAGTGACTTTTGAAGAAAAGACTGCGAACAGTGCGAGATTTCTTATATAATCTCTATGGTGCTGAAAGCCTGAAATTGCTCATAGAAAAGTCTAAGTTATTTATCGTGCTCGTTGAAAAATATTATCTCGATCAAAGAAACCTCTGATACCTCAGTCATACAAACATGAATCAATTTTAATAAAGGTAAGGGTTTTTATTGTCTTAAATTTAACATATCTATAACCTTTCTCCGTCGACATTTCTAGCTTTAAAGCTTTTATGCACTCAGAGTCTCAGACACTTCTTGCACTTGCTTGACTCTTCATACTATGTCTTTTTAGAAGGGATAAGTTATTCTCATGCCATAATATTGTGTGTTAAAACAAATATATCCTTTCCTAGCTTCATGTACTACCGAATGCAATATAGTGCAATTGATGCAAGTTTATATAAATACTATGTTATAGAAAGCATGTGTTATTTGATTTGTTTACATCATGTATAGCCTTACTGTAAATATGAAAGGAGGCTGATTCAGTTATTGTTATTTGAATTTTAGCATTTTCAGTCTGTGCTTTAAAAAAGTTTATGCTATTAGTATTTGGGGCAATGTAAGATCCTACAAGGACAAGTAGCTCTTGAATCTTGACTTGCCAAATGGTGTCCAGGGTGCATTTTATGTAAAGGCCACGCCGAAGGTAATACGGGCGCTCAATTGAACAAGGTCACGCCAAGGCATTTCGAAAGCCATACCATGCCAAGTTAAAAACAGCGTACGCCACTACGCCAGGAAAGATGATTGTGCGCCAGTACGCCAAGGCTTACTGTAACTCTACGCCGAAGATCTTCCGATTAGACTACACCGAATGCACCCTGGAGAAATATACTATTTACAATCTCAGCACGATGACAATTCCAGACCGCTTTACAGCCTGCTACGATTGCAGGCTCAATTTCGAGCATGCCCAGTAGTACCGATACAATTTCAGCACAATGACAATCTCAGACCGCCACACCGGAAACAAATTTGGCATATCTTACTATGTTAATTATGCGCATATTAAACATTATATACGCATAATATTTCGAAAATAAAGAAAATAAAGATTACTAACATTATTTATGCACGTTTTATCATGTACTTACCTCTTTCGACTTGAAAAAATCAAATTGATTTTGATGTCCTGAAAAGTGCTAAGACGACGTCGCCATCGATGACAACGCCACATCTTCCCGCCGTATGACGCCATTGGCGTCGTCTTAGACGTCCACTTCCTCGATCTAAATCTATCTATTGAGCGGTCGGAAAAGATGCTCGAACACTAATACAATTTCTATATCTTGACGCTTTGTAATCTCAGAGCTTCGTTTGGGGCTCAGGGATTCTAGCTTTAAAACTTGTATATTCAAATAAACCAAAAAATATTATTATTAACAATGTAGCCATTAAACATGTTAGAAGGCAGCGCTGTTACCGCTGTTAGAAATAGACTTGGCTAAGTATACAGTGACTTCCATATATGGTTTAATTAATTAAATGATTGACATTTTTGTAATAAACAATAGCATAGTATAGTCTATAAAATGGAAGAAAAGTGGAGTTTGGGTTTTTGTCGAGGGTCAGAGGTCAAGGGTCAGAGGTCGAGGGTGGAAGGTCGAGGGTGGAATGTCGAGGGTCGAAAGTCGAGGGTCGAAAGTCAAGGTCGAAAGTCGAGGTCGAAAAATTGATTTCATTGGTACTGCTGAATTTGAGTAGAATGCTGAATGTGTAAAAACTTAAAAACTATGTCAATTTACAGAACTTCTTTTCGTAAATATTAACACGAAATATTGATTAGTAAGTTAAATTAATGATACTAAATTTAGATTTTATAATTGTTGTTAAATTGACAAGGCCGCGGTCATAACTAAAAATAGTTATGAAAATGGTTATGAAAATAGTTATGAAAATAGTTCAAAAATAGTTATGACCGCGGCCTTGTCAATTAACAATAATTATAAAATCTAAATTTAGTATCATTAATTTAACTTACTAATCAATATTTCGTGTTAATATTTTAACTTACTAATCAATATTTCGACCCTCGACTTCGACTTTCGACCCTCGACCTCGACATTCGACCATCGATATTCCACCCTCGACCTTCCACCCTCGACCTCCGACCCTTGACCTCTGACCCTCGACAAAAACCCAAACTCCACTTTTCTTCCATTTTCCCCGAGCCGGTGCGAAGCGCCGTGCGAGGGTACTAATTCCGCGCGGATATTTACACCCGGAAAAAAAGGAGAGCAATGGGAATCCAAAGTTCATCAAGTTTTGCGGGCGCATGGGTGTGACGGGTGTGATGGGTGGTCATCTCACTAATCTTTGTTAGGAGTGGAATGAGCGAATTATAAAAAAACATGAGTAAGACATATCAGGAAGTCTGAATTATAACTTATAAATCGCTTTTTGGGACTTCAGGAAAAGCTGCGGAACAAATTTATCGTTTATACTTTATAAAAAAGGATAAATAAAGATAGATGGTCGAAAAAATATGGCAAGTTTCTTATATTAAATTGTTGATATAGCCATAAGAATGTTGTTTTATTTACATAGATTTTCATTTTTTTACAATTAAAATATCCTATATTTTATGCTATCAAAAAGTTCCAACTTAAAAGGAAAGCGAAATCGTTTCACACGAGAGAATTTGTATATTTTCAACGGATTTCATTTCAAAAACTAATTTATAAGTAAAAGGCAGTTTAGTTTTATAAACTTTTGGCAACGTTTTAGCAAACGGAAGGTTGCATTTAAACATTAATTTGAAGCTTATAGAATGCATAAGAACATACCTACACCATATATCTCAGATTTGTATGGCTAAAACAACTAATATTTTAATTATTTTTGTAGTATTCTGTGCCTGTTGTTTTGTACTCCAGAAAAGAAGTTTATTTTATCGTGTTGCCATGGCTACTGTGCTTCCTCTTCTTGAAACAAAATTTCCATTTTTTATTCTTTCAAAATAAATTTCCCAAAATAATATTGTTTCCTTCCACTCTTCTTTCCAAACTATTAGAGTAATGATCAAAATTTTAATGGCACATTTAAAATGAAGGAAGCCACAGTGATTACGTCAGGTAAAACATTTCATTTGGCGATAGCCTTTGATTGCGTCGTGAAGAGGGGTGTGAGCCAAGGATCCAATTCTGTTTTCTATGCCAAAAATTTGTTTTGAACGCAGATATCCGACTCGCCTACAACCTTTGCATGGCAGATTTTTGGATAAAAAAGATTAGCAATAGTAATGTTTTGGAATGTAATGTCTGGCAATGTTCAGCTGGGGCGAGGGGTTACTGCAAGCATGTATTTCTAGTATAGACTATACTATGCTATTGTTTATTACAAAAATGTCAATCATATAATTGAGGTCGAGGGTCGAATGTCGAGGTCGAGGGTCGAAAGTCGAGGTCGAAATATTGATTAGTAAGTTAAATTAATGATACTAAATTTAGATTTTATAATTGTTGTTAATTGACAAGGCCGCGGTCATAACTATATTTGAACTATTTTCATAACTTATTTTCATAAATATTTTCATAACCATTTTCATAACTATTTTTAGTTATGACCGCGGCCTTGTCAATTTGACAACAATTATAAAGTCTAAATTTAGTATCATTAATTTAACTTACTAATCAATATTTCGTATTAGTATTTACGAAAAGAAGTTCTGTAAATTGACAAAAGTATAGTTTTTAAAAGTTTTTACACCATTCAGCATTCTACTCAAATTCAACAGTACCAACGAAATCAATTTTTCGACCTCGACTTTCGACCCTCGACTTTCGACCCTCGACCTCGACAATCGACCTCGACATTCGACCCTCGACCTCGACCTTCCACCCTCGACCCTCGACCTCTGACCCTCAACCCTCGACAAGAACTCAAACTCAGAAAAGTGTTATAGTAGGCCGTAGGATGAGCATCCAAAAGATGCAATTCCGTTGCAGCCCTCGTGTAACTACCTGTACGTAATTTTCACATGAATCAATAGATAAAAACTTACTTTATCAGAATCCGTTGCTCCCCAAGCGAAACAGGTGCATAATTGGGAAACAAATCCCTCCAAAGTTTGCTATTTTCGCGCTTCGAAATATTCGAACCGCCATTGTTTTGGTAGCAAATACGCATACGCTTGTCAGCCAAACTCGCACTGCGCACGTGCAGACAGGAAAAATAAAATCACGGAATGGAGATCAAACCTTGTAATATTAACGAATAAATACACACACATTAAATTAAATATTGTTTAAAACACATTGTACATTTTGCTTGCCCATATGCTAAATTACTTCAATTAATTGGCTATTGTTTCAAAATACCGTTTAATTTTAACCACCTGTATCAAACAGGACGGAGAATATATAAATATACATACAATTCACACGATCAAGGAACAAATTAAATATTACGCTAAACTAAAGCCTTGGCCAAACATAAGAAACATTGTCGCGGAAATATTCGTGATTTTCAATGTTTGCTCAAATGTTTCCCTGTCTCCCACATCTGGAAACATTGGCTTTTATTGCAGAAACAAAATTTGCTTCCCGGAAAGCAAAAATATTTCCTACCAAATTCAGAAACATTTGATGAAACACTCTTTCTCCGTTTGCCGACGCTGGTAGGACAATATGACATACCGAAACATTGGTAAGACAAATAATATGACAAATATCTTTGCGCAACAATGTTTCCCAGTTTGTCCTGGGCTTTAAGGGATATTTATATAAACTCCTAGGATTTGAACTATTACATATATTATATTGTGACATAGGTTGGTATTTAGCCACTATCTAGAATAACAAGGAACGATTTAGAATTTCCCTCAGTTTCTGTGTTGGAATTCAGATCATCATCATCAATGGTACAGCTCTTTTCATCAAAGTCTTCATCGTTGTTTTCAGACTTATTTGACATATGTTCCTCAACCAATTCAGAAGAATCCAAATTTTCCACATGTACAATCTCACTTACATTTCTCATTTTCGGTACACAGAACACAAGTTGGGGATAACTTTTCATCAGTCGTTGCTTGAGTTTAAAAGCTCTATATTTAGATGCATCCACATTCTCGGTGTCCTTAGCAATGATAACAAATTTCTCCAGAAAATCTTTCATATACTTTATTTGATTATTTCCGATGACTTCCGTCTCGATTACTTTCTTACAGAAGACATCATAAGACTTCTCGTACACTGATGTAGATATTTCAGTGTCCGATTGCTTCTTCGTCTCTCTGGTAAGTTCAAATTTTGTATAATTGCAGTAGCAAACTTTGTGATAGCGGACTTCCAGTGCTACATAGTCTTTCCCCCGGATTTGCACGAGAATCCATTCATCATTCCTTCTCTCGACAGCTGTACGTAGAAGACCAGCATCAATTGTTTCTGCCAACATGAGTGGGGTTCTTCTTCTCTTCTTAGTTACCTGGTGTGAAACAAAATTATTAAACTAAATATCTGTTAAAAACAATTAGGTTGGATGTTTGTAGCATTAGAAACTTACAATTCAAGATATTTTAAAACCAAACCCGAGAATGTTGTGCACATTGCGCTAGTATTATACCTATCAAAATGACCATACCTTATCTAGTGAGAACCAAGAGGCGTCTCGTCCACAAATAATACATATTTCTGGGAGTACATGCTCGTTTCTTTCAGGCAGGGTCTTTTAGCTTCTTCGCCTTGGTTCTATTGTCTCCACATTCATATGTGGTTCTTCGGTAGAAGTTACAGTTTTAGAGCTAGTTCCTTCTCCTTTTCTTCTTTTCACTGTTGTCTACGGATGTTCTCTTCATCACAAAATCTCTTCCAGAATTAAATATGGTGGTACCATTCTAAGTTAATGCTGTCAGGGTTCTTCTCCATGTATGAATTGACAGATCCGTCATCGACGTTCTCGTACGATTTCTTAGCTATTTCAGCTTGTTGACATTTAAATTTGGCCCATTTAGACCTACACTCAATAAATTTCTTAAGCTTTTGGCGTGTAACTTTGCAAAGTTGCTCCGTAACGCCATCAAAATGCATAAAACATGAGGATATTCGATTTTTATAAATATCTTCAGCCATGATTGTTTTGCATAATTAAGCGTGTTTCCACTTCGAAGCATGTGCGTGTTTGTGCGCGTGCGCAGTGCGAGTTTGACTGACATGCGCATGCGTATTTGCTACCAAAACAATGGCGTTTCGAATATTTCGATTTATTTATTTATTTAAAAATATTTAAAAACGGTAGTCCTTCAGGGCACATAGGCACCTGCTTTTCAAGGAGCCGTTTGCAAACTACTAAAATTAACAATACAATTATAAATTAATTTACAACTATTACAATACCTATATTACTAATTGTATAGATTACTAATTACTAATTACAAGATGTCAAGTATACATCAGCTGCGGTCAAGAATAGATTTAAATTCACTAAGGCTGTTTTGTTCCTTAGCTAAACTTGGTAAGCTGTTCCATAAGGACGCATCCGAGTAACTAATACTCTTTTTCATAAAATTTGTTACTGGCTTTCCAAGGGAAAAGTTTATATTGTTACTACGCAATTGATACACTTGGTTCTCTTTGATTTTAAACATTTCTATTACTGATTGTTGCATGACGTTATTTTTTATTTTGCATGTGCATAAAAATACATTTGTTTCTCTTTAGTCGTTCACTTAAGGGCTGCCAATTCAGCTCTTTTAAAACATCTTTAGACCTGGTTTCATATGTTCTGCCCGTAATCACTCTCGCAGCCCTATTTTGTAATTTTTGCAGTTTGTTTAGCAGATAATCAGAACAATTATCCCAAACAAGACTGCAATAATCAAAATGTGACAGCACAATAGCATTGTATATTTTTAACAAAGTCGATTGGGGAACAAATTTCTTTATTCTCCGAATCATTCCTATACCTTTTGAAGATTTTGAAACAATACTTTGTATTTGGTCGTTCCATTTCCGATGCGCGAAAATAGCAAACGTTGGAGGGATTTTTTTCCCAATTGTGCACCTGTTTCGCTTGGGGAGCAACGGATTCTGATAAAGTAAGTTTTTATCTATTGATTCATGTGAAAATTATGTAGTTCCACGAGAGGTGCAACGGAATCCGTTTTCTAAGCATCTTGTGGATGCTCATCCTGCTACGGCCTAAGTGACTAGTGGGCGATAAACGGGAAAATTTATTTTAACATTTTTATGAAATTGTTGTGAAGAACGGCGCTTTAAATAGTGCATTCCGACAAAGTGGACCTACGACGGAATCGAAATATGGATAAATTAGAAAAAGATTTAACGGAAAAATGACAGCTATTAAAGTTTACTTTCGATAAAACACAAGAAATAGTAAATAAATCAAATATCGTCGCCATTGCAAGACAGCGCGAAGCGTTGATAAAGATTACGGCGAGCATCGAGGACATAAAACTGCAGATTGTGGAGACAACAATGGGACAACAATGAAGCGATTACAGATTGGAGTAAAAACATCGAAATACAAGTTGAGGATGTCGACGCGGAAGTCGAGAAACTACAACAATATTTGGATAATATAAAAGTCGATGAAGCGAGCAAAGCGAAAGAAGCTGAACAATCACAACAACTACAGTTTGAGAAAGAACAATATGAACACAAAAACTGCAATTTGAACACAAGATCGAAGAAATTAAGAAAGATAAAACTACAACAAAATCAAATACTGATCAAATTCGAACGAAGCTTCCCAAGTTAATAATTACCCTATTTAATGGCGCGGCCACCGATTGGCTTCGCTTCTGGAACGTATTTGAAGCCGAAATAGACAACAACAGCAATTTAGCAGCCGTGACCAAATTTGCCTATTTAAAGGAACTTCTGAAGACAAATGTTAGATCAACTATTGAAGGACTACCATTTTCAACTAAAGGATATACCAGAACAAAAAACATTCTGAACAAGTTGTTCAGAACAACAAATTTGGCAACACCACAGAGATTGTCAATGCATATGTTCAAAACATCATGGCCTTACCAGTTATTGTAGTACACAACCCTGGAAAATACACGACTTCTAAGCCAATTTATAGATCACAATGTATAAATTTAAGTTAATGAGACAACACATTAACTTGAGGTTTGTTTTACTATACAACAAGTGGGAAAAGCCTGTCAACACCCACTAAATTCACAACAAAATATCTCTGATCAAAGTTCAAAGTATGTCCGGACACGTGCAATACGAATGCAATTTGCTCAGCCAATCGAATGACTCTATTGCCAATCATATTTCAATGACCATAGGTAAAGCGCGCTATATAACGTCAAGCATGTCACTTTGCCGAATGTTTCAACTGAATAAACACGAAATTCTGCAAGAATAAAAATTTCCACCCGCCCACCCTTCTATTTTACATGTTCGAGGACAGTAATCTAATGGACGATATATTTATCTATCTCATTATATAGTTATTTTCATGCAGGGTAATCCAAGAGGAACAAACTGGAAATGTTCTTGCTGTATCGTTATGCTGGATGTTGTCTTGCTTTAGTTATGCTGGATAATTAATCCAAGAGGAAAACACGAACAATTTTATTGCTGTGAATGATCATGTTGTATATATCTAAACTTGTTGATGTTGAATAAAGCTTTGGTTCGGGGTTGAAGTGTTCCAAATGGTCAACTTCATTGCCCATAGACTCAGATTATTTCATGGAAATATAATCAGTCGAATCGTAAGGACTGTCAAAGGGATTATCACCCATTGGTTCAGGTAATGTCGGAGAGGGTCGCAACCTTGATGACAGTGCTCTATCGGGGTTTTACCCTAGGGCATTTAGTCTCTCCTAGCGGGTCTCATGTATACCCCGCGGGATGAAAACATAAGGCTAGAATGAGTCTTTGGGTTGACCAGAGTATAAATATTGGTTCACTTCAGTCTTCACCCCGAACCCGTTCTCCCACAAATTTGGCGTGTGTTTAATTTAATTACCGGTGAATTTTAGTATATAATGTGCTTGGATCATTAATGAAAAGTTACCATTCAACGTACAAGTACTCGAAACGTTAGGAAAGTTAACACGGATATAAATGGTTATGTGCCAATGTCGATAGACAAGCTTGAAGGGATACGGGGAGATTTAGTCCGAACGAATGACAATAGACCTTACTGTTTATTCACAATGGCTAATGGCCTCGTTTTCGTGTGGTGTTTACTCATGTTTCGTGCACAATAGAGTTAACAACAAGTTTGTGTTTGGGCTTATTAAAAGATCAACGAGAAACAAATTCGTTCAGGAAACATGGGTATATATAACCTTCATATGCGTCTGCCATGTCAATTGCCAAAACAGGTAAACATGGAAACGAGGCCATTGGGTCAAAAGTGAATAAACAGTAAGGTCCATTGGCGGGAATGGGACTTTCCGAGATTTGTCGACGCACTGCGAAAGTGGACTGAAAGAAACCCCTCTCTACCATGAAAGAAGTGAAGTGAATTCCCAAGTGGATCTTCCTACAATACCCAACAGCGTACCTGTGTATATTGCGAGAAACCAGACGACAAGTCAATTGATTGTAGCAGTGTAGCCACACCCCATGAGCGAAGGCAGATTCTTCAGCGAAAGCGCCTCTATTTTAACTGTACTGGTTCAGGGCATTGAGCTTCGGAATGTAAAAGTCGATCGAAATGCCGAGCCTGTGATGGAAAACACCATACGTCAATTTGCGAAAAACCACCAAAGGGAAGTCTATTGACAACCAATCAAAGAAACGAACAGCGAGTTATATATCCAGTAGTTGTTGTAGATGTGCATGGAGTCAGATGTGTTGGATTCGGGGTCCGGTAGCTCGTATGCATTAGCCGTCTTGCTTGAAAAGATTAAAGTTAAACCCGTTAGTTCTGGGATGCGACAAATCGAAATGATGTTGCGCACAACAACACGAAAAATGGATGTCTATAACATTAATGTAAGTTTCGCCCCTTCTCCATTTCTTTTAGGCGGAGTGATCAAGCAACAACTTGAAGAGTGGCGCAGTCAGAGTCCAGACACGGTGCGTGAAATTGAAAAGAGCCTCTAGGTGGACGACTTGATCTCCGGTGCAACAACAACAGATGAAGCAAAGCAACTACAAGTCAAACTACTGAAATATTCGAGGATCCTGCCTTTCAACTACACAAGTGGCATTCCAACGAGCCAACATTGGAATCCAACCAACAATATGAAGAACTCGCGGATCAGACTCTTGCAAAACAGCAACTGAGACAGCCGGATGATGGAAACTGTGGCCTTCTTGGACTAACTTGGAACAAGAATAAAGATACGATCAGCATCACCTTGCCTACCGAAACAGTACCAGAAACCAAGCGAGGAATTCTTACAAAAGTAACAAAGATTTATGACCCATTAGGATTGGCATCACCATTGTCACTAACTGGAAAAATGTTGTACCGAGAGGCATGCGACGTTAAATGCGGATGGGAATCAATCACTGCTAACCGAGCTCGTTAAGAGATGGAAACGATGGGAAAGGGAGTTACCAGAGTGCATAACAACCGTGAGATCGTTGGTAAAGTACGGAGAACCAATCACCAGCGTCACTCATGGTGCGTTTGGTGATGCACGCGGAAACGGTGTAGCCGCAGCCACCTATGCTGTAGTGTCTCAACCATCTGGACAAACGCAAGGGCTCGTGACGGCCAAAGCACGACTGGCCAAACAAGGGCTGACAATACCTCGACAAGAGTTAGTCGCTGGCCATATGGCAGCTAATCTTGTAACTAATGTCAAAGAAGCACTAGAAGAATTTCCCGTAGCAAATCCCTACTGTTGGCTGGATAGTACGGTAGCCCTTCATTGGATTCGAGGGGAAGGAAACTACAAGCAATTCGTGCAAAATCGAGTCAACTAAATTCAGCAGAAGAAAGACGGGTGGAGATACGTCCCAACACACGAGAATCCGGCGGATTTGGGCAGTCGTGGAGGCGCCGTAACACAGAACAACAAGCTGTGGTGGAACGAACTTACTTCTCAAACGAACGTGTATGGCTTTCCAACCCAGATTGGCCTGCAAATATCACAACAAAAGCGACCAGAGAATATCTTGTAGAGGCTAAGAAAGTTCGTGAATTGTTCAAATTGGTGACCGAACAAGAACCAGATGAGTTTAGCGAACTTCTCGAAAGGCGAAATTACTGGACAGTGCTCTGGACATGTTCATGAATAGCGAGGTTTATCTACAACGCGAGAATGAAATCCAAAGATAAGGAGTGGGGTCCACTAATCACAAAGGAGATCGAAGCACAAAATAAATTCTGTGCCATTACCCTATTTACCTGCCAGATACCGAGATCTACACTGAGAAATTCGTACAGCAAGCTCATGAAGAAACACTCCACGGTGGAGTGGGACTCACAATGGCAAAGGTTCGCGAGAAACATTGGGTCCCTCGCTTACGACAGCTAGCAAAACGTCTTATCAAGAAATGTCGACCGAATTGTAAGTGATTTCAAGCTACAGCCTTAGCCAGTCCACCACCTGGGTTACTACCGAAGGATCGAACAGAAGTGAACACTCCCTTTCAAGTAGTTGGGGTGGATTACGCGGGGTCCCTCAAGCTAGGTTCGAGTTAAACAAAAGCGAGAAGGAAAATAATATGTTATCTTATACACCTGTAGTCTGACGAGAGCCTTACACCTAAATTTGGCAAAGTCCATGGAAATGGAAGAGTTTCTTTTTGAGTTTCAAGAGTTTAATAGCCAGACGTGGAAGACCTGAAAAAGTGTATTCGGACAATGGTCGAACATTTGTTGGAGCTGCATCGTGGTTAAAGAAAGTAAGATCAAGTGAAAAGTTGAACGACTTCCTCGCCCATCAGGGAATGACATGGCAATTCAACCTAAGAAAAGCCCCCTGGTGGGGAGGACAATTTGAGCGTGTGGTCGGCCTAGTAAAAGGAGCTCCCAGAAAGTCCATTTGGAAAAGTCTTTTGACGTTTACTCAACTTAAGGAAGTTTTGTTAGACGTCGAGATTGCCGTGAATAACCGACCATTATCCTACGTAGAAGATGATGTACAAATGCCAGTGATAACGTCTGAAAGTATGATGCGTCCTCAGTCCAACTTGCTTCCAGAATTGGAACCACACCTTGAAGAGAACAAATCCTTAAGAAAAAGAGCGAAGTACCTCAAGAAGTGTAAAGATACGATGTGGAAACGCTGGACAAGGGAGTATTTACGTGGTCTGAGCGAGAAATAACTGGAGAAATAACGTCCCTATACCAAGGCCTCTAGAACGTATATAGTACTTGTGGAACGCAACTATAATTTCCATGATATTCAAATCATATTTGTTTGTCACTGCAGACCAACATCCAACTCTGACACTTTATACATTAATTTCAAATTTATATGAAGTATTTTAAGAATTCCGTTTGGCTTTCGTTTCGCAATGAAATTTGGCTGTGCATGGAAAAGCTAACAAAGCTATATCAGGGCTCACATTGATACCAGTTCTTTTGAACTGACGTGACTACCCTGGTGAAATAAAGTTTATTTGATTTATTCCTTTGCGGAGCAGTTAATTCGAAATTTCACATTATTGTGCGCACGCACAGCACTTAGTTTAATTATTCCATGTCGAAGGATCGTGTGTGTTTGGATAAGGGAAGGTGGAGTCCGAAAGGAGACAATATCAGTAACGAGTTGTTTTTCCTATTTAAGTACTTGCTTCCTATTTATTTATGACATTTTCGTATATTTGCCGGTAATAGAAAATATTTCTGTGTTTCCACAGAGATATAGAAACCACCACGTGGATGTGTGTCCGAAACGAGAAATTGTCAGTGGTCATGGGCAAGTACCTCATGTTTGCCTAAAAATTGTACCTCATGTAAGCCTGCTCCCAATCCAAAACCTAAACCTTAAGTCTCACTGGACATAATGATAGGCATGCAAGGAGAGAAGAAGTAGGTTCACACTGGTGCTAAATTTACACCTTCTATAGCGCTAAATAATGGGTGCTATTTTGACACCATCAAAAGTGTTAAACATAGCTAGCCCACTAGAGGTGCTAAATTAACACGATTTTTAGGGTTAAATATATTATGGGTGTTAAGACAAATTACAGTTTCACAAAAAATCGCAAGAAAGCCCAAGTGACATATTTCTACGGAATATTGTTTTGATATATCGCCATATATAATATCTTGTGATACTACATGACTATAGACATTATATACACAACCAGGCTCGTCCCCAGGCTCCAACTCGGACGCGTGGATATCGCGCGTGGTCGCAGCACTGGCGGGTCAGGCGTTGGAGCCTGGCAGAAAATGCAGAAAAAAGTGACAGAATTTGACAAAAGTGATAGATTAATATTTCCCCGACTTTTTCACTTTGGACATCGTTTGTTTGGTGCGTATTGATTATATATATGTAGGAAATGACCGAAGGTCTCAGGAAATCAAATCTCGAAGGTATTTTGAATAATATACTCTCGTATATGAATAGTTATTATGACCGTTTCGGTCGAGGAGTGACCGAATAGTAATATAGCTTCGAATAAACAATACTCTCAGAATCGGCTATGAAACAGTTTCTTTATGTATTTAGTTTTGATGGCTTAATGTAGAAAATATTAAAGACAATGCTTATTGAAAGTCTAATATATTGTTTCGTGCTTGATACTTGTTTATATTTATATGCCAAAATATATTGACTAGCTAGTTGTAAGGCCATATAGACCCCTTGCAGCACGAAACAATATATTAGACTTTCAGTAAGCATTGTGTCTACATTAAGCCATCAGAACTAAATACATAAAGAACCTCTATGGAGGTTGGTATATATTGTTGTCATAATGTTTTTTCTTAGGTAGCTGAAACTAAACAGCAAATAATTTATCTGAAATAATAAAAATAGGCATGACCGAACATGATTCATAGAAAATGTTTGGCTGCCCGTCCTTTCCTAGGCAACATAAAGATGATATTTAACTTGAAAGTAGGCTAGTGCGGTTTTCAAAAAAAAACGAAAACCGAAAACCGACGGAAAAAAAACGATAAAACCGACAAAATCGGGTTTTTTGTCCGCCATCTTGAAAAGTGAAAACAACGGTCCGCATACATATTTGACATACAGAACCATCCTGCGCTTCTTCCGTGTTCTTAAAAAAGTTCCACACTAAACTTCTTGCGGCCATCGAAAGTTTACTTTTAATTGAAGAACGTATCGCACCTGGTCTTTCGCAGCACAAGATGACGATGTTATGAATTTAGTATCACCTATGGCGTTGTGCACGCAATACCCACGCATCAGAATAAATTTAATCTGATTTATTATCGGCTCAGCTGTCAACACGCATGGTTTAGCGATGAATCATACTATTAAAATAAGCATGCAAAGGATGCGATATCCGATCTAGACGCGGTTAAATCGATTTTCGTTTTTTTCGGTTTTCCGATATAACAAAACCGTAAAACCGGTTTTTTAAAACCGTTTTTTTCGGTTTTATCGGTTAACCGCACAAGCCTACTTGAAAGTATATCTGGAAAAGTTCGAACTTTTGCCCCGCACCAAACACACACACTCTGTGGCCCTGTCTTTTCGCTAATACGTTTTACAAATTGTTTGTAAGAATACACGTTGGCTGTCCAGTAAAGATTAAGAAAAAAAACCCGTCAAAATATTTTTTCTTGTCTTCACATACATCCAGTGACTTTTCTCAGTCAGTGGCTCAATATGGCGTCATTGCTCACGCCATGCTTCGTTTTATGGCGTGGATTCACTGATATGTACTAAGACTGGATAGAGCATCGTAATCACTGATCTGAATATAGGCTGGATAACGCATCTCTTAATAATTTGATGGAAAAAAGTGAAGCCGGAAGTCAAGCGGCGATCACTCCGATCAGTGCCGCCACCCGATTCTGAGGCCCTACTTTATTATAGATTGTATTACAGAATCCTAGTTTTTTCGCTTTTTTTGCCTTTTAAACGTTTCTGGCCGGGCCAGTTTTACTATCACAAAGATAGAAGCACACGAGAAGAAATTTGAGCAAAAAATTTGGAGTATTATGGCTTTATAACGCCGTGAAACTGGATTTACAAGTTCGAACGAGTGAACAGCCACATGTTAGCGATGTTTTGTTTATGATATTTCAATTCAAAATCCACTCAAAATATTAGAATTACTGCTACTGGACGAAGGCACTCTAGGAATTTGATGAAATGAACCAGCTCAGCTGCAGTATGAACAAAAGCGTGAATGTGGTAAGCTTTTAAAACAGGAATTGGGAACAGTGCTACACTGGTTCAATATTCACGTACTGAAATGAACACATATTAAGTTAATAACCTATTTAATTCCTGTTTTAAAAACTTACCACATTCACGCTTTTGTTCATACTGCAGCTGAGCTGGTTCATTTCATCAAATTCCTTGAGTGCCTTCGTCCAGTAGCAGTAATTCTATATTTTGAGTGGATTTTGAATTGAAATATCATAAACAAAACATCGCGAACATGCGGCTGTTCACTCCTTCGAACTTGTAAATCCAGTTTCACGGCGTTATAAAACCATAATACTCCAAATTTTTTGCTCAAATTTCTTCTCGTGTGCTTCTATCTTTGTGATAGTAAAACTGGCCCGGCCAGAAACGTTTAAAAGGCAAAAAAAGCAAAAAAACTAGGATTCTGTAATACTATCTATAATAAAGTAGGGCCTCAGAATCGGGTGGCGGCACTGATCGGCCGCTTGACTTCCGGCTTCGCTTTTGACAAGAGATGCGTTATCCAGCCTATATTCAGATCAGTGATCGTAATACAGAACCCTAATAGCAATTGAAGCCGGAAGTGAGTCGTGTTTTGAGAGCGGCGGCCATGTTTGTCAGCCCCACTTGAGGAGTGAATGCTATACTTTTCTATTAGGAAATTGACATTTTTTTCTGGTTTTCGCTTTATACTCGCGAAGTATGTGAAGAAATCAAGTCAAATCTAGTATTTCAAGAACAAGCAATCATCATAGAAGTATGAAGAACATTTGAATATTGAAAGAAACTAAATCGTAAGTAAATAATTTGATATTTTGATCACCGATTTTGACGAAATGTCAGAGCTCGGCGACTGACCGTCCGAACACATCACTATACTCTACAGATTACAATGTAATTCAATTATTTTTGTATAATAAAACAATCAGTTACTACTTAGAGTACTCCAGCACTAATTGTTAAACTTTTTGAGCCAGTAGATAGGTTTAATAAGCTTGCGCGAGGCCGATTTGCAGTTCATACTAGGATAATTATACACATGCAATTAGTTATGATTATTTTTTGCTTCATTTAGCAGTAATATTTCAGTATCTGTAGAAAAATAAAAATAATCAGTACAATTCCAAATTAGAAGAGTCCAGAAGAAACTCCCCTGCCATGAGTGCTGCAATGTTCTTGACCCTGATAGCCTGATTCTATCTTCCCAATTCCTGCAATAAAAGAAAAGGACAATTTATATAGAGCTTCACAGAGTATCCTTAATGTTTGTGAAAAAAAGTGGAAAATGCTTTCCGGCAAAGAATGCTGGCAACAACTGCTGGAAAGCTTCCTCATTGTAAAGACATTGTTGATACAATTGTTACATTTGTTCTGGGTGCTCTTAATGTTTCATCATTATAATATTCACAGAACTAGATGACTACATGTATGACGTCTCCACAATAAACGATAACTTGTTTAAAGAAATTGTCATGTGCTATTGCAATGGCAAGGAGACCACAGCAAATTTATCCCATAAAATCCGAAACAAGTTAAGCAATTTGGTTCTTTTCAACTAGCACTGAATGTTATCTGATTGAGCTCTTCAGACAGTTCCCTAGCTGAGCTTATGAGTTTAGATACAACCACCAAATGCAACAAAAGCATGAAACTGCTAACAAATTGATAAAAAGATACAATTCCTGGCATCAATGTATAAACAGCACACCCACAGATTAGTGGATTTGTTATAGGATTCAAATATAAACTCATTCCAACACTTACAGTACTAACAGAATAGTAGAATTATATTTTGATAACCATAACATAAATATTCAAAACTTACCCCAGCAACTTGTCGACATGATCGCCGTTGTAACCATTTAAATTAGTCAAGTTTGCGAAATAATTATTCAGATTTGTCGCTGGACGTTTGTACTCTGGGTCTGTATTATATTGTTAACTAAATGGTCCAACGTTTAAATAACATATAATCCTTCTCCTGTTGGCCTCCATTGACGAGTCTGTTTCATATCTTCACTCATGGCACTCGTTAATAACACGACGCAAAAATTCGTTTTCTCTGCGATTCAGGGTTAAAAAACTTCAAATTTACTTTTCGAGACATTCATGATGCATATTATTTTCCTGATACAAGGTTTGTTAAGGTCCAAGAAGAGAAACAAGCGTTTTAAAACGAAAACTACAAATTCCGCAAGAGAAATATATATAAATCTGCTGCCATCTGGGGCTGACAAACATGGCGGCCGCTCTCAACCCGACTCACTTCCGGCTTCAACTCTAAACAATAGATGCACTATCCAGTCTTAGTACATATCAGTGCGTGGATTACACTTACTAGGAAAATGGCGACTTGCGATGCGTATAAAAATCTCGGACACGATTTTGGCTGAGTGAGACATCTGGTTACATCATTAATCTGTGGTTGTGTCGCCGTTAGAAAATATTTGAATTTTGACGCGACAAAAAAATTCCCTAGTACTTATCAATTTAGTTCAGAATCAAAACGATAATATAAACTACGGCCTACTTAACAATTATATTAATCTATACCATACAAACTCACACAAACCAAAAATATATCATACCCATATATTTGGTGGAACTAAAGCTGACTTTTACTGACCACTGCTCTCGATGATTTTTGTGGACTCTTCCTAACTCAGCTATACGCTGCTTGTTCCTCCAAAGTGTGCTGTCCAGGAGAGCAGGGCGAAGAAAGCATTTACATAGACCTGTGCATCATGCCTAAGGGAGTTTTGGAATCTCAGGAGGCTAACTGTAAGCAATAGCTAATTCTGTTCTAATTATAACCTGTGTGCTCTATAGTAACACTGGACCTTACTCACTTCTAGTGGGGTCACTAGGGGTGTATTGTGATATGGAACTCACTGCAAGAATTAAGTCAGCTACGTCCTGAGAATATCATAATTATGTATTATTAGCAGACACCTGTTTAATTGCATTCATTAGAATGATGCAAATATTTTAAGTTAATCTGAATTGTGTATTTACTTAATATGTACCTTACTTTCAATGTATTTTATAGATAACCTAATTATATATGTTATTGTGAAGCTGGAAAAATATTGATATTTATGTATGGTTCACCTTGGCATCACGACTAAAGTAATAGAGCAACCTTGTATCGCTGAGGAAGATAACGCAAAGAGTTGATGGCCTGCGTCAAGTTGTGTGTGTTTGATATTGGCCATACTGACTGGAGCAAAAGAATAGAGGTATTCTGATCTTTGGAGTTGCAGTCTTTTGGCATGTCTATAGACTATGGGAAAATTAGTGTAGTAATCATCAGACTCTATAACTGTTGACTTTACCTAATAACAAATTTGTAACCCATTAAGCCACAATAATGATCAGGGATTTATAGAAGCACTTTTCTGCTACCGGTAAACGGTTGTAAATAATTCATTTTCTTCATCTAAAAAACGACAGTAGCTAGACTACTAAAGTGCTTGTATAAATTCCTGATTGCACATCTTATATTGCAAGATGCACATCTTATATTGCAAGTTTACTCTGTCTAATGCCAGACAACTTCACCTTCTAAGGAAAATTGTTAGTTGTTAATAGGTTAAGCATTGGAGTGACATAGAATAACTCTTCTGACATGCTCCTAGCATAGTACTAGATTGCTTGGCATTGCACAGGGTAAAATAATAGATGTGCTGTTCAAAAGAGTAACTTATACTGTAATAAGTACATTATCGCCAAAGTATTTACAATTTCTGTGTATGTCACTTCGCAGAACTGAATGTCAATTATGTTCATCAAGTTAAATTCCATTGAACAGTTATTGAAGGAATGACCTAAATATGTGTTTACCATGATCTAAGTACCTGGTTTTGATAGGTAATTGGTGAGAACATTGCATGAGCATGAAGATTTGCCTAAATTTATTACCATTTTAATGTTCAGCTGCAAAGTAATTTTGGAATCAGCAAATATATTATTATAAATTCAATTAAAGGATGTTCATATATTTTCAGATTGTGTTGTCTCTTTGTTAGGAATTATTTCTTCACACTAGTGGTAAAATAGCACCTAAATCAGGTGCTATTTTGATGAGAATATTCGGGAATCAACCCTAATTTGTTCCATATGTCCGTGGCCGACGCTGAATTAAAGTTAACTATAACGAATAGTTTGCAACCCACGAGAATAGAAACACATGCCTATAAATGAAGTTACCATTCATAAACAGGTACTGCACCTGGTAGTGCGGTCGAGTTGAATTTGTCAGAAACGAATTCTCATCAGCACTATCAATTCTAACCAAATGACCCCCAGTATCTCGACAAGACTTCTTTGCATCTTCCCAGATTAGATGATGATTATAAAATAGTCTATAACATGACCTATTGTATGCTACCCATCCATGATCACATACTGGCGGTGAGTCTGAAAATGCTGTAAAATATGAACAAGTAAATAACTTCTAAATTTCATTAGTGTGATGCACTTTGCTGGGTCGCCTACGAGAAAATAATTCTGCCTAAATAATACCGTTACGGGTTTCATTGCATCAGTGTTTTACCTCACCCATCAACAATAACCTATAAATAACGGTGCAAATATAGAATTTCACCATGTGGTTTTAAGTGTGCATGTATTTTGCGGAAGTTTTTTTGACAGGTCTCAATTTCTACCTAACTACTTAAGCTTGAGTGAAATTCAGAACTAAAATTTTTCTGTTATATAACGCACAAGACGAGAAAAAAGAGCAGAGGTACTGAATATGAGAGGCTTTGAAAGTTTAACTTACATCCAGTTTAACGTTAGCTACGCTTAGCGATTTTAGAGCGCGAGCAATGATCTAAATTTCTAGCATCTTTACTGTAAATAACAAAATTTATTAATACAAATTACTAATATAGATCAATGTCCTTCATTGCAGATAGCATTTGCGTTCGCGAATAATATGTTATATACAAGCAAATGAAGCAATCATAATTATGGTGGATATACATCCCGGTTCAACTAAGTCAAGTCAAATGTACAGTACAAGATCTTGTTTATCGTCGTATACAATTTTAAAACTAAAATAATATATCATATATGATATATGTCTACACGTGTCTCATCAGACGCATGGCTATACATTAGCCCATACACGCGTGCCGTTAACTGCATAATTACAAGCAAATAGATTGTACAGTAGCTTACACATGCAGTATACCATATGTACTTACCGTTAGATAGTGAAGCGAGGAGCCATACACTCAACAACCACATAATCATGGCCATTTGGTTGTCATTCACTTGGCTTATTCTATCGATCAGGAGCTCTATTAATTGTTCATTCGCGCCCTAGTGTGCAACCATTTGAAATTTGAGCTTCAAAACAAGTGTTATTTCTCTGGCTGAATAATATATTATACCATATCAAATTTCAAACTCACACGATTTCCAACAGCTAAAGTAAAGTGCATCCGTCTCGATTTATATAATAAAGAGAAAACCTCTATAAATTGAAAATTGCTCAAATCCTCAATATCTCACGAGTAATAAATTATTTTATTTCATAATTTTGCCTGACGAATGAATACACCAGCCAACATTTTCGCGCGGCTTTTAGATCCCAATGAAACCCCCTTTGAGAGACAGACTTCGAGCCCCAACTAAAGAGGGTCCCCAAATAGAAATGAAGTGAAATATGAATATATATTACTGTATATAATCTCTCAGAATGCAGGAATTTGCCATCCCTGAGACCCTAGATTAATCCAGAAATCAAGCATGCAATAGCACATGACACCAAAGAGTTTCAGAATGTCTCTGTGCGGCCCTGCATCAATGGTATATTATATTATTCTCGATTCGTGAGCCTCACTGTCGTTCCAATTGAAGTGTTCCTAAAATATTGCATCAATTCATATTACCTAGAGTTTATCAATACATTTGCTCAAAAATTGCTCAACTTCCTGTGTGTGTGAATCGACCAATGCCGTCTCATTTCAGTGCCTGATTGACCAATTGGGAACAAGTATGCTAGTAAACAGGAAGTTGAGCAATTTTTGAGCAAATCTATTGATAAACTCTAGGTAATGAATTGATGCAATATTTTAGAACACTTCAATTGGAACGACAGTAATATGGAAATTGGAAAAGTCATGTCTATGACCAATAAAACAAAGGCTTGCCGCGATCCAAGTCATGAGTTATCCTGAGACTGTTCCATGATTGTCTTTTCATTGTTTTTCTGAAATCTTATCCCAGTCGTCTCCATGCAGATATTAATAAAAATAGACAAATAACGTGCAGCGACCTAACTACACGTCCATACGCCATTACGTAATCCGTCGACGTAATCTCTATATCTTGCCCAGTGATTAATCAACAACCGAGAGTCAGCCCTAAATACACTTGTTTTCAATTGACCTTTTGGGCTCTAAGAATCACGTGTAGTGGCACGTGGCCAAAAATGTAAACAATGCATCAAAGTTCGTACAAGCTCTAATGGCGGCCGAGATGGCGACTGTGGGAGCGAACGATAAAATGACGGATTTTAACAAACATTTGCATTCATCAATAACTTTTATCTACAGGAAACAACAAGGAACTTTTATCTACATGTAGATGTAATTTTATGAAGTTCTGTGTAGAAAATGCGTTGACAAGGAGGCGACATATGAACACACTTCGCGAAGATTTCTTGCGAAAGGTTACCTCAAAAGCAAGTGAATAAATAGCGTTTGAATATATGATCGGATACATATTTTTCAAAATGAACTCTCACTGACAGATGTTTGTACTGGATCTATAGGTTATCCACATTTTAGGAGTGTTTACATGCCATTTTAAACTTTGTGAATTTGACCATTTTTTTATCAAATGCCCAGGCTGAGCTGGCTAAAATATCTGAATAATTTTTGCTTGAGCTGCAGCAAGAACATTTATAAGTTAAAATGCTTTCTTGGGTTCATAGTTTTATTGCGATTTTTCTATTATACATATAATGATATTGATATTTAGATGGGAAGTGCTTAACAGTTACTACTCTATTGCTCAGAGTACAACATAGAATTTATGTACATTTAAATCCTTGGTATGATATTAATACATGGCCCCCCTGCCAGGGATTTTAGGGGGTGCAAAAGCTTAGAGAAGAGGTGCCGTGCCAAAACTACATGAAATGAAACAACAACGTTAAAGAGTATCGCCTGCAGAATATCAGATACAGTCAACTCTTCTCATTTGAGGCAAGTTTGAAAAAAAAATCAAAAACCAAAGGGGGGACCACATGGCCTGATTTCAAATCCTTTGGTCCCCCCATTGCCTCTGATCAAAAAATTCCAAATGCATGAATACATTTTTTTACCTCCCGAAAGTCGTTGTTTTTATGAAAGAAACAGGTTGGGGCTATTTTAAAGGACATTTGAGGCAAGTTTGAAAAAAAAATGAAAAACCAAAGGGGGGACCACAGGGCCTGATTTAAAATCCATTGGTCCCACTTCGCCTCTGATCAAAAAAATCCAAATGCATGAATACATTTTTTTACCTCCCGAAAGTCGTTGTTTTTATGAAAGATACAGGTTGGGGTTACTTTAAAATCGTTTGGGGGTTATTTGAGGCAATTGCAAGTTTGAAAAAAAATCAAACACCAAAGGGGACCATGGCCTGATTTCAAATCCTTTGGTCCCCATTGCCTCTGATCAAAAATTCCAAATGCATGAATACATTTTTTTACCTCCCGAAAGTCGTTGTTTTTATGAAAGAAACAGGTTGGGGCTATTTTAAAACCACTTGGGGGTCATTTGAGGCAAGTTTGAAAAAAAAATCAAAAACCAAAGGGGGGACCACATGGCCTGATTTCAAATCCTTTGGTCCCCCCTTTGCCTCTGATCAAAAAATTCCAAATGCATGAATACATGTTTTACCTCCTGAAAGTCGTTTTTATGAAAGCAACAGCGTGGGGCTGTTTTAAAACCGTTTGGGGGTCATTGGAGGCAAGTTTGAAAAAAATATCAAAAACCAAAGGGGAGACCACAGGGCCTGATTTAAAATCCATTGGTCCACCCTTCGCCTCTGATCAAAAAATTCCAAATACATCAATACATGTTTTTACCACCCGAAAGTCGTTGTTTTTATGAAAGGGACAGGTTGGGGCTATTGTAAAACCGTTTGGGGGTTATTTGAGGCAAGTTTGAAAAAAAAATGAAAAACCAAAGGGGGGACCACATGGCCTGATTTCAAATCCTTTGGTCCCCCCATTGCCTCTGAACAGAAAATTCCAACTGCATGAATACATGTTTTACCTCCTGAAAGTCGTTGTTTTTATGAAAGCAACAGGGTGGGCTGTTCTAAAACCGTTTGGAGGTCATTTGAGGCAAGTTTGAAAAAAAAATCAAAAACGAAAGCGGGGACAACAGGGCCTGATTTAAAATCCATTGGTCCCCCCTTCACATCTGATCATAAAATTCTAAATGCATCAATACAAGATTTTACCTCCCGAAAGTCGTTGTTTTTATGAAAGGGACAGGTTGGGGCTATTTTAAAAACATTTGGGGGTCATTTGAGGCAAGTTTGAAAAAAAATCAAAATCCAAAGGGAGGACCACAGGCTCTGATTTCAAATCCTTTGTTCCCCCTTTGCCTCTGATCAAAAAATTGCAAATGCATGAATACATGTTTTTACCTCCTGAAAGTCGTTGTTTTTATGCATGAGAGAAACAGGTTGGAGCTATTTTAAAACCGTTTGAAGGTCATTTGAGGCAAGTTTAAAAAAAAAAATCAAAAACCAAAGGAGGGACCACAGGGCCTGATTTCAAATCCTTTGGTCCCCCCTTTGCCTCTGATCAAAAAATTCCAACTGCATGAATACATGTTTTTACCTCCCGAAAGTCGTTGTTTTTATGAACGAAACAGGTTGGGGCTATTTGAAAACCGTTTGGGGGTCATTTGAGGCAAGTTTGAAAACAAAATAAAAAACAAAAGTGGGGACAACATGGCCTGATTTCAAATCCTTTGGTCCCCCCCTTTGCCTCTGATCAAAAAATTCCAAATGCATGAATACATTTTTTACCTCCCGAAAGTCGTTGTTTTTATGAAAGAAACAGGTTGGGGCTATTTTAAAACCACTTGGGGGTCATTTGAGGCAAGTTTGAAAAAAAATCAAAAACCAAAGGGGGGACCACATGGCCTGATTTCAAATCCTTTGGTCCCCCCATTGCCTCTGATCAAAAAATTCCAAATTCATCAATACATGTTTTTACCTCCCGCAAGTCGTTGTTTTTATGAAAGATACAGGTTGGGGTTATTTTAAAATTGTTTGGGGGTTATTTGAGGCAAGTTTGAAAAAAAATCAAAAACCAAAGGGGGGACCACATGGCCTGATTTCAAATCCTTTGGTCCCCCCCATTGCCTCTGATCAAAAAATTCCAAATGCATGAATACATTTTTTA